>CM056382.1:33342309-33782927 GCA_029718625.1 Synaphobranchus kaupii
AAGAGTTCAAAATTGCAGGAGACAAAACAAGAATATATACCATTGTGTATTTTAAAAATGCATCTGTACATTAGGTACTGAATTTATAACATGTTTTTGGAACACAAATCATTTTTTAATTTTGGCCTACATGTCAAGCAGTATAGAATCATACTTAACATTTAGAAGTATTACATTAAGATATTTTGAAAACATTACAATATTTATGTAGCAAAATGCTACAAGTGAAAAGGAAAATAATAGTGACAATATGATCAAGTACCTCCATGCGTGTCCATACGCGTTCTCTCAGCATAAAGGTCAGGAGTTGAAATGCTGCTCCGTTCTCCCTGACTGCGTTGTGGTCTACATCTGATGTCTGCTGGACTGCTTGATGTACTTGGCAGATTCTCAGGTGCACTTTAATCAGAAACAGATTTATTTTGTTGGTGAGGTCACTTGAACACTTAAATTAGTTTTTAATGTCACAATAAACTTTGATTACCTTTCACCACATGAACTGGCATGATAGGCCAACAGATTTGCAGAATACTGTCCACCACAAATTGGACAGGTACACTGAAGTGAAAACAGGAACTTGTCAAACATTCTTTATCATACATACAATATCAAAGATGCAAAGTTGATCATATTTTTACATTTTATTACTATAAATATTGTCATATTTGCTGTCCTCTAACCTGGACTTCATCTTCGACATCTTCAACATCTTCAACATCTTCGACAACATCAGGATCATGTTGCATCTCCATGTCTCCTTCCTGGAGCTGATCAGAGTCAGATACCTGGAAATATATTTGTGATTGTCATTATACAGACCACCATTTCCTTAATATCAATGACATTTCCTTTGAAGTTTTGGGGCATTACTGTTTTTTATATCTAAACTTTTAGGGTGGAATCACTTTTTACAGAACATCTACCTGGCTACAAGTTTCAATGTGTATGACAAGCAACTGCAGGGGCATAGTTGTCCCACAACTCTTGCAGCATGACTTGGGCATTTTGCTGAACTCTTCAGCATCAGGAGGAAGAGGCGCGGTATCTAATTTCTCCTGAAGAGGGACAATATACAGTAGATGTTTCCCATTGTTTGTGCTCGACTTGAGCATCTTGGCGGTGTAGCCTTGTGAGCCTTGGGTCACCACAGAAAGGGCCCTCTGTCCACTACCACCTGAAATATTTAACAGAAAAGACTACAGATTAATCTTTTTTTTTTTTTTTTTTTTAAATAATGAGATACATGATGTAAGACAATGATAAGTACAAGTTATGACATTGCTCAACACTTTTGTGCCAAAGTGTGTGTTGAAGACTTGGGCTTTGTCCCAATACCCACACTTGTGGTCTTGAGTGCATGTTCACATGCCACAGAGAAAGTGTCGGTAACTGTCCCATTTATGAAAATGCCCAAATGCAGGTGCAGTTAATGCACCCTTCCCTCAATACCACATTGGAGCAGTATTTAGGGCTGAGAGTATCTGACAAATAATGCAGAGAAGGAGCAATGTTTAAGATACACGCTATAAACATTCCAATATAATCGAGCTATAACGTTATTTTAGCCTACATTACTGTACCATATACACAGTATAGATTTTGCGAGTGTGATCTATTTGTTTATGCATCTACATCTTTAATAATGTATTTACTCATGATTTTTGTACAACCTTGTATTTTTCCATCATGAACTGGGCCCTTATCCACATGTATGTACAAAATGAATCCTCTATATGCCGTCATTGGGCCACAACCACCAGTAACTGCTACAGAAATTGTTAACATCTTCCTTTTTCCAAATGCCTCCCAATGAATGTTGCAAAAACACCAGAACACTTGCAGTCTAGTATTAAGAACAAGTGTGGATATTAGGACATACTTTTAATTATGTGGCATTTTTGGTACCTCAAATTTGTATATAAATAATTTATTAGGCCCTTAGACGTTCATTTAACAAATTCCTTTCCAGGGAGTTCAGTGAAAACAGAAATACTCCTTACCTGCCGCTTTATACAGCAACCAACCTCCTGTAAGTTCCCTCATTTTTGGGTATTCTGCAGTGAGGACTCTGGTAATCTAGATTCAGATATACATGAAAATCATAAGTAGTCTTTTTCATGCATGCTCTCCCAGCTTTTCTCACAATTTTGGACATACCCAATTTAGTCTGATTCTGGTACCACACAAGGTGTCAAAACTTATAATTTGTGAAAAGATTAATGTCAGTAGATGATATTTTGTTATGATAAGCATTCCCGAGTGGCAGCTTTGTCACAGTACACAGCTCATGATTTAACCAGCCCCACAAAAAAGTTGCTGGTGTATACCATGATTTACACTCATAATCACGACCTTGTCAGTGTTTTTTTATTTTGTGTTTGAGATCATTTTAAAGGGTGCCTTCTAGGGCAATGAATCACATTTTATTTTCAATTAACATTTTGACTTCCAACAATTACGAAAACAAGATAATCAAGATAAAATGATTATTGTGCCAAGTTCTGGAGGATGTTTTAGGGGTCCTGCAGAAAGTTCTAGAGGTTTAAGATGACAGAAAGAGAGCCTTGTTGATTTTTTTTAACATTTATTTTTAATTTTTTTTTCCAGTTGAAACAAGTTCAAAGAAATCCAGGAAATGTATAATATACCAATACTATTCCATTCTTAGTGGGATTAAATTAAAAATAATTATAAAAATACTTTGGCAGAAATCTCTCACATAAGGTTTTCATACAGTATAGGTAGCTTGTAACATGCATCTTTACAAAAGATATGATTAAGTTTTGTTACCTTGTCTGGTGCCAAAAGGTGAACAATGCACCATGGCTCCTGAACAACATACCATGGCATGCTATTCATAAATGTTTGAGCTGGAATACAGACAAATGTAATAAGTTACCTCTGCATGATCTGCATTATCATAAATGGTCACTGTGCGCCTTCCAAGCCCAGCCTGCAGAAGCCTTATCTCATCTTTTGGGCTTTTGTTTGTGTTCTCAGGCAACAGAGAAAAGTTCAATTCAAACTGTTTGCCAGCAGAAACAACAACTGTGGGGCTTGAAAAAGGCCTCTTTCCACGACTCTTCCGCTGGAAAAATGCTGGAAATGATCTATTAAACAAACAAATTAAAATCAGCTGGATTAAATACTATAATTATCCTAACATACAATGGGTTCAGAACATATTCAGACCCCTTCAGTTTCAGTTAAGTCATGGAGGGCTACAAAACATTCTGCTGCATTGAAGGTTCCCAAGAGCACAGTGGCCTCCATAATTCTTAAATGGAAGAAGTTTGGAACAACCAGGACTCCTCCTAGAGCTGGACACCCAGTCCAACTGAGTAATCAGGGGAGAATGGCCTGGTAAGAGAGGTGACCAAGCCTGCTTGGAGTTTGTAAAAAAAAAAAAAAAAAAAAGCACCTAAAGGACTGACTGTGAGAAACAAACTCCAAGTGGGCTTCCTGTGTTTTTCACTGAGGAGAGGCTTCCATCTGGCCACTCTGCTATAAAGCCCAGATCAGTGGAGTGTTGCAGTGATGGTTGACCTTCTGGAAGTTTCTCCCATCTCCACACAGGAACTCTGGAGCTCAGCCAGATAAGAGACCATCAGGTTCTTGGTCACCTCTCTTAACCAAGGTCAGTTGGGTTGGGGCGGCCAGTTCTAGGAGGAGTCCTGGTTGTTCTAAACTTCTAACATTTCAGAATGATGGAGGCCACTGTGCTCTTGGGAACCTTCAAGGCAGCAGAATGTTTTTGTAGCCTTGATACAATCCTGTCTCTTAGCTCTGCAAGCAGTTTCTTCCACCTCATGGCTTGGTTTTTGCTGTGATATGCATTGTCAGCTGTGAGACCTTATATAGACAGGTTTTAGCCTTTCAAAATCATGTACAATCTATTGAATTTACATCAGTTGACTCCGATCAAGATGTAAAATCATCTCAAAGATGATCAAGAGAAATGAAAGACACCTGAGCTAAATTTCGAGTGTCATAGTAAAGGGTCTGAATACCTTGTACAATGTGATACAGTATTTCAGTTTTTACTTTTTAATAAATTTGCAAATATTTCTAAAATTCTGTTTTCACTTTGTCATTATGGGGTATGGAGTGTAGATTGATGAGATTAAAAATGAATTTAAACCATTTTAGCAAAACGCTGCAACATAACACATTTTTAATAAACTGAAGGGGGCTGAATATTTTCTGAACACAAATCCTATAAGGTTAAAAACCATGAAATGGATGGGAATTCTGTTTTAATTCCCAACAAAGTATTCTGGGTGATAACTTATGTCTTAGGTCATATTATGGTCTGAAGCATAAATAACAAAAATATGTGCACATCCATGAACATTACTATAACGACATTACTATACATCACTGTACTAAACATTACTATAACGACCAATAGATAATATGTACATATGACTATCATACCTTTGCATTTCCCTTTGCACACTTGTGCCTGCCTGTTGATGGGCTGGTGGCTGGAGGCGGGCTGGTGTCTGGAGGGGGATTGGCGGCTGAAGGCGGGCTGTTGGCTGGAGGGGTACTAGCGGCTGGCGGCTGGAGCATAAAGTTGACTTAGGTTAATTTAAAATTATTAGTGCAAAAAAATTACAGAATAAGTCGCACACTCCAGCTCCCATGCAAAGTCAATGATGTTATAATGCCAACATTTCGACGCTTGTGTCAAGAGCTGGAGTATGTGAACCTCATTCCGTCATTTATTTGTACACAATATTCTGGTTGGCACCTCTCTAATTTTGGTGTGCCTTCCTGCCTTGTACGTGTTCTAAGTTGACAGCTACATAGAGTATGTTAATAATTACACTCATGCCCATCTAATCTTACCTTTGCATAACCCCTTGGGTTGCAGACTGTTGTGCCAAGAGGTCCACAAAATTGCGCACAGCCCTCTCAATTACTGAGTTCTGGTCCTGTGGGAGACAAGTAGCTTTACTCTCTGTATCTGTCACAACATGAATGCTGTCAGTGTTTCCCCTACCTGTAACGTTACCCTAATTACAACAGGACATTTGAATTATTTGGAAAGACAAAATATATCAGACAACGGAATCGGTCATCTGGAACATAGTAGCCGCTGCACATGAATAAATCCAATGCTATTATTATCATGCACGCTACTGAAAACACAAATTCCTCCTATCATAAGACTGACCGTATTTCTCAGTGTTGACAGTTCACTACTGCTCCCTTTCAGATTTGAAGGATTATTATTATGTGTAATGTACGTGCAATCTTGCAGTGTGTGCAGAATGCAGCTTTTTGTTGCCGGGTACTTCACCAAGGAAGGAGTAAGCCTCCTGGAACTCTTTGGAAAAAAAGACTCTCTTCGGTATGGCAGCTAGCATACCGGCTAGCAACAGCCTTGACAACGGTTGACTGACATACATAACGTTACAGACAGATCAAAGTTGGTTTCACACACGCAGCGCTTTGTTGTGTTTTTCAAATATATTTTTAATTGAGTTAATTGACACACATACAGGAACATCAGTGTTGAATTCAGACATGCGGTGCACTGTTGATGTTTTGTATTGGGTTAACCTTACAATTTGGTAGTGGATGTTGAAAACCGGGACATTTTATAGTTTTACAGATATTTCTTGCGACAGTCAGCCTGAAAACGGGACTGTCCCGGTCAAACTGACGTGTGGTCACCCTACATAACAGGCTAACGTTACTTTATGGTCACTTTATGGTGACTGTATGGTTCACTAGCTGTATTTTCCAGCTGACGTGAACATTGAAGTTTAAGGTTATGGTCGTCTTGCCTTCGGTACATGCTCGGAGCTCGAGCAACATCTGTCCTGGCCCGCGCGACGGTGTCCCGGGGAACATTACAAGTGGGACTGGAAATTGAAACTGCTCAACCTTTAGCTAACTATCTTCCTATATTAAGTGCCGAAAGCATTATATCAGCATAACAACAATTACCGGTACTTTCCTTCACATAAACTAACGTTAAATTGCTTGTTCACATCACACGGCACTACAAACCGCCAATTAACTCTAACTACCATAGCTAACGTTGTCATAAAATTTCTTCTTACCGTGAAAAACGACGACATCTGACAGATGTTTAGGTAAATCTATCACCACGGTGGCACTTTCGTCACAAGTCAGCAATTCTACCGGGAAATGCCCTCTTTGAAAACAAAAAACGAATGAATATAAAAAGGTTAGTCTGTTACTGCATACCCGTTTTTGCTAAAGCTGCATCATAGCTATGATAACGCGGAGCTGTCAAAAGTATAACAGCACGGAAACCCTTAAAAAAAACAAAATAAAAACCGTAGCTAGGCTACACGTAGGCTATGGCTATGACAAATTATGGACTAAACAAGCCACATTTTAGTTAATAAAACTCAAGTAATCTAATTTAGATATCCAGTGAGCACAAGTGGCATACAGAACTAGTTTTTTTGTAAGTATAAACCGAACTATTTTTTTTTTAATACAATTAGTTTGATTTATTTATTTAAGTATGAGCCGAAGTATGCCTTCCTGGCGTGTCTCCCCGTGGCGCAGTCTGTAGCGTGTCCTACCTAGGATTCCCGTGTTCTTTGCGACATTGTCGGTTCGAATCCGACCTTTCCTCTTGTCTCTACACTGTGCTGTCCAATAAAGCTCAAAGGCTATTACACCTATTTTAAGAAAGTATAGTCCATTTTAGTACTTATAAACTTTTGTAGCCACAATTTCCTCTATATTCTCAGCTACCTTGAATTGAGAGAAAATGCTGTCAGCTATAAGTTAGAGTGAAGGAAATGTAGAGACCTAGCTACTCACTCCAAAAGTCTCTGGGACCTCAGATGGATATCTGGCTTCTCTGTCGAACATGAGGTAGAATGCGGAGTGCTTGGTGGTGATCTGTACTTTGGTGCGCAAGCCAAACATGGCTGCGCTGAGGTCCCAGTTCCAAGGATTCTCATCCACCAATTTGGTGAGAGTTTTGAAACATATTGACATTGTTATGAAATACTATTTTGATTGTAAAGCATAGCTTATGACTGTGATGTGTGACCCAAATCACACTGCTTAATACAATACCAAAATAGAATACTTAACACAGTGACTATAGTACCATTTAGTGGTGTAAATGGGTCAAGGTCAGTTTAGTGTCAAGTCCACATTACTTTTTCACTGTCCCATTCATTCTTTCAACCAATCCACTGGTCTGTGGATGGTAAGGTGCGCAGAAGCTCCTCTCGATGTCCAGCTTCTGGCAGAGAGCCATACTCAGCTGAATTTAATGGACAACAGTCAGTTAGTACAAAAGAAAACTGAGTGAAGGGAGCCTCAGCCATGTTTTTGGGTAATGAGACGGACTGCACAGGGAAAGATATTGAGAAATGATTGAAAATGCATTGTAATAGGACAATAGGACAGCACCTTATTCCTGAACTCCCCTCCTCGGTTGGTGAGAATGTGTTTTGGTGCCCCAAACTTGAATTCTACAATGAACTGTGCAAAGAATTCTACAATGCACTGTGCTACATCCTCGGCTTTCTTAAGACTTCAGCGGATATGCCTCAGCCCACTTGGTCTTGTAGTCAATCATGACGTCCCTGTGCAGTCCGTCTCATTACCCAAAAACATGGCTGAGGCTCCCTTCACTCAGCTTTCTTTTGTACTAACTGACTGTTGTCCATTAAATTCAGCTGAATATGGCTCTCTGCCAGAAGCTGGACATCGAGAGGAGCTTCTGCGCACCTTACCATCCACAGACCAGTGGATTGGTTGAAAGAATGAATGGGACAGTGAAAAAGTAATGTGGACTTGACACTAAACTGACCTTGACCCATTTACACCACTAAATGGTACTATAGTCACTGTGTTAAGTATCCTATTTTGGTATTGTATTAAGCAGTGTGATTTGGGTCACACATCGCAGTCATAAGCTATGCTTTACAATCAAAATAGTATTTCATAACAATGTCAATATGTTTCAAAACTCTCACCAAATTGGTGGATGAGAATCCTTGGAACTGGGACCTCAGCGCAGCCATGTTTGGCTTGCGCACCAAAGTACAGATCACCACCAAGCACTCCGCATTCTACCTCATGTTCGACAGAGAAGCCAGATATCCATCTGAGGTCCCAGAGACTTTTGGAGTGAGTAGCTAGGTCTCTACATTTCCTTCACTCTAACTTATAGCTGACAGCATTTTCTCTCAATTCAAGGTAGCTGAGAATATAGAGGAAATTGTGGCTACAAAAGTTTATAAGTACTAAAATGGACTATACTTTCTTAAAATAGGTGTAGCCTAATAGCCTTTGAGCTTTATTGGACAGCACAGTGTAGAGACAAGAGGAAAGGTCGGATTCGAACCGACAATGTCGCAAAGAGCACGGGAATCCTAGTTAGGACACGCTACAGACTGCGCCACGGGGAGACACACCAGGAAGGAATACTTCGGCTCATACTTAAATAAATAAATAAAACTAATTGTATTTTTTTTTAAAATAGTTCGGTTTATACTTACAAAAAAATGCTGCTAAAAAAAGTAAACTAGTTCTGTATGCCACTTGTGCTCACTGGATATCTAAATTAGCTTACTTGAGTTTTATTAACTAAAATGTGGCTTGTTTAGTCCATAATTTGTCATAGCCATAGGCTACGTGTAGCCTAGCTACGGTTTTTATTTTGTTTTTTTTAAGGGTTTCCGTGCTGTTATACTTTTGACAGCTCCGCGTTATCATAGCTGTGATGTAGCTTTAGCAAAAACGGGTATGTAGTAACAGACTAACCTTTTTATATTCATTCGTTTTTTGTTTTCAAAGAGGGCATTTCCCGGTAGAATTGCTGACTTGTGACGAAAGTGCCGCCGTGGTGATAGATTTACCTAAACATCTGTCAGATGTCGTCGTTTTTCACGGTAAGAAGAAATTTTATGACAACGTTAGCTAAAACGTTAGCAACGAACACAGAGAATAAATAATGCAAATTAAGTGGAATGGACGCAAAGCTGTCTTGATATATCTAACGTTAACTATGATATAAAACTTTTCATACGATATTAACCCACCTGTGTGCTGCCACGCTCCTCCATGTTGCTGTTTCCTTCTAGTTCTTCTGGGGTCCAAGATGATGCATTCACTGTCATCTTGTGGAGTTAGTTAACTCCTGCACTGACCAGTCCATTGCCTTGATTGGATGGTAGGTGGGCACAGCGAGTCAATATGCAACCTGCTGATTGGCTATTCAGCTCAGGCGTAAAAGTAGGGTCAAAATTCGTACTCGTAACTTGAGTGTTGTAAACTTGTAACTTCAGTGTTGCAACCTCGTAACGTCAATGTCACACGGGAAGGTAGGAAATTTGTGTGTCCGTTGAAGAAATGCTTGCACATGCACAAATTATTTTTACAGCTGCAAAACTTTTTTACACACATGCAAATTATATCTGTGAGTACAACACTTTTTTACACATGCACAAAATATTTTTACAGCTACAAAACTTTTTTACACAGGCACAAAATATTTTTACAGCTACAAAACTTTTTTACACATGCACAAAATATTTTTACAGCTACAAAACTTTTTTACACAGGCACAAAATATTTTTACAGCTACAAAACTTTTTTACACAGGCACAACATATTTTTACAGCTACAAAACTTGTTTACACAAGCACAAAACTTTTTTACAGATGTGCAAATTATACCTGTGAGTACAAAACTTTTTTGCAAGTGCAAAATCTTATTGACCCTAATTTGATCCCATACCTGAGCACATCGTTGACAAGTACTTGAAAGACAGAGTGGGCGCTAGTGAGCCCGAAAGGCATGACCAGGTACTCGTAATGTCCGTTGTGAGTATTAAAAGCCGTTTTCCATTCATCACCCTCCCGGAATAATCATTTGTTAATTAGTATTCCTACATTAATAAATATTAATAAGCTATTTATAAATAGTTCATTATGTATGAAATATTTACTAATCATTAATACAGTGTTTTGCAGCATCTGATCTAAAGCGAGTCCTATCTATGTTTTTTAAAATATTTATAAATGACCTGTTACTCAGGAACAAACCATTAGCAAACACTCCCTGATACCTGATGTAGTGTGACACTACACAAGCTCCTTTGTGGTTTCAAAATTACCCAAGATATGTTAAACATCAATGTATATGCCCATAACCCAGGGTCTTAGTTAAGGTAAATCCAGGCAGTAATATCTCAGTAGATGCTTAACATGGGTCTTTAGAAACCATTTACTAATCATTAATAAAGTGTTTTGCAGCACCTGATCTAAAGCGAGTCCTATCTATCTTTTTTCATACATAATTCACTATTTATAAATGGCTTATTAATATTAATAAATGTAGGGATACTGATTAACAAATGATTAACAGACTATTAACAAACACTTTAGAAATGGTTTATTAAGGAAGGTTATTATAATAGGTTACCAATGAGGGAAATGTCATTAGCATCACTGCCTTGAACATAGCACATAAAACATACACTTTAAATGTGATGGGAAAGTCAAAGGTAGGTCATCTCATTAGTGAGATGTTTCATGAAGTAGGATTATGGTCATCCAGATAACTGAAATGATCAACTTCTGAAATGTTGGTCATCATTAACAATCATCATGGTCATCATTATCAATCATATCAATATTTGATAAATGGCATGCCTAAACCTAAAATTCAAGATTAAAAGTTCAAACCCATAATCCATATATTTTCTTAGTTGTGTGGCTTGCTTAATCCTGCTCCATGAAAAAACTTGAGAACATCAATGGGCAAAAATCACTGAGGTAGATGTGTGTACAGTTATCCTTAGATGAACAAACATGTCATTTTCAATAAATGGCATTACCAAAAAAGATACCAAATTGATGCAGTTATTGCATTTAATGGCTATGCAACCAAAAATTAGACTTTACTGCTTTGCTTTACTTTTAAGTTAACCCATTAAGTTAACCCAACTTTTGCATAGCTGAAAATGGGGGGACTTGAATTCACAGAGAGGACAAATTAATTCCAAAATGTTTGCAAACACCTGGGCATCAGAATCTACCCTGTCAACATGAAACCTAGTCATGTGTATCTTTAGAGTTTTGAATGTGCACATGCTGTCATGGTTATTTGCAGCCTTTGTTGTTCTACATTTTGGTTTCCTTTTTGGCGTCGTCAGGACACTCTATTGTATTTTTTCCATCTCCGTTCTGTTGTTTGTATCTTGCCCGACAATTATTCCCTACACCTGTTTTGCGTTTCCTGCCAGCTATATATAGCCCAGGACTTCCGCATTTCCGACACTTCGATATTGTCTTTGCTATGTTGACTACCAATTCGATAAGGTATAGGAAATTCGGTCACTGCATTTCTGGTTTGTACGAATGAGAAACGCAGCAAGTCCAGTTAGAGTTAGGATAAAGATTTATTTTTAGTCTTTTTCTTTCCTTTCTCTCTTTATCCTTTATACTCCTCTACCAGTTACCTTTTTGTTCAGCTCGTTCTCACCTAGAGCTGTAGGTAACAGGTTCTAGTTTCATTTTCATTCTCTCGCCCGTTTATACAGGGTGTTTCTTTTGTTTTCCTCTGATCTCGTTATCGCTCCTCGTTTGAGAGCGTGAGGTTCTTTTGTTATTTATTCTTGCTGTTTATCGAGATACGCCTCCGTTTTTGAGGTTGCTTTGCTTTGCCTTGTGCTAGGGAAGTTTTGCTCCCAATCCTGTGTTATCTCCGTCCTGGTGCGGCTACTTCCGCTTTTGTGGCGTATCTTTCTAGATACGCTTTAAGAAATCATTATCGGTCGCATTTGGTTCTCCGAACCTTACACTCCCCCTTACACATGTAAGCTTCATACAAACATGGTAAAGGGGAAATAGTGGAAATATGACCATGTTGCAGCCTCTAATGTCTTAATAATTGCACTGTAACCGAGCATGAAAAATTGCATAGCTGAAAATGGGGGAACCAAACATAAAAACAGCTGTTTCTCCAAAATGTAAACATACAGTTGAGGACAAAATTATTGGCCCCCCCTGTAAAGATGAGCAAAAAGGGTTATAAAAAATTCACCGTTTGGTGAATTAGCTTAATCTCACACTGAAAAAACAATAAGAATCCAACCTTTAATTGATGTTAATTTATTATGAGAAAAAAAAATCCCTCATCAAGAAATAATTATTTTTAACAAAACCACAAAACAGTATGGAATACATGGTTGGTAAAATGGCTGTAAGTTAACAAGGGTCTGAGGTATCAAACAAGCCTTAAACAATCACTCTGCTGCCAGATATGCAGTAGATATGGATGGATCACTTTAAGGGTTGTTTCTCCTGACAAATTTTCCTATTGAACTCTATGGAAAAATAAGTCAGGAGAAGAAACCCTTCAAGTTATTCATCCATATCTACTGCATATCTGGCAACAGAGTGATGGTTTAAAGCTTGTTTAATACGTCAGACCCTTGATGACTTACAGCCATTTAGCCAACCATGTGTTCCATACTGTTCCAGCATAATTTACAGCTAAATCTAGTCCCACCCCCCAATTCCCATAGAGATCCATTCAAATGCAGAGATGTTATAGTATTGCTTGTAAGAGTACCAGAAAATAAGATATCAAGAGTCTTTTGATGTTGTTGGGTCACAGACATCAGGAAGTCATGGCATGCAAAGGATATGTGACCAAATATTAAAAATTATTACTTTATTCTATATATAAATGCAGGGGGGCTAATAATTGTGGCCAATGTGGTTTTGTTAAAAATAATTATTTCTTGATGAGGGATTTTTTTTCTCATAATAAATTAACGTCAATTAAAGGTTGGATTCTTATTGTTTTTTCAGTGTGAGATTAAGCTAATTCACCAAACGGTGAATTTTTTATAACCCTTTTTGCTCATCTTTACAGGGGGGGCCAATAATTTTGTCCTCAACTGTATGTGCATGTAAATACCATTCAATGTGATTTGTCTATACTTTTGTCTCATATTCATTGTTTGATCTCAAATTAAAATGCATTAAATGTATAGCAAATGACAGTTCACATTTTCTTAATTGCCGATTGTGGTAGTTTCCAGAAATATTGAGTCGAAGGAAGCCACTTCTCCTGTTTACTCCAACTCGTTTTTCAAGGCCTGCAACTTAGGAGCAAATTGTTTGCTCCCATCCTCAAGATTTAAGAACACCATTTGAATGAAATCAAAAAAGCCCCTCAACTTCTTTGGATAGCTCAAATGGAGAACATACATCAAGCCATACAAGACCACCAATGCATCTGGTCAAGATCTGAGTCATCACAACCTCATCCTCAAGAACAACTGAAATATGAATTGGTTTGAATGGTACTGCAGCCGCGATTTCTTCATGTTGATCCACCACCGCCACAAGTGCCACATCGCCATTATCGAATTCAAGGTTATCTTTTTATTAGAGGACCGTGCAGCAAAGCTGCCGGTACCCTTTTGTTTTTGTTCTGATTCTTTTTTTATTAGGGGACCGTGCAGCGAAGCTGCAGGTACCCTATTGTTTTTGTTCAGATTCTTTTTATTATTTTTTTTCTCCCCTTTCACCTAAAATTCCCATGAGCTGGTTTGTCCTAGAATCACCAGACTTGGCACGCTTGTTGGGATTCCCAAACTCTTGAATCCTCTATATTATGACGCAGATTGAACACCTGGTGGCGCTGTAGTGCACGTGACAAATTTTTGACATTGACACGCCCACTGCCGACGCCCCGTTTCACCTAGAGTCACAAAATTTGGTATGCATGTCCATTTGCTCATTCTGAACAAATTTGCCTCAAGGACCCATAAAGTCCGCCATATTGGATTTTTTGCTAATTAGCATTTTTTGTAAAACGCTTAAAATGCTACTCCTCCTACAAAATTTGACCAATTGAGATGAAACTCGGTTTACATACTCCTTAGACCATGTCTCATAAAAGTTATATTTGGAATTTTGATATTTTCAAATATGGCCGAATGACGAGCCAATGAAATTTCACTGGGCGTGGCTTATCACAAAAATGCTAATAATTCCAAAACGATTTGACAGAAAGCTATGAAACTTGGTAGGTCTTTTAAGAGTCCCATTAGGACTAGACATGTACAGTTTTATCCCAATCTATCCATGTGGTGGCGCTATAGAGTTCCAAATATAAAGAAATATAAAAAAATTCACTAAAAATCACAGTTCCTTTGCAGAGATGTATAACTTGCTACAGTGACAAAGAGCCGGATTTGGATCATAGAACTTTACTAATTTGGTGGGCGCCATCTTGAATTTGCCGACATTTTTGCTTAAATGTACTAATTTATTACTTCTTTGAGGTTTTCCTTAACCGCTTGGCTTATTAGCATGAAACTTGGTAAGTTGTTAGAAGTTGTCATCATACAAGCTCACACCGAATTTCGTGGCGATAGGCCAGTTGGTGGCGCTGTAGTGTACGTGTTAATATTGTGACATTGACACGCCCACTGGCGACGCCCCGTTTGACCTAGAGTCACAAAATGTGGTGTACAGGTCTCTCTGCTCATGCTGAACAGATTTACCTCAAGGATCCATGAAGTCAGCCATATTGGATTTTCCGCTAATTAGCATTTTTTGTATAACACTTAAAATGCTACTCCTCCTACAAAATTTGGCCAATTTACATGAAAGGAGGTACACAAACTCGTTAGACCATGCTTCATAAAAGTTATATTCAGAATTTTGATATTTTAATAGATGACCGAATGACGAGCCAATTAATTTTCAATGGGCGTGACTTATCACAAAAATGCTGATAATTCCAAAATCATTTGACAGAAAGTTATGAAACCTGGTAGATCTATTAAGAGTAACATGAGGAATAGACCCCTACAGTTTTAACCCAATCGAGCCACGTGGTGGCGCTATATCAATCCAAATATAAGAAAATATTTAAAAATTCACTAAAAATCATTGACACGCCCACTGCATACGCCCCGTTTTATCTAGAGTCACAAAATGTGGGATAGAGGTCCGGCTGCTCATACTGAACAAATTTTCCTCAAGGAACCATCAAGTTAGCCCTATTGGATTTTCCGCTAATTAGCATTACTTGTAAAACACTTAAAATACTACTCCTCCTACAAAATTTGGTCAATTTACATGAAACGTGGGACAAGAACTCCTTAGACCATGCTTCATAAAATTTATATTCAAAATTGTGATATTTTAAAAGATGGCCGAATGACGAGCCAATTAATTTTCAATGGGCGTGACTTATCACAAAAATGCTGATAATTCCAAAATCATTTGACAGAAAGTTATGAAACCTGGTAGATCTATTAAGAGTAACATGTGGAATTGACCTCTACAGTTTCAACCCAATTGAGCCACGTGGTGGCGCTATATAGATTCAAATATAAGAAAATATTTAAAAATTCACTAAAAATCATTGACACGCCCACTGCATACGCCCCGTTTTATCTAGAGTCACAAAATGTGGGATAGAGGTCCGTCTGCTCATACTGAACAAATTTGCCTCGAGGAATCATCAAGTTAGCCCCATTGGATTTTCCGCTAATTAGCATTACTTGTAAAACACTTAAAATACTACTCCTCCTATAAAATTTGACCAATTTGCACCAAACCTGTTCAAGGTACTGAACACGCTTCCCTACATACACGTATTACTTTACTAAGGCGTATGTCAAATATTGGCCGAATGAGAAGCCAATGGATTTTGCATTGGGCGTGGCTTATCGCACAAATGCTAGTACTTCTAAAACCATTTGATATAAAGTTCTGAAACTTGGTGGGTTGATTGAGAGTTAGATCAAGACTCGAGCCCTGCAGTGTTAACCCAATCAATCTGCGTGGTGGCACTAAAGAAATACAAATGTTGGGATGGCAGGTATGCCATCCGCCAAGTACACTATCTCTGCTTAACAGGCCGTCTACCTACTATACCAACTGTGAAAGTTCCTGTAGCTTAGTGGTTAAGGCATTTGACTGCCGTGTAGTAGGTTGGTGGTTCGATCCCCATCTGTTCCCGAGTTTTTTTTGAGGCACACAATGTGCATGTCATTGTAAGAATGTTCTGTTTATTGCAAAGGCTAGGAAATTTCACAATATTACCTGTTATCTGTATGAATTATGAAGTCAGTAAGCCAAAACAATCTGATACCGCAACACACAAGTCTTATTTGGCCTCCTCATTTCTGTTAACCTGCTTTGGCCTAGCGGATTCAGTATTGGCTTTCCATGTATGTGGTCAGCGGTTCAATTTCAAATTGGTACCAATGGCTAGGTTAATGTTTGCCAAAACTATTGTGCAAATGCTATGCTTCTTTTAATATTGTTTTCACATTAAGAAACACCTTTTCATTGCAAAAGTTAAGAAATTTAACAGTATTAACTGTTCACTGTTTCACTTGTACTTAAAAGACTTAATACGCAATCCCTTACCGGATCGGGTTAAGATACCATCAGCAATGGCAAAAGCCATGATTAGAAACAAATATTTGTATTTTGGGTCAACCCTGTCTAGAGCTGTCTACCATTTTGCGGCTTCTGCGTTTGACAAATGCCGCTAATGCCGCACGGTCCCCGGAAATCGCTGCTCGCAGCTATATTTTTATTTTATTATTTTTCTCCCCTTTCACCTAAAATTCCCATGAGCTGGTTTGTCCTAGAATCACCAGACTTGGCACGCTTGTTGGGATTCCCAAACTCTTGAATCCAGTATATTATGACGTAGATTGAACACCTGGTGACGCTGTAGTGCACGTGACAAAATTTTGACATTGACACGCCCACTGCCGACGCCCCGTTTCACCTAGAGTCACAAAATTTGGTAGACATGTCCATTTGCTCATTCTGAACAAATTTGCCTCAAGGACCCATAAAGTCCGCCATATTGGATTTTTTGCTAATTAGCATTTTTTGTAAAACGCTTAAAATGCTACTCCTCCTACAAAATTTGACCAATTGAGATGAAACTTGGTTTACATACTCCTTAGACCATGTCTCATAAAAGTTATATTTGGAATTTTGATATTTTCAAATATGGCCGAATGACGAGCGAATTAAATTTCACTGGGCGTGGCTTATCACAAAAATGCTAATAATTCCAAAACGATTAGACAGAAAGCTATGGACCTTGGTAGTTATGTTAGGAGTGCCAATAGGACTAGACAAGTACAGTTTTATCCAAATCCACCCATGTGGTGGCGCTATAGAGTTCCAAATATAAAAAAATATTTAAAAATTCACTAAAAATCACAGTTCCTTTGCAGAGATGTGAGACTTGCTACAGTAACAAAGAGCCGGATTTGGATCATATAACTTTACTAATTTGGTGGGCGCCATCTTGAATTTGCCGACATTTTGGCTTAAATGTACTCATTTATTACTTCTTTGAGTTTTTCCTTAACCACTTGGCTGATTAGCATGAAACTTGGCAAATAGTTAGAAGTTGTCATCATACAAGCTCACACCGAATTTCGTGGCGATAGGCCAGTTGGTGGCGCTGTAGTGCACGTGTAAATATTGTGACATTGACACGCCCACTGGCGACGCCCCGTTTGACCTAGAGTCACAAAATGTGGTGTACAGGTCTCTCTGCTCATGCTGAACAAATTTGCCTCAAGAATCCATGAAGTCAGCCATATTGGATTTTCCGCTAATTAGCATTTTTTGTATAACACTTAAAATGCTACTCCTCCTACAAGATTTGGCTAATTTACATGAAACGAGGTACACAAACTCGTTAGACCATGCTTCATAAAAGTTATATTCAGAATTTTGATATTTTAAAAGATGGCCGAATGACGAGCCAATTAATTTTCAATGGGCGTGACTTATCACAAAAATGCTGATAATTCCAAAATCATTTGACAGAAAGTTATGAAACCTGGTAGATCTATTAAGAGTAACATGAGGAATTGACCCCTACAGTTTCAACCCAATCGAGCCACGTGGTGGCGCTATATCGATCCAAATATAAGAAAATATTTAAAAATTCACTAAAAATCATTGACACGCCCACTGAATACGCCCCGTTTTATCTAGAGTCACAAAATGTGCGATAGAGGTCCGGCTGCTCATACTGAACAAATTTGCCTCTAGGAACCATCAAGTTAGCCCTATTGGATTTTCCGCTAATTAGCATTACTTGTAAAACACTTAAAATACTACTCCTCCTATAAAATTTGACCAATTTACACGAACAAACAGAATTTTGATATTTTAAAAGATGGCCGAATGACGAACCAATTAATATCCAGTGGGCGTGGCTTATCACAAAAATGCTAATAATTCCAAAACCATTTCACAGAAAATTATGAAACTTGGATGGTCTTTTAAGAGTAGAATCTGTACCTGACCTCTCCAGTTTCAACCCTATCGAGCCACGTGGTGGCGCTATAGAGATCCAAATATAAGAAAATATTTATAAATTCACTAAAAATCAAAAAAAAAAAGTCTGCCATCTTCAATTTTCCGCTAATTAGCATTTTTTGTAAAACACTTAAAATGCTACTCCTCCTACATAATTTGACCAATTTGCACCAAACCTGTTCAAGGTACTGAACCCGCTTCCATACATCCACGCATTACTTTACTAAGGCGTATGTCAAAGATTGGCCAAATGAGAAGCCAATGGATTTTGCATTGGGCGTGGCTTATCGCACAAATGCTAGTACTTCTAAAACCGTTTGATATAAAGTTCTGAAACTTGGTGGGTTGATTGAGAGTTAGATCAAGACTCGAGCCCTGCAGTTTTAACCAAATCAATCTGCGTGGTGGCACTAAAGAAATACAAATGTTGGGATGGCAGATATGCCATCCGCCAAGTACTCTATCTCTGCTTAACAGGCCGTCTACCTACTATAAAAACTGTGAAAGTTCCTGTAGCTTAGTGGTTAAGGCATTTGACTGCCATGTAGTAGGTTGGTGGTTCGATCCCCACCTGTTCCCGAGTTTTTTTTGAGGCACACAATGTGCACGTCATTGTAAGAATGTTCTTTTTATTGCAAAGGCTAGGAAATTTCACAATATTACCAGTTATCTGTTTGAATTATGAAGTCAGTAAGCCAAAACAATCTGATACCGCAACACACAAGTCTTATTTGGCCTCCTCATTTCTGTTAACCTGCTTTGGCCTAGCGGATACAGTATTGGCTTTCCATGTCTGTGGTCAGCGGTTCAATTCCAGCTTGGTACCAATGGCTAGATTAATGATTGGCAAAACTATTGTGCAAATGCTATGCTTCTTTCAATGTTGTTTTCACATTAAGAAACACCTTTTTATTGCAAAAGTTAAGCAATTTAACAGTATTAACTGTTCACTGTTTCACTTGTACTTAAAAGACTTAATACGCAAGCCCTTACCGGATCGGGTTAAGATACCATCAGCAATGGCAAAAGCCCTGATTAGAAACAAATATTTGCATTTTGGGTCAACCCTGTCTAGAGTCGTCTACCATTTTGCGGTTTCTCCATTTGACAAATGCCGCTAATGCCGCACGGTCCCCGGACATCGCTGCTTGCAGCTATATTTCCTTTTATTATTATGTCCCGTATTAGAATCTGTGTATCCAGTTGTATACTATGTAATAATTAAATATAATGTTTGGGGTTATTTAACTGTCTGTTTGCTTCCAACAAATATTGTGCTTTGTCCAAAATTACTATTTGAGACCCTTTATCTGCCGGTTTAATTACAATTGATAGGGGTAATTAAACCGAGGTTAGGGTTAGGGTTAGGTCAGGGGAAAATGAGCTCCACACAAAGTGTCAAGCAGGCACAGGCACAGGCACAGGTCAAAAGATCCCTCTTTACATGTTCAGTATGGAGATCGAACCAGCTACCCCCCGTCTGCCAGATAACTGCTATTACCTCCTGAGCCATTGTCCTCTATAGACCCAATCAGGATTCAGACGAGGATTACTTGAGTCAGGGTTAGGGTAAAATACCATAGAGAAGATCGTATTTATATGAGGAAGGCCAGAGCCCAGATAAAAATCAGGCCCGAAATTTGGGTTTGTTAGGGGGTTAGGGTTTGGGTTAGGATTAGGATGGGGTTTAGGAAAAATCTTTATTTCCCAAGTTACCCCTATGAGGGCCCCTTGGGAAAGAAAAGTTTGCACTGGCCATTCAGTGTACTGCAGCATTTAAGTAGGAAGAATTTGGTCCCTCTTGTGTTGATGTTTTACCAGCGTTTTAATCCGCCTGGGAATATGGTGTTGAGTTTTCTAATCCAATGTCTTTCTGTCCTACGTCTGTCCTCCTGTGTCCAGTTAATGTTTGAATGGAGGCCCGATATTTCTACTGCTTCAAGTCCATGGTGCAGGAAATGAGCCACTATGTGTGTGTCTGTATTCCTATGATTTCTTATGTTATAGATGTGTTGTGCCAATCTGGTCTTGATTGTATTTCCTGTCTCTCCTACATATTTTATGTTGCAGTGTTTGCACTTTATGACATATATGCAGTTATATGTGTTAACTGTGAGTGTTTGTTTAATAAGGTATGTTGTGTTTGTAGTGTTGTTTTTTACTGTAGTGGCCTGTTTGTAAAATATCGGACCTTGTGTGGGTAAAATGTTGATTTCTGGTAGTTTACTACTTACCAGATGATCCTTAATGTTTTTGTTTTTTTTGTAGGCCGAAACGATTTTGTATTCTAGAAGCAAATCTGTGTTTTGCAGAATCCTGCCCAGGTTCTGTTTAATTTTTTTGTTCGCTATTTGGCTGAATGTCGAGTAGGTGGTGATAAGTGGAATTATTTTTCTAGTGTCCTGTTGTTTTGTAGTCAAGAAGGTTTTCCGAATCTGTCTGAGGAACGATCTGGAATAACCCCTTGGTTTTAATGCATTGAAGAGGGTTTTGGTAGCCTCCTCAAAGTCTGTAATCTGTGTGCAGATTCTGTTGAACCTTAGCAATTTGGATTTAATCAGGCCTCTGAATGTATGTTTCGGGTGGAGACTGTCCTTGTGTAAGAGTGCATGTGTGTCTGTGTCTTTAAAGAAAACTTTAGTGTCTAATGTGTGTGTTTGGGGAAATGAGGGCCCCTTGTATGTGGTAGTGTCCAAAAAATTGATGTGTTCAGGTCTTTTTAGGTCTGGGTAGGTTATGGTTATTGGTGGGGTTAGGGTTAGTGGTGGGGGTAGGTCTGGGTAGGTTGTGGTTAGGGGTGGGGTTCGGGTTACGGGGAGGGCTGGGTGTGGGGGTTGGGTGGGGGTTAGGTGTGGAGCCATTTTTTTGGGTGCTGGTCCTTGTTATTAATTCCAAAGGATAGGGTGACTCTCTGTACCTTGGGATCCACCACTGTCTTTTCCAGGAGGCCCGCCGCATGTTGGAATGTTGCCCCAGGGTAGCTGTCAATCTGAAGATCTCCCCTGGAGTAGTAGGTTTGGGTTAGGGTTTGTATCAGGGTTATGGTTCAAATTTGGATAGAAGTTAGGGTTAGGGTGAGGGTTTGGATGGGGGTTAGGGTTTGGATTTGGATAGGGGTTAGTGTTTGGGATGGGGGTTAGGGTTGGGGTTGGGGTTTGGCTAGGGGTTGGGGTTGGGGTTTGGATGGGGAGGGATAAGGGTGGAAAGGGCCTGGGGGGGTCGAGAGGATTATTGGGATTTGGGTTGAGGCGTGGAGGTTAAGGTTGGAGTTTGGGGATAAGGATAGGATTGGGGTAAAGGATAAGGGTAGGGCAAGGAGTTTTTTCTGGGGTTGGGGAGGGGGGTTAGGGTTAGATGGTTTGAGGTTAAGGTGAAGATCCTGATCATGGTAAGCGTTGAAATTCAAATCAAAGCCAGGTTCCGGGTAGGGCCTAGAAAGACAGGCCCACCACCACAGTATATTGCGCAGATTCTGGTATCGGTCCATGGGTCCCTCCGTATCCTGATAATAGTCCTCCAAAAACAGATAAAATAACAAAAACACAAGAGCCAAAAAGGGAGAGGAGGGAAAAAAGGGGGGAGAAAAAATTTACATTATTAAAAAAAAGAAAAATTCTAAGTAGAGGGGACAGGGGGCCCTCGGTTCAGTTGTACCTAAAAGTAATATTAAAATTGAGGGTTAGAACATACACTACTCACAAAAAGTTAGGGATATTTGGCTTTCGGGTGAAATTTATGGAAAATGTAAGTTCACGCTACAGTGATATTATACGTATCATGAAAGTAGGGCATTTAAGTAGAAGCATGCAATGGTGATTTCCTCATCTCAAACAATTTATTGAAACAAAAGCCAACAACAGTGGTGGGTATACCACAACAAAAATGTCAATGTCTCAATAACTTGTCATGTGCCCTTGAGCATCAATTACAGCTTGACAACGACGTCTCATGCTGTTCACAAGTCGACTTATTGTCTGCTGAGGCATGGCATCCCCATTCTTGAAGGGCGGCCTGAGGGTCATTGAGGTTCTGGGGTACAGAGTTACGAGCCTCTACACGGTGAGTCAGCTGATCCCATAGGTTTTCTATGGGATTCAGGTCTGGAGAAAGTGCAGGCCACTCCATTTGAGGTACCCCAGTCTCCAGCAGCCTTTCCCTAATGATGCGACCTCGATGAGCTGGAGCATTGTCGTCCATGAAGATGAAATTAGGCCTGTGTTGTTCATGCAGGGGCACAATGACTGGATTAATGATGTTATTCAGGTAGTATGGGCATGTCACTGTACCATTCACAAAGTGTAGGGCGGTTCTGTATTGACTAGACACACCTGCCCACACTGTAACACCGCCACCACCAAAGGGTCGTCTGGTGACAACAGTGGCTGATGCATAGCGCTCTCCTTGATGTCTCCAACATCGTTGGCGGCCATCATTTCTGCTCAACGTGAATCGACTTTCATCAGAGAACAGCACTGAGGCCCACTGGTCCCTCGTCCAGCGTAAATGCTCCCTGGCCCATGCAAGACGATGACGCCTGTGCCTGGTGGTGTGGTCAGGTACTCTTGCAGGTCGTCTAGCACGCAGACCACGCTGATGTAAACGGTTTCGAATGGTCTGACGTGACACTTGGGTGCCTCTCACCTCCCTTAAATGTGCCTGGAGTTGAGTGGCATTCATCATCCGGTTCCGCAGGGCACTGTTCACAATGAAGCGGTCATCAGTGTGGGATGTGGCCAAAGGACGTCCACTTCTATGCCTTTCTGTGACTCTTCCAGTCTCTCTGTATCTCTGTTGCAACCTGCTGATGACACTCTGCGACACTCTAAGCTCAGTGGCCACTTCCCTCTGAGAACATCCTGTTTGAAGCCTCGCAATGGCGAGGTACTGTTGATCAATTGTTAGGTGTCGTCTTGGTCTCATGATGTCAAAATGTGAACAGCATGATGAAGAGGACTGTTTAAATACCAATTCTAATTGAACCAGGAAATTTATTGGTCGATTCATGGATCAAACACCTGTTGTGAATTTTGCCGTTCAGCTCCTTGTTAGAGAACAGCAAGTTGTGCAAAAAGTACTGAAACATTGAATAGTTGGACATGTGCATTCAAAAGTTTAGAGAAGGTCAAATTAATTTCACCTGTAAAGGTTATAGTGCATTTTAGGTTCATCCTGAAATTTCACCCGAAAGCCGAATATCCCTAACTTTTTGTGAGTAGTGTATATAGGTGGTATGGTTTGGATGTTAGGTCAAGACTCTAACTAATGATTCAACCTGTCAATCCTCCCTTAATCGGGATAACTTAACAACCTGGGCTACATCCAGCTATCAAACTCATCAGGTAAGCATTTATATACCATTTTATTGTTAAGTGCTTTTACAATCAAACAAACAAAATAAAAAATATATAAGTGCTCCAAAATGACCCTAAATTGGGATTATAATTGATATAATTTATTTAAAAAACATTTATATCCTACATGCAAATTACAAATACACCCCAATGACAAAACACAGCATAAATAAAGACATGCATGAATTATTGAGTAAATTCATAAATCAATAAATAAGTCAATAAATAAATAAATAATTTCATAGATCCTCCTCATAACCTTGGTGCTGTTGTATTTATTTTAAAATTCATAAACCCCAGGGAGTGGTTCAAGCTGTCAGGATCCATCTACGCCACCAGGTGGAGGCAAAATCCAGGTAAGTTAGTGCCTTTCATTGAGTCCTAAGGGGTCGATGGTTTTTAATAATTTAATCCATCTTCTCTCTGCCTTTTGGCGTTGTACCTTGGACCAGTTTTTATTGGTCTCCAAACCTTCTATCTGAAAGTTTTTTAAACCATGTTCCTTAAAATGTAAATATAAAACCGTGTCTTTATCCCCCTTATTAATGTGGTATATGTGTTGTTGCAATCTGCACCGTAGTGCGTTCTGTGTTTCTCCTATGTATAATTTTTGACAGAGAGCACATCTAATTACATATACCACATTCACTGTCTCTAACTGAACCTCTTGCCAAATTGGCCCCCCTAAACCTGAATGTTCATTTACAATATATTTATTTCTGCCTATAAAATATTCCTGCAAGAGGGTCTTGTTTGGTTTTCTCCTTATGCTAGAATGTACCAGCATGTCTCTCAGATTTCTATTCCTCCTATATGCTGAAATCACCTTAAATTTCTTGAGGGCCTCACACTGTTCTTGGGCCCTGTGGAAATTAAGACTTCAAACTGGAACTGAGTCGAGCCAGAGACTGAGAGTATGTAGTTACAATAGATATAACTGAGCGCTCATCCCTATCTTTCTTATATTGACCATTATTCTGAAAAATGTCTTTAACTTCAGTTTTTATCTTCCTCAGGAAACGCTTAGAGTAGCCCTGAGGCCCTAAAGCTGCAAAAAGCGTTCGGGTAGCAATCTCTACATCCTCTGAGAAGGTACAAATTCTATGAAAATGAATGAGTTGTGATTTTATTAGCCCTTTGTATGTATGTTTAGGGTGACTACTAGATTTGTGGCATGTCTATCGGTATCTTTAAAGAATACCCTCATAGACAACCTCTTGGTTTCCTCCAACTTGTGAGTAAAGAAAACCTGTGTATCTAAGAATTCAATTTTTTCTAGTTGTATATTGTGTGTAATTTTGATTGCGGGATGGTGTGAGTTCAAGATTTCCAAAAATTCATTGAATTTAGCACTCAAATCCACCCAGAGACCAAAAATATCATCCAAGTATCTCAGGTACAATAATGGCAAGATACTGCATTTCATGAAAGCTGTTTCCTCCCAAAAATTCATATATAGGTTGGCATAGCCTGGTGCAAACTTCTTGCCCATCGCTGTACCATGAATCTGAAGATAATACTTCCCGTTAAATTCAAAATAAATTCTGCTTAGGCTCAGCTCCAGTAAATCTATAATTGGCCTATCTGGGCGTGCGGGGTTTGGATACTTCCTGAATGCCTCAGCCACTGCCTGCAGGCCCAATTTGCCGTCTATATTTGTGTCTAGAGAGTTAATATCTATGGTAAATAAAAAGGCATTCACAGGAACACACAGTTCTTTCAATTTAACAAAAGCATATGTGTCCTTAACATAACTATCATGTTTCTGAGATAAAGGGTTGATGTAATAATCAATGTACTCCGCTATGTTATAAGATTCACTGCCACAGTCACTCACAATGGGTCGTCCGCATGGGATCCGGAAGGGGACCGTCCATTCCTCCGGAGGTTTATGTATCTTGGGTAATAAATAAAATTGTCTGGGCCTAGGAGTGTCGGGTCCCAGTAGATAGAACCATTGTTTCTTATCAATTAATTTATCCTCATATAATTTTATTATTATGTCCCGTATTAGAATCTGTGTCTCCAGTTGTATACTATGTAATAATTAAATATAATGTTTGGGGTTATTTAACTGTCTGTTTGCTTCCCCCTTTATCTGCCGGTTTAATTACAATTGAGTGGCAGGCCCTCAAAGCCTTGAGAGCCTGCCACTGTTGTGTAGTCAAATTTTGTTTCCTAGAAGATCTAGGCCGAAATCGTAAAAATAAATTCTGATCCTCCTCTATTAGGGTCCGGATCACTCCCGAAACTGAATCCCCTTCAGGTTCCCATGTGGAAGGCTTTGTAAATGGCCTGTGGGGGTAATCGGACTCATAATCAAAGTAGTCTAGCAATTTAAGTCTCCTATGATAAACATGTAGGTCTCTACACAATTCCATGCGGTCGACCCGTCCCGGAGTGGGAATGAAATTCAAACCTTTCTCTAGAACCTCTCTCTCGGCTTGGCTGAGCCTATAGAAAGAAGAAAGATTTGTAGTATTGGAGTGGGGGGAAGTTGTAGAGGCACATTGCTCCCCCTTACATGTTTAACTGCTCCAACCAAAAATCCAAAATTTTGGCCGCTGTCTCCCCTGTCCAATGGACGGGGTCATGTGGCTCTGTATGGAAAAGAAGCTTGTTCAGGTCAGCAAGTGTCTGGTACTTCCCCTCCATGTGATCATTCAGTTATTGTATTAATACCTGCTGGTTCCTAGGCAATCTATCAGAGAAATTGATAAGAGGTATATAAATCTCCGCATTGGGGAACCCCTCCTGGCATACACACATCAACTGTTGTAACTGCTTCTGTGAGGTCAATGGTGATTGCTCCCCCAAACAATTGTTAAGGCCCACTGCTAACACCACTTTCTCTATTTTAATTTCAGGATTAGGAATTTGTTTTTTCAATATTTCCCTTATATGAAGGAATTTGGCCCCTGGAAAACTATCTATCTGCATGTTAGAATCTGAGAATGCAGAATTCGTGCCAGATTGGAATCCCCTAATATTACTATCGGTTTTACTAATTCTATCTCCCAATCCACTATTTTTTTTATATGTGTTTGGATGTCTGGTGGGTTTCAGGCAGGCAAAAGCCGGTGTAGCCTGTGGCTGTATTATTAAGGTCTTGGGAGGGGACTCAGATTGGGCATCACTCAAACAAGTTGTTTTTCAAGGTGTTTCCCATCATCATATCCTGTCCCCCTGATTTCCCAGTTTTATCACCTCCAAGCTGTTCTGCCACTAACTGTGGCCCCTGATGTTCTAGGCCTGTCGGAGGAGAAAAAGAATCAGAAGAAATAGAATTACTACAGGGTAATGCCACATTGCTATACGGTGTTATGTCTTTTCTGCTTTCCCTAATTATTTCCCATCCTGGCAGCTCATTTAAAGCCAGTTTTGATTCGCTTACTTCCCACGGGGCCAACACTTGTATTGGAACCGTAAACAAATTTGGCCCTGGTATTTGATTTGTTACTACAGGCTCCTTCTTCCTTCCCCCCAGTGCCCGATCCACCCCGACCCTAGCACCACACTGGATGTCTATGGGCCTAGGTCGGGCAGGCAGTGGCGGGAATGATTCCGGAGACAGGGCACCTGGAGCTGGGTCCGTAAGAGACCCTATTGCCTTTTGTAGCATACCTTTTAATGTCTCTGCCGAAGACGTGGTATATTTGTGCTTGTATCTGCTTTTAATCCAGTTTACCGCCATGTTAAAGGCCTCTCTATCCAGGCCCAGGAGTTAAAGACAGGATCGAAGGCCTAGTAATTCAGACTGGGTGGGGGCTATTACGAATGGAGACTGTATGTGTGTATTGGTCTGCGCAGACCAGCCCGGGGTTTTTTGTATGTTATTATAGAATCGTATGCAAATAAACCAAATTGCATCAGACTCTGAAGATCCTGGTTGTTTTTCCTGAAGAAATACTCAACGGTGTAAGAGAAACTCACCAGTTCATCTGGCCCGGACTGGGGTCAGGTTTTTTTACCACACATACAGGTATTTATGTTTTTACGAATAAAATTCAACATATCCTTATTTGTTTGTTTAATCTATTTATTTATGTTAGAGCCATTATGGTTGTCATATAACGTTAGCCATTTCGTATCTAGCTTTTTTTTGACCTGCTTGGAAAATGTTAGACTGATGCTTGGAAACATATGGAAAGTAGCCTGTTAGCCTACATAACGGGACTGTTTCGTTTGCCTCTCTTTTGAACTATAAAGAACTTTGTTTTCAAACTGAACCTTTTCCACCCATCAGCTATTTTTACAGTGTTTTCTGAAGAAACTGCGGAGGTAGCTAATTAGACGAACGGACTGTTACTCAATTGAGTATGTCAGACGTGGGCGGAGTTTGGTTTCGGAATGAAATTCCCTATGACAGATAGAACAGGCTTCGGAGACTTTAGATTTCTTGAAATCTGATTTATAGAATGAGCCGAAACGTTCCTGGATTAGCCTGTGTGGTATAAGGACATAGAGCACACATCGCATGTTCCAATTTTTATTTTTTAAAGTAATGGATTAATGATTGTAGTTCTGTTTGTAGCCCACTTTAACAGACTACATATCCATTACTGCAATGCACAGGTGGTTCTCAATCAATCAGATATCATCATCTCCTCTGGACATTTTGGGCACTGGCAGTGCTGCCACTGAAGACAAGCTAACGTTAGCTTCCTTCAAGCTAGCTAGCTAACGTGTTTAACTCTATAGGCTTTGGGCCCCCTAGTGGTGGGACGTATCCGTCCCAATTTTTTATAGTGTTCATATTTCTCTTAAATTCTAAATTATAACGTTAATAAAACACGGAACTTTCGACGCAAAATTGTTAAAAACAGTCACAGCCTGCGAACACATTCGTTTATATGCTTATCAGCTCTCAGGTTACACTACAGAGCCATAAAGCAGCAGGGTGCTAATAGCCCAACCCACTTTTTTTATTTGTTTACAGCCTTCACCTCGCCGCAGTCACAGGCAATAAAATGCATATCACAAAAGCTCTTGGTACCATTTCAACACGCTAAAAAATCAAGATCCGATTTAGGAACAATTGTATGTTATTGAAAATTTGTATAAATAAACATTATGTGTTTTTTCCCTGTGCTCACTTCACTATGCATACAACCGATGTGCTTCCGGTTTTTTATAAATATATTTTATTTTCTACAAAAGCTCTTCGTAAACATGTTTAATCAACCAAATATTTTACCTGGTTATGTAGTTATAACTGTTTTCTGAAGAATCCTGAACGCGTTTTCGTAATCCATTAATCCATTCTCCAGCAAACTCTCGATTTCCATGGTGCGTACCCATCGCATTGACCTTTGTACTACGTTACCACCGTTGCGTAAAACCATTACTAGACTGCTTCAGGAATGATCTAACGTAAAACACGTGGATTATCTTCTACGAGGTTTCCTACCCCTTTAAATGAAGTAAAAGATGTCATATTCCAGCGACTGGGAACGGCGCTGTATCCACGCGTAACGACAGCCCATTGCGCAATCGGCTGTGCGCTCCTGACTGTCGACAGCATCAGATGACGCCTGTGGCCATTTTTACTGAGTTTATATGGAAGGGATGGCCTGGATTGCTGTTTGTAGTATATCCAGATGATATTTAGCAATGTGTAGCTTTTTAGTGAGCTGAAAAACTGTCCTGTGACGTATTTTCTCTGTACGCATACGGAGGTTTGTTGTATGGTGCAATTGCGCTGGTGATGTCTTTGCTGCTTCAAAGTTTACGATTATTTTATACATTTATACGCGAACGTGGCAATCAACGGTGGAAAGAAGAGCGCTTATTTCACGGTTGCTCAGGTTTTGGAGGTGTTCCACCGAAGTTTCCCAGAGGTGAAGAAGTCTGTGTTCTGGCAGAGCAATGACTCCGGCATGGGACCCGTGCCTGGACATGTAAGTGTTTTTAAAAATATATAATACAAATTATTATTATTATTATTGTTATTATCATCATCATCATCATAATCATCAACAGTATGGAGCGCTATTATCTAGAGTACATTTAGTTTGGTGATAAATGGATTCTCGCAGGAGTTCGCTAGTTAGCTATGGTTTCACAGGCTGGTAAGGAGCGCCTGCTGTTTGTTTGTTTGTTTTCTAGCGTTCATTCCCTGTTTCTTTGTGCAGAAACCAACACAAGGCTAGTTGTTGAATTTACGCATGAAACGACATCCATTCTCAGTACTTTATTTCACGGTTCAGTCAAGACAGTATTATAATAATGTAATTTAGTTTGTGCAAGCTGACAAACTAATTCATAAATCCTAGTTAGCTACGATTGCTAATTATGTTGGAGCTAATATCAGACGTACTGTGGATGTAAGATTTTTTAATGTATATACGTATATATATATTATATATATGTGTGTGTATATATATATATATACACTACTCACAAAAAGTTAGGGATATTTGGCTTTCGGGTGAAATTTATGGAAAATGTAAGTTCACGCTACAGTGATATTATACGTATCATGAAAGTAGGGCATTTAAGTAGAAGCATGCAATGGTGATTTCCTCATCTCAAACAATTTATTGAAACAAAAGCCAACAACAGTGGTGGGTATACCACAACAAAAATGTCAATGTCTTAATAACTTGTCATGTGCCCTTGAGCATCAATTACAGCTTGACAACGACGTCTCATGCTGTTCACAAGTCGACTTATTGTCTGCTGAGGCATGGCATCCCACTCTTCTTGAAGGGCGGCCCTCAGGTCATTGAGGTTCTGGGGTACAGAGTTACGAGCCTCTACACGGTGAGTCAGCTGATCCCATAGGTTTTCTATGGGATTCAGGTCTGGAGAAAGTGCAGGCCACTCCATTTGAGGTACCCCAGTCTCCAGCAGCCTTTCCCTAATGATGCGACCTCGATGAGCTGGAGCATTGTCGTCCATGAAGATGAAATTAGGCCTGTGTTGTTCATGCAGGGGCACAATGACTGGATTAATGATGTTATTCAGGTAGTATGGGCTTGTCACTGTACCATTCACAAAGTGTAGGGCAGTTCTGTATTGACTAGACACACCTGCCCACACTGTAACACCGCCACCACCAAAGGGTCGTCTGGTGACAACAGTGGCTGATGCATAGCGCTCTCCTTGACGTCTCCAACATCGTTGGCGGCCATCATTTCTGCTCAACGTGAATCGACTTTCATCAGAGAACAGCACTGAGGCCCACTGGTCCCTCGTCCAGCGTAAATGCTCCCTGGCCCATGCAAGACGATGACGCCTGTGCCTGGTGGTGTGGTCAGGTACCCTTGCAGGTCGTCTAGCACGCAGACCACGCTGATGTAAACGGTTTCGAATGGTCTGACGTGACACTTGGGTGCCTCTCACCTCCCTTAAATGTGCCTGGAGTTGAGTGGCATTCATCATCCGGTTCCGCAGGGCACTGTTCACAATGAAGCGGTCATCAGTGTGGGATGTGGCCAAAGGACGTCCACTTCTATGCCTTTCTGTGACTCTTCCAGTCTCTCTGTATCTCTGTTGCAACCTGCTGATGACACTCTGTGACACTCTAAGCTCAGTGGCCACTTCCCTCTGAGAACATCCTGTTTGAAGCCTCGCAATGGCGAGGTACTGTTGATCAATTGTTAGGTGTCGTCTTGGTCTCATGATGTCAAAATGTGAACAGCATGATGAAGAGGACTGTTTAAATACCAATTCTAATTGAACCAGGAAATTTATTGGTCGATTCATGGATCAAACACCTGTTGTGAATTTTGCCGTTCAGCTCCTTGTTAGAGAACAGCAAGTTGTGCAAAAAGTACTGAAACATTGAATAGTTGGACATGTGCATTCAAAAGTTTAGAGAAGGTCAAATTAATTTCACCTGTAAAGGTTATAGTGCATTTTAGGTTCATCCTGAAATTTCACCCGAAAGCCGACTATCCCTAACTTTTTGTGAGTAGTGTATATATATATATTTTTTTTTTATAAAATAAAAATTTTTTTCCACTTAATTCTAATACTTGCCATATGTTTTTTTGAGATAATTTGTGTTCTCATTTTTTTAGTGATTCTACTTAGTAATGTACTTGAATCTGTCTTTTTCAGGGAGGACAGTGAAGACACCCCTCCCCCACCTGACACCTCTGTCGTAGGAGGTGGTAACAGACAGGTTTGCCAAATAGTGATGTATAATTCATTACTTTTGCTGTAAAAAGTCAAGTTGAAGGCTTGTTATAGATAAACCTGTTATTCTGCTGGCTTATGGGGCTCTGGTAAATCTAATTTTGAAGTACAGTGCCATTTTAAATGTAAAGCAGATTGGTTGGATAACATTAGGGCAAGTAATCCTGTTCGGAGAGGTTTTTTGGGCACAATTTCGGCACAATTTGTAAGAGCATACTCTCATACACATATATACAAAACATGTGTAGGTTTATTTTCTTTACATTTTGTATTACAAAAACTGTTTCAATAGAAAGATAAAGTTTTCTGATGATTGACATGCCTGGACAGAAAGATATGCACATGTTTTATATTTGGAGAGGTTTGGATAAATATTGGGACACTGGGCACAGTTTTGGAAAAATTACCAATGGATAAGGAAAGCCTATAGATATCTTTACCAAATTCTATACACTTGTGGACAACATATCAGTGCACTAGTGTAAGGAATTCTGGCTTGCTCCAGTACTTTGAAGTTGAAATAGTCAGTGCTAAACTGTAAAAACACAAGGCGTTTTGTACTTTTTTTTGTTTTTTTATGTGTATTATGTATAAACTGTATGTGACCATTTTTACATAAATTTATTCTGATGCAAATTTCTGAATGGTACAAGCCTCTTCTTTCATTGAAACTTTCAACCATGGATGTGCAGTGAATAGTTTTTGAGATATTGGCACTTAATTGACACTAGTAAAAACTAGGTGAAAATTGGGCCAAATGGGCCAAAGTAAATAGGGTTAACTCTATAGGCTTTGGCCCCCTAGTGGTGGGACGCATGCGGTCCAATTTTTATAGTGTTCATATTTCTCTTAAATTCTAAATTATAACGTTAATAAAACACGGAACTTTCGACGCAAAATTGTTAAAAACAGTCACAGCCTGCGAACACATTCGTTTATATGCTTATCAGCTCTCAGGTTACACTACAGTGCCATAAAGCAGCAGGGTGCTAATAGCCCAACCCACTTTTTTTATTTGTTTACAGCCTTCACCTCGCCGCATACACAAGCTTCTCACAATAAGTTGCTGGAATTTTGGCCCATTCCTCCTAACAGAACTGGTGTAACTGAGTCAGGTTTGTAGGCCTCCTTGCTCGCACACGCTTTTTCAGTTCTGCCCACAAATTTTCGATTGGATTGATGTCAGGACTTTGTGATGGCCACTCCAATACCTTGACTTTGTTGTCCTTAAGCCATTTTGCCACAACTTTGGAAGTATGCTTTGGGTCATTGTCCATTTGGAAGAGCCATTTGCGATAAAGCTTTAACTTCCTGGCTGATGTCTTGAGATGTTGCTTCAATATATCCACATAATTTTCCTTCCTCATGATGCCATCTATTTTATGAAGTGCACCAGTCCCTCCTGCAGCAAAGCACCTCCACAACATGATGCTGCCACCCCCGTGCTTCACGGTTGGGATGGTGTTCTTCAGCTTGCAAGCCTCACCCTTTTTCCTCCAAACATAACAATGCTCATTATGGCCAAACAGTTCAATTTTTGTTTCATTAGACCAGAGGACATTTCTCGAAAAAGTAACCACCCATGTGCAGTTGCAAACTTTAGTCTGGCGTTTTTATGGCGGTTTTGGAGTAGTGGCTTCTTCCTTGCTGAGCAGCCTTTCAGGTTATGTCGATATAGGACTCATTTTACTGTGGATATAGATACTTTTGTACCTGTTCCCTCCAGCATCTTCGCAAGGTCCTTTGCTGTTATTCTGGGATTGATTTGCACTTTTCGCACCAAAGCACGTTCATCTCTAGGAGACAGAACGCGTCTCCTTCCTGAGCGGTATGCGTGGTCCCATGGTGTTTATACTTGCATACTATTGTTTGTACAGACGAACGTGATACCTTCAGGCGTTTGGAAATTGCTCCCAAGGATGAACCAGACTTCTTTCTGAGGTCTTGGCTGATTTATTTTGATTTTCCCATGATGTCAAGCAAAGAGGCACTGAGTTTGAAGGTAGGCCTTAAAATACATCCACAGGTACACCTCCAACTGACTCAAATAATGTCAATTAACCTATCAGAAGATTCAATAGCCATGACATCACTTTCTGGAATTTTCCAAGCTGTTTAAAGGCACAGTCAACTTAGTGTATGTAAACTTCTAACCCACTGGAATTGTGATATAGTGACTTATAAGTGAAATAATCTGTAAACAATTGTTGGAAAAATTACTTGTGTCATGCACAAAGTAGATGTCCTAACTGACTTGCCAACACTATAGTTTGCTAACATGAAATCTGTGGAGTGGTTAAAAATGAGTTTTAATGACTTCAACCTAAGTGTATGTAAACTTCGGACTTCAACTGTATATGTATATAAACTCCTCAAAAAAAGTTTGGAAACGTTATTTCGGTCGATTATTCCTCCCCTTTAATAATACCAATTGGTATTGTATTTTATATCGCTGGAAAGCCTGATTAGTCACCTTTACAACGAGGTACAACTTGTAAGGATCATGCATTCGTGGAATGAGCAACACAGCTAACCGTGTGGGTAGCGGCCCAAAAAAATGTGCCAAAATCCCCTGCAATATTCTTCTGTTGGTATTCACTCTCGTTTTGAGTTGCTTGGTGGATTGGATGATTGCACTCTCCCACAGTAATAAGGAAAAAACAACACATATTGGCCATTTTTACACTTTATTCATTTTACACTGTCAGGGACCTCAGTAGCGTGTGGAAGATCCATACGCAGTCACAACAGCTTGGCACCTCCTCCTCATGCTGGTCACCAGCCTGGTCACACACTGCTGTGGGATGGCATCCCATTCCTCAACCAGGATTTGCCTCAAGTCAGCCATCATGGTTGCGTTGGTCACTCTGGCACGTACAGCATGCCCAAGCTGATCCCACAGGTGTTCAATTGGGTTGAGGTCTGGACTCACGGCAGGCCATTCCATCCTCTCCACTCACAAATTCTGGAAGTACTCTGTGATGATCCTGGCTCTGTGGGAGCGAGGATGGAGTTAGGTCCCAGATTCTGGAGATATGGGATCGCCACTGGCTCCAGAACCTCATTCCGATATCTCACTGCATTGAGATTGCCTTCAATGATGACAAGTTCTGTTTTGCCTGTGAGAGAGATACCGCCCCACACCATGACACTGCCCCCATTGAAAGGTGTCACGCGATCTGTGCAGCAATCTGCATAGCGTTCTCCACGCCGTCTCCATACTTTGATCCTGCCATCCAGCTTCCGCAGACAGAACCTTGATTCATCACTGAACATGACGTTGCCCCACATTCTTAGGTTCCACTGTCGGTGCTGTCGACACCAGCGCAAACGGGCCTGACGGTGAAGGGCAGTCATTGCAGGCTTCCTGGCAGCCTTATAAGCAAGAAGACCGGCCATGTGCAGTCTGTTCCTCACCATCTGATCAGAGATCTGTCTGTGGTACCGTTGTGCAAATCTTACCTGTAAATCTCTGGAAGAAAGCCTACGGTTCCTCAGTGAAGCAAGGGTGAGGATGTTGTCTTCCTGGGACGGCCACTTCGTGGTCTGTCTTTGACTTCACCAGTCTCACGGAACTTGGTCCTAAGTTTGGAAATGGTACCAGGGCTGACACCAAATAATGCTGTCACTCTGCGTACCGGAACACCAGCTTCCACTTGCCCTATTGCACGGGCCTTATCCTGAAGGGACAAACGTGGCATGTTTATGCTTGGAGCACACACAAACTCAACAAAGTTGCAGGACCCATGCACACAAGTGCTGTCAATTAGGTGTCAATCAGGTGCCAGTCACACACCTGTGACTGGCATACACCTGCCAGCACTTGAAGCTCAAAACAAGAGTGAATACCAACAGAGGAATATTGCAGGGGATTTTGGCACATTTTTTTGGGCCGCTACCCACACGGTTAGCTGTGTTGCTCATTCCACGAATGCATGATCCTTACAAGTTGTACCTCGTTGTAAAGGTGACAGGCTTTCCAACGATATAAAATACAATACCAATTGGTATTATTAAAGGGGAGGAATAATTGACCAAAATAACGTTTCCGAACTTTTTTTGAGGAGTTTATATAAATATATATATATATATATATATTTATATATAGTTATGCCACATTTGTTCACTATAAAAAATACATTTGTGTAGGCATGCCCATCTTTTTAATACACCAATGCAGTGCTCAACGGCATTCCTAGTTTTAATGTGCCCGTTATTTTAGCGGTCTTAAGCATCGTTAGCTGGATTCAGGAGTGGCGTCATGAGCCACTTTCTCAGTGGGTAGCCGGAGTCTCCTAGTAGCATCCCTGTTATTGTTCGCCCCTTGAAGGCAGCCCATAGATTGGACTGACAGAGGATGAAGCTATCGTGCTTTGAACCAGGCCATTTGATTACACAGTTGGTCATTTTTAGTTCATGGTCACACACTATTTGTGCGTTAATTGAATGTGGTACCCTTTTCTGTTCACGAAGGCATTCTCGTAGGCGCTGGGGGCTTTTATCTTAAAGTGGGTGCCGTCAATACATCCTACCACATCGGGGAACTCAGCCACTTCAAAAAACCTCTACCTGACAGTGTGCTGCCTCGCTCCTGACGGCATTTGGACGTGGTCATCCATATGCGAACACAATGAAAGTGCGACCTTGCGGACAGCCCTGCAAACGGTGCTTTTATGTACCTGAATTGTGTCCCCCACAACATTTTGCATCGACCCAGTGGCAAAATAACATAGAGCTGTGCATACTTGCAGACTTGGGGATAGAGCTCCGTTTAAAGGGTACACCCTAGATACATTTTTTTTCACTGTGTTTGTAGGCAATGCCTACCTTATAATGAAACTTATTCATGCATTCCGTTATTTCAACAATTCTGAAATAATATTGTATATAATAAGAAACTGGTAGAAAAGCGTCTTTGTGCTGCCCCTAATGGTTGAAATTTCCTTTCTGCTCCCCACACTGCGCCTGCCCCAATCGTGATGTCAGAGTACCTCTTTGGAGGTAGCTCTGTGTCATATGGATAATTGCTGTCGCCCACAATGGAAACAGCCGGCACCTGATTGGTTGGACCCACTATGTTACTTTCGTTTCGGCTCCACGTTTTTAAACCAGAACGTGGCGTCCTGTTCAACTCTCTTATTCCACCTAAATAGTCCACTAAAATATGTTTCTGAAAATATTTGAGGTGAGAAATAGGCCATGCAGTTGCTGAATCTTGATTCATATTTGATGTGCAACGTGTAGTTTGACAGTTTGATCCGAGTTATACGAAATAATTTGTACAATGTACGTTAATTTATGCAAATGACGATGGACACAGGTCCTCCGCCCCCACCCCTCTCCCTTGCTCACCCCACAAAGTATTTTTCAAAATTGTGTAGTAGGCGGACACAGGCTGAGACAGTGGGTGTACTTACTCTTTAATGTTGTCTGGTGCTCAAGGTCATTAGAAAGGAGGTCAGTTATTAGCATAATTAAATTTCGCCTGAACTTAAACCGAGCATAGATGTCCACATTGTCATCATTAGCTAATGGATTTAGCCTGTCTCTTAACACACGTTGACGGCAAATACTATTTAAGTCAGCCTCCTCGAAATGCTCTAAACGGGCAATGCTTTCGTTTTGTTTTCCGTTGGTTACGGTTATGACACAATTTATACCTCCTTAGGGGTCGGTGTAAATATTTAGTAGCTATTAAGCTCAATGTAAAAACTAGTTTGTGTGGTGCAACCCATTTTTATTTAGTTGTGTAAACCTTAATTTAGTAAATACTTACGTTATAACTAGCCTACGTTTGAACTTATGTATAGCTGGTGCAACCGGCCCCAGGTTGTTAGACGCTCAACACTTAAATCATACACTTTACAGGCTACTTACGCCTGGTGGTGGTTGTCATATGAAATTTAACACCAGTGAATTTGCTGTGCAGCTACCATAAAAGGTGCATTGAAAGTAAAAAAATATATATTTCACCTTGCCTTTCAGGGCTTCCATAGTTTTCAATTAAATATATGTAAAAGTGAATTTACAAATCACTGCTTTTATTTGCATTTTACATACTGTCCCAACTTTTTTTGGAAATAGGGTTTGTATAGAATAGAATAACTTTTATTTTCCCTTTGGGGAACTTCAGTTGTAGCCACCAGCAACAATAAAAAAAGACAGACAGTGGGGCAGACCCACAACACACAAACAAACACACCAAATAAAGACATTCTGTTAGGTGGCGGTGGGGGAAGGACCCAAACGCAGGCAGGAGTACCACAAAAAACAAAATTTAATACGGGCAAGGCAGCAATCCGTGGTGAAACAGGCAGGGTCGAAAAACCGGGTAGACAGGCAACGCAACAAAACAGAGTCCAAAGAGTGGTCAAGGGACAGGCAAGGGTCGTAACCGGGAAGGCACAGCAAAGGTACAAAACAGGACCCAAAGCAGGGTCACGAGAACACAGGCAGGGGCCAAAAACCGGGGAGGCAGAGGAGGAACAAAAAGAAAACAAAACACTGAAAACAACCACGGGAAACAGACAAGGGATAGAAAAAACTCAGAAACAAATAACTAGGAAACTAACAGATAACCAGGGATAAACTCAGAAAACCAGAAAGCAACACAGAAGCAAAAAATCTTATGAAAGGAACTCACGAAGAAACACTGAAATGACAAGGTATATATACACAGAGGGAGACAGACATAATGGGAATCAGGTGTGTAGAAGCAGGGAGGGGAGATAGCTCACAGATGAGAACAGTGAGGGTTAACAGGGACCAATAAAACAATGACAGGGGAAACGTAAGACACGGACTGGAATACACATAGACACAATGATAACAAACGGCCTGGAGTTAGCAGGTAAACAAGTGCACAGCTCAGAGGGGAGAAACACGAAAGTGGACACGTGCAGAGAATGCGAAATCACAGATAGATACAGGGATAGGATAACGAGGAGGGAAATGACAGCTGCAGGTAGAAACTCAAGATGAATTAGTAATTAGTAATGTTAGTAGTGAACTCTAAAACCCTAATATTAGTAGGTTAGCTGGTTAGTATTATATACATGTTAGTTTGTTAGCAGGTTAGTATTAAATCTAATCTAACAGTTAGTATGATTAGTACATTAGTATTATATACAAATATAAATAAAGCCAGAAGGAAGAAAACGAGATATACGAAATACAGAGGAAACCCGAATGTTCCCAAAATCACCCGAATAGTGCAATGACAAAGACGGGGTGGAATCTCAGAAAACATGGAACGCGGACTGACAATCGCGAGGGAAAGAAAACAGGAAAAATAATAAAGAATAAACAGACAGATTACAGGATCCTAACACATTTAATATCAAATTAAGTGAATTAAAGTTGAATACAGCCATGATTAAAAATAGCCCATGCTGTCCCGAGATGTCCAGTGTCATTTAGCAGTCCAACACACAAACGCCGCCTCCACGACTTTCCTCCATCCACGCAGTGTTGCGGTCTCTATACACTGTCAAAACGGAGCACCAAACTGCCTTCCCACTCATCGCCTCACTCCTCCCCCGCACTCTTCTCCTTCCCTTCCATGGTTGCCCTTTGAAGACCGCCTGCACTCCTGGATCAGTCCCGACATCTTCAACTCCGGTGAAGAGCGATGGTAAACTTTGTTGCTGCAGATCCAATGGACATTCCCGAGCATATGTTGCGAATGCATCTCCATGGTGACGACCACAAACAAAATTATCCTGACAAGACAATTCGCCAATATCAATAAAAATAAACATATAGGCTGATACATTGCACTAACTAAAATGATAGAAATAACATGGATACCGTAGCAGCACTGACGCATGCGTCCGATACATATAGGACATAAGTGCAATATCAAACCGCACTTAAAATTTTTTTTTTTTTTTTTTAAAAACCCGGAAATATAAGTGAAAGCAGAGCCACATGAGAGCCAAACGAACAGCTCTTTTCAGTGAACAGAGGCAAAAGATCCGGCTCCTCGAAAAGACTTGGAATGGCCATCACTAGTGGGTATGAAACAGGCCTATATGTGGGGGGGAAAACTCAAGATAGAACTTGTAAAAAGACAGTGGTAGTTGGCCAATTGTTCTACACAAGTATAGGAAAAGGAAAAACATGTTAAGGGCAGACCTATAAACTTACTATTCAGGGAAGACATACTTTGGAATAAAAATTGGAATTAATAAACATGAATAAAACATGAAAATGCCTAGGAATGTGTATTGACTCATGATTGATCATATGTACTTGTTCATGGGTTAAAACAGAAACAATTAGTGTGATCTCCCAAATAATTTTAAATTATGACAGCTAAAAGAAATTTATTTAGTTAAACATGAAATAATTGGTTGGAAAATGGTTTCCTTGACTTAAAAAATACAGGTTAAACAAAATTGATTGATTTACATTGAGTCAACTTTACATTAACATTGGAAAACTGAAATCAATATTCAATCTACTTGTCTTCCATATTTCACAATTTGTCTCATTATGTGCAATTTCAGCATCTAAGAATGTTTGAAAATTTTTTGACAGGAAATAGATATTCTGATGGAGGCAAGTGAAACACAATCACGTTGTACATTGTCTGAGTGTCTGTTTCAGTGTTTTTGGAAAAACGTTGCTTTCCAGGTTGGCTTGATTGGAAGTTCAAGCACACAGTCTGAACAAAACTCAGAAAATAGAAAATGGATTTTATTAGATTGAATGCAATATGTTATTAGAGTGGCACATTCCAGTATGATATTGAAGATTTTTCTCTACAGGAACCTCTGCACACTGCTACTTGGAACTACCTTTCAGCCTTTTCAAACAAATCAAACGTTCATTTTATAAGTCCCATGTTTTTTATGTTTTTCACTGTGTCTCTTCAGTCACTGTAGTGCCATCCATACCCATGCAAGAAACACTACAGCTCAAGCATGGGTTTTGATGAACTCTACAATATGCCGTTTTTATCTAGGAATGCAAAGGTTTATTATTTGCTGCTCAGCATGTTAATACTTTATCTCAACAAAAAACATTTTCAACATAAAAAAAGCAAAGTTACTCACGCATAGCACTGTCTGTAAGTCATTAATTCCAGCTTGCAAAAACTAGGCCTGCCTTAGTATTTAATATCATTGATATCAAAATGTGGCCAAGTTACAACTAACAATAATGTCTATCGTAGCTCACCCTAATTAAACTAGCTCTATTCCAAAGCAATGCTACCCAATCTTTCCTAAATGAGCTATTTAATGTAACTTGGCCCTGTGTTTTGGCATTTGACCATCTCAAGAAAATGTGGTCATTCAGACTGTAATGTCAAATAACAAAAATTGCCTCATGGAACAGAACATCATTTCAATGAAGGTTTTAAACAGTTGACAAATAAGTACACTCCAGAAAGGATATGTTTGTACTTTGTTGTGAAGTTTACTTAATAAAATGTACAGATTTAAAAATATTCACTGCTGCTAGACATTTTGGTACAATTCACAGACAGATTTACTAAGGAACATTATTTACAATCGAGAAGGGGGGTGAATAAATACAGACACAAATGAGAAATATTTTGGCCTACTAAATAGGCTAAATATTGCATTTTACAAACCTATCCAGACACATGTTTGCCCCATTAATGTAGCCTACTGTATCGTCACTGTCAGGTGAAAAGCACATATCTCCAAAACTTTTCAGGAAATTAAAAAAACGTTATATTTTCAAAACGAATAAAGGCATCGTTGTGAAAGCTTGTATGTTTTCTACATACGAGGTCAGATAATCACGTCAATACAAAATTGTTATTTTATCAGAAATCAAGTAAAATGGAGTTACGAGTTTTGTGACAATCGAATGTGGAGATACATGTTTTTTTCTGTCATTTATTAGAATGGCTGTATCTGCGAGTGAATGAATGTGCAGTGGCCGCGAGTCTATTATCAAGTGCACAGTTCATACTCACACATCTGTAAGCCAGTTAGCAGAACAGTGTCAGTCTATCCAGTGATTAAACATCCATATGTTTTGTCAAATAAATACAATTAGGAGACAAGCCCCTAGTTCACTGCATTAACAAGCTAAAATGAAAGATGCCGTTCTGCCGAGACTAGTGAGTTACCTAACTAGGCGCTTGTCTCCCAAAAAAAATAAATCAATTTTACACATAGGTTACTGATGATGTTTAACCAGTGTATGGAAAGCTGCTCATGTTCTTCCATTATTCAAGGGTGGTGATGCCAGTTCAGTAAACAGCTATCGGCCCATCTCAAAATTGTCTTGCCTGGCTAAGATCTTGGAATCACTTGATAAGCAACAACTATGCAGCGTTTTAACTTTCAATAATATTTTAAATTCACAGCAATCTGGCTTCAGGCCTGGTGATAGCACCATTACAGCAGCTTCATTGGTTATAAATGATATAGTAACAGCGTTGGATAATAAACAAAAATGTGCAGCCCTTTTTATCGATCTAGCAAAAGCTTTTGATACAGTAGACCATACAATCTTAATAAAAAAGTTGTCCTCCATCGGACTTGATAGCATAGTCTGTTCATGGTTCCAGGATTACCTTTCAAATAGAACTCAAGCTATTATGGTTGGGGATGTAAAGTCTAAATTTTTAAAAGTAAAGAAAGGAGTACCCCAAGGATCCATACTTGGACCAATTTTATATACAGTCTATATAAATGATATTGCTAGCAATATAGCAAATTGTAAGGCTCATTTTTATGCTGATGACACAGTGCTTTACTCCTCAGCACCAATGGGCACCCAGGCCCTTACTTACTTACAATCAGCTTTTAATGTTATACAAGCAAGCTCTAGCTGGTCTTGAACTTGTTTTGAATACTGAAAAAACTAAGTGCATGATCTTTTCTACACGGAATACAACTATGCCAAATGCTTCCATATCCTCATTGACTGGTGCTCAAATTGAGCAAGTTCAGTACTACAAATATTTAGGTATCTGGCTGGATCATGATTTCTCTTTTAAAACTCATGTGGCCAACTTGTCCAAAAAAATTAAAACTAAAATCAGGTTTCTTTACAGAAATAGACCCTGTTTTTCATTGGACAACAGGAAGAGGATTGTGCAGGTGACAATCTTACCTATACTTGACTACAGGGATGTCCTGTACAGGCATGCCTCTAACAGTACTTTAAGGCCCTTGGACGCAATTTATCATAGCGCATTGCGCTTTATTACAGGAGATGGTTTCCGAAAACATCACTGTGCTTTATATAGTTCAGTAGGATGGTATTCTCTTTATTATAGAAGGAAGCAACATAGCATTCTATTTATTTATGAAGCCTTGCTAGGCAAACTTCCTCTCTACCTGACCAGGCTTCTGTCCATCAAAATCACAAGTCATCTTATCAGATCTCAAGATTGGATTACGTTAGAGGCACCCAGAACTAGAACAAATCTGGGCAATACCACTTTTAGCGCATTTTCACCTTATATGTGGAATAAATGTCAGGATATACTGAAGTTAGATTGCCTTACCCCGATCGAGTCCTTCAAGAAATTAGTGATGGATGTGATACTAAAAGAGGCCGAATGTACCTGCCTTTAGTGATAAATTAGGACAATCAGATCACTATTCCCTGTCTTATGTCCTTTTTATGTTTTTTATTTATTTATTTTATTATTTAAAAAAAAAAATGTTTTCCCTATATTTGCGCTTGGTGTGTGATTTGCGCTTGTGATGTGAATTTCTTGGATCTAAACTGTAATTTTTGTTTTGCAAAACTGTCACTGTAAATGTTTTATTGTAATCAGGGCTCCCCTGAAAAAGAGACCTTGGTTTCAGTGGGAATTCCCTGCGATAGGTTTCTATCTATCTAATCACTGGATTGACTCTCCGCACTGAACAAGACACTGGCAGATTAAACAAAACATTTCCTTCAACAAACTTTTGCTATACAGTAGATAGGCTACAGATGTGTGAGTATTACTGTGCACTCGATGATAAGACTCACATGGTAGGCTACGCAAGTTGTTAGCGAAAGTCCGCTTTGAACAGGTTTTTGAAGAGGTGAAGCCTATGACTAAACAGCGATTGCTAGGCTATCCTTACTCCAACCTACCGTGATGTGCCAGCTCCTCTCTCCGCTCCCAATTTAACTTTCTGGCAGACATAGTTTCAGGTTATCCCACATCTAATGAGTGCAAAAAGAGCCCATATTTGTGAATAAAGATTTGTCTGACTAGTTCTTGCTTCGCTAGTCCTCCCCAATTGTGTCTCGACTACGCTAATAAACACACAATCCACTTCGACTCGTCATAGGAATAGTTAAACCGATACTAGCCTACCAGCTGACCTTAAGTACACACACAGAATCAAAAATGTACCTAGGATTAATAACTCAGATCAATGGCTAGGCTAGGCCCACCGTGATTAGTTATTTTGTATGATAAAGGCTATTCAGTTTAATTAATTTGCTAAATGGTTTAGCTCTAGTCAAACAACAATCAAACATTATGTTACTGGCAATCATGCAGTCAAAGATAGCCTACAATGTGATGTGTTTTATCACAATCTAGCATAGTGTGCACTTGTTAGTTATTTTATTACATAGGCTGGACAGACAATGTTTTTTGAAAACATGTATTTAAGCATGTATTTAAGAATTCATAGTGGCACTCCACCAGCCATTAAAAGATCAGGTGTAATGTTAGGAGTAGATGAGATCCGATCAACTTGCGCAACTTGCAACAAAGCCTCGTAGCCTTCTTAATTTTTATGGTGACATTGTGTTATGTGTGAAAACCATAAACCGAACAGAGCTGAAGTGCACATCCTTTTTGTCGCAAATAAATAAAGAAATCTTGGCCGCTAAACCGCAACACGACAACATAGGTAGGCCCAGGGGCGCCATATGGGGGGGAAAGGTTAGGACGATTCTAAGGGCCCCTGACTGACAAGGGGTCCTAAAAAATTATTAGAACATTAGGTAAATATTTTTCAATATTAAATTATTAACCTATCATCATTAACAGAATATTTTATTTACATGTACTAATAAAACTACTCTTTTTCTTTTCTTGTTTTTTGGCAAAAAGTAAACATCCAGAGAGCCTCTGTATTGCCCAACCCCCCCTATTTACATGAAATGGTTCGGTCCTGCCCCCAAACCAGCCGCGGAACGGTACTTGCTAGCCTAGCAGTGAAAATTGCGAGTGAGGAGTGCCGGTGGAGCATCATGTCTCAGCTTCCTAAAAAAAAATCTGGCTTCCAAAAACGAAAAGAAACGGAGACAGTATGTCACCCAATTTTTCACAAAGGAAGGTGGGTGTAGTAGTCCGTGAGTGGTGGAAATTAACCTGTTAGCTAGCCTTAGTCCATAGTGAAATAGGCTACTTTTGCTCCCCTAACATTAGTTACTTAATATTAGGGAGTACAAACCGGAGCTTTAGAACATAGACAGCAATGAATTCACGTGAATCGTCATCGATTTCCCTTGGCCACTGTCAATGAGGCCATGTGATCTGTGCATACAGTTGCTATGTAAATTACCTCAGAAGTGCCTAGTGACCAATGAGAATATTGACCTGAGAGTCTTTCAGAATTCTGACAGTTGATCAAGTCAAATAGGGGAATAGTTCTACAGTTTATTTACCTTTTGTGAATGTCACCATATTGTGTGAAATAAATATTCTGAAAATGTTCTCTTTGCTTAATTAGAGACCAGACCACCCACGTCGAATCAACCCATAGCCAGTGTTAGATCTTTAATCTCAGTCATTAATCTTACAACAATTTGAAATGACCGCAAGACTACTGAATAGAACAGAATATTGGCTGCGCTGATCTGAGTCCTACTCTTATCATGTTGGGAAAATGTGAGTTTAAAAGCCGCAAAAACAGTTATTGTCCATAATATGTTTATTTAAGGTTAAACCGACATTTTAAGCACAATATTTATGTTGATTTGAATGGGTCGATTGGGTTTTGGAGGTGTGTGGTTACAGCAATTGCGCAGGGTTGGCATGGCCTGTGGTGGTGGTGATGCCCAATGTGATATATCTTTTCATGGGGCCCAAAATCCCTGGGTAGGCCTACACATAGACGGATGTTTTTTGTCAGCTTTTGTGTGAGATTTAGACTAGTGATGATGTTTGAAAATAAATGTTTGTTAAAAACATGTAGCCAATGGCACAGTTATGAATTGATTTTTTACATTACTGCAACAACTCGCTCTTAACCAGATCATATTTTGCGTGAGAACTTTATTTTCTGCGTCTGACAAATGGATATTTGTTCCCATAGCCTACTGCATAAATGTGACCTGCGGTAAATCTTTTGTTGGTAGTGAGTATCGTAGGCTACTGGACCATGTCGGCGGCCTTTCATGTCTTTTAAGTACAAGTGAAACAGTCAACAGTTAACACCGTAAAATTTCTTAACCTTTGCAATAAAAAGAACATTAAAAGAAGCATAGCATTTGCCAAACATTAATTTAGCCTTTGGTACCAAGCAGGAATCAAACCACTGACCTCAGGCCCAGAAAGCCAAGCTTATAACCATTAGCCTAAAGCAGTTTAACAGAAACGATCAGGCCAAATAAACCTTTTGTGTTGCGGTATCAGATTGTGTAATTAAAACAGTTAACAGTTGATATTGTGACATTTCTTAAAATTTGCAATAAAAATAACTAAAGATAATGGGAAAAGGATATTCTTAGCATAAAGTGCATATTGTATTGTGGAAAATAAATGTGAAATGGTGGGCCTCGAACTACTGTACTGGACTGTGTCGGCTTACTGATCTCAGTCCTCTGCATAATTCCAAAAGTTAACAGTTAATATTGTGAAATTGCAATATTTGCAATAAAAATAACTTATTTTATGTTAAAAGAAGATTCTCAGCATAACGTGCACATTGTGTGCGTCAAAAACAAATGTTAGGAACAGGTGGGGATCGAACCGCCAACCTGCTACATTATAGTGCATCACCTTAACCACTAAGCTAGAGGCACTTTCACAGTTTGTTAGGTAGGTAGACAGCCTGTTAAGCATAGTGTACTTTGAGACGAGGCAATTTTAAACAGACCTTCTCATTGGCGGATTAAAGGTAGTTATCCAATGGGGATAATTATTATTTGAGGGTATGGAGCCAGGTAAAAGAAGTAGAATAAGGAGGAAGAAATGTGAAAATAACCCAAGCTTGGGGCTTTATTGTGTGGATGTGTGGCATTGTACATTCATTCTGTGTGGTTACATGAGGTCAGAATGTACAGAAGTTAATCTTTTTAAGGGCTGAGAGTCTGTGGTCATTGTGCTTATTTTTGTAGGAAACCCTGGAAAGTGCCAAGCTCTGTGTGCTGTTTAGGTATGCGGTATGCCCCGCCAAGCTGTAATTTGGCAGATGACATACCTGTCATCCCAATATTTGTATCTCTATAGCACCACCACGTGGTCTGATTTGGTTAAAACTGCAGGGCTCAAGTCTTGAGGTAACTTTAAATAGACCTACCAGGTTTCATAACTTTCTATACAACAGTTTTGGAATTATAAGCATTTTTGTGATAAGCCACGCCCACTGGAAATTAATTGGCTCATCATTCGGGCAGTTTTTGGAGTAGGCCTTAGAAAAGTAATGCATGTATGAAGGCATGTGAGATGAGTCCTTCTACCAAGGTTTGTGCAAACTGTGTAGGACGAGTAGAATTTTAAGTGTTTTACAAAATATATATGGCTGACTACATGGGTCCTTGAGGCAAATTTGTTCGGCATGAGCAGAGGGACCTGTTCACCAAATTTTATGACTCTAGGTCAAACGGGGGGTCGGCAGTGGGCATGTCAATGTCACAATTGTGTCACATGCACTACAGCGCCACCAAGTGGTCTATCACCATGAAATTGGGAGGGCCTGTGGGATGACACCTTCTAACTATAAGTGTCATAATAATCAGGCAAGGGGATAAGGAAAAACACAGAAAAGTAATAGATGAGTAAACAAAATAGCGGCCAATTCAAGATGGCGCCAACCTATGTAGTACATAACTATGTTCCAAATCCGGGTAAATCTCAGCAAAGGAAAAGTGATTTTTTGTGAATTTTTAAATATTTTTTATATTTGGATCTTTGTAGCGCCACCACGTGGCTCGATAGGGTTGAAACTGAAGGGATGAAGTCCTGATGTTACTGCACACCAAAGTTTGTGACTATAGGTAAAATGGGGCGTCAGCAGTGGGTGTGTCAAAGTCAAAAATTTTATTGACCACATTGTGTTGAGATGGTAAGACAAAAAAAAACACAGGGCCAAGTTACATTAAATAATTTAGGAAAGATTGGGTAGCATTGCTTTGGAATAGAGCTAGTTTATTTAGTGTGAGCTATGATAGGCAATATTGTTAGTTTTAACTTGGCCACATTTTGATATCAATACTTTTAAAGGCAGGCCTAGTTTTTGCAAGTTGGAATTAAGGACTTATAGACAGCGCTCTGTAGGCTATGCGTGAGTAACTTGCCTTTTTTTACGTCGGAGACGTTTTTGTTCAGATATCACTTATTTTTGGTAGCTAACTAATGATGAACAATGCATGAAGATAATGACATTGAGAGAGACATGCATACAGAATAGTAGCCTACATGCATTCCAAATAAATGCATGCAGACATTCGCATAACCATAACGCCCTCTACTGACGAGAATGATAACATTTCTCCCACAATTACATTAAAAGAGTTTGTAGATTAAAGAGCTGTATTTAATGTCTAATGGAATACAATGAACAGCACCACCTGAACTATGGATCATGAAGAAGCATGTAAATGAATTAACCAAGTCTATATGGAGACATGCATGCACAATAGGCTAGACGCATACACATTGTAGCTGAAAGAAATACATACAGCCTAAAATATGGAAATACAGTTGTAAAATAGGCATATTAGTATTCTATAGAAATAAAGTTAGGCTATTCAACACTGGCTTGTCGGATGCATAACTCCAAGCTTCCATGTCTGGGCTACGAGTTGCCAAACTTCATAAGCACAGCATAATACCTTCCAGAGTAGCCTAGAGAAAGTAGCCTACAGAGATTATTTTTCTGATTATAATTTTTAAAAAAAAAATTTCCCCCATAATTCCATTCAAAAAGTGAAACTTTCATAGATTATAGATTCATTACACACAAAGTGAAATATTTCTAGCCTTTATTTGTTTCATTTTTCATAATTTTGGCTTACAGCTCCAGAAAACCCCCAAAACAGTATTTCAAGAAATTAGAATAGTGTGTCGAAAATCAGCATTTACTTCAGTTATTTCAGAGAATTAATGTTTTAGACTGAGTGTCACACTCTGTACGTGGTGGTTTTTGAAGCACTGACTCCAGCCTCAGTCCACTCCCTCTGCATCTCCGCCAAATTTTGGAATCGACTTTGCTTGACAATCCGCTGAAGCCTACGGTCATCTCTTTTGCTTGTGCACCTTCTCCTGCCACATTTTTCCCTTCCACTAAACTTTCTATCGATATGCTTGGACACTGCACTCTGTGAACAGCCAGCCTCCTTAGCAATGACCTTTTGTGGCTTACCCATCTTCTGGAGGTTGTCAATGATGGTCTTCTGGCCAATTGTCAAGTCTGCAGTCTTCCCCATACTGAACCAAACTGAGATACCTGTCCAATTTAACGACACACCTGTAGAAAAACTTTGTAGGTGTTTTGAGTAAATTAGATGATTAGAGTGTGACACTCAGTCTAAAACATTAATTATCTGAAATAACTGAAGTAAATGCAGATTTTCGACACACTATTCTAATTTCTTGAAATACTGTTTTGGGGGTTTTCTGGAGCTGTAAGCCAAAATTATGAAAAATGAAACAAATAAAGGCTAGAAATATTTCACTTTGTGTGTAATGAATCTATAATCTATGAAAGTTTCACTTTTTGAATGGAATTATGAAAAAAAAAAAAACTTTTCCATGATATTCTAATTTTTTGGAAAGGATCTGTATGTTTAGGGAATTGGAGGTTTATAAATCCGATGTCTTAAGGGATTGCAGTTTATAGTAGGCTATCGTCAATTCTTAATGTATTATCGTAAATTCTTAATTTTCCTAGTAGTTAATTTTATGGTGACATTGTGTTCTGTGTGAAAAGGATAAACTGAACAGAGCTGAAGTGAAGAAATGAATGAAGACATAATAAAGAAATGTTGGTCGAGGCGAGCGTTGAAGGTTCGGTTTCCAAAGAGTCAGACATGACCGCAGAGGAAGAGGATAGCAGGCTCCACACAGACAAATTTTTTTGTCGGCATTTGTGTGAGATTAAAACATGTAGCCAATGGCATTTTTACATTAATGCAAGAACGCGATGTTAACCAGATGATATTCTGTGTTTAAACTTTTTTCTTTGCTTGACAAATGGCCATGGGATGCCTGTTCCCATAACGTTAGCTAGCCTATTGCATTACTGTCGTGGTGTCCAGTGACTGAATTGTTTAACAGGCTACAAGTAAACAGTTAATATTGTAAACGTGTCTTTGCCTTTGCAATAAAAAAACATTCTTGCATGAGAAAACCAGAACATGTGCACACTGTTTGAGTCCAAAATGAAATTACACTTTAATATCAACTGGGCGAGGTACGAACCCACGTCTCTCGCAATACTAAGGCTTGACGCTAACCAGAAGACCAAAGGGGTATAATCACGTGATATAGGCCATTTGTCAGTGTCGGTCTGACTTTCACCATTTCACTGTAGTACAAGTGAAATAGGCTACAAGTGAAACATTGAACAGTTAATATTGGAAACGACTTTTGCCTTTTTTTCCGGTAGTTAAATTAAGTGTTTGCAGCTACATTATCTGCAGAGTAGCGTAGGCTAGGCTAGAGCCACATTCGGAGGCTATTGTATTTTTAAAGTGACTAACCACGAATCAGATATGTTTGCGGAATTGGCCGTTTATAAATCCGATCTCTTAAAGGATTCCAGCTTATAGGAGGCTATTATCAATTCTTAATGTAGGCTATTATCGTAAACTCTTAATTTTCCTAGTAGTTAATTTTATGATGACATTGTGTTATGTGTGAAAAGGATAAAGTGAACAGAGCTGAAGTGAAGAAATTAATGAATAAAGTAGGGTTGTCAAAAGTATCGATACTTTTCGATACCACGTGCTTAAAAACCATATGATCTCAACTTTATTTTAAAAAAACAATATTAAATTACTTTTTTTTTTTATTTGTATAAAATATTTGTGGGTCTTCAGTGCCCCTGGCTTCATTACGGCATTGTCTCCAGCAACGAACCCACCACGTGACTGACAGAGTGAGTGAGTGATAGTGGCAGAGGCACAAGCACTACAGGTACTCAGAAGGAGAGCAAGAGACTAAACACGCCAGTGGATGTCACTCAGAACAGCCAGCGACCCATCACTGTTATTCAAGAAGCCAGCTAGAGTTAGCCATGGCAAGTCCAGCTCCAGAACTAACGTAAGCTGAAAAAGAAAATAGTAGGAGTGCTGTTTGGCAATATTTTGCCTATGAGGCGGATGCAGAAGGAAAGGCGAAAGATTTGCAAAAGCCGATTTGCAAAAGGTGCTTCAAAACGGTGCCAACAAGAGGAGGGAACACTTCAAATTTGGCACCCTGATCTCTCCAAAGAATTGAGAGAGGTAATGTTGAGTTAATATAATTGAATAAGTGTACAGTTATTGTCATGAATGACGTTGCGATGTGATGCTGATGAGCTCAGAAAGTTTCCCCTGAGCGAGCTAACGTTAGCAGCTATAACGTTAACTAGCCTAGCTTTTTTTTTCTTCTCAGAGCAAGCTAGCATCTAACTAGCTGGCTTGCTATGTTGTGTGTTGCTTAACGACACAAACTACATTAGCCTAAGTAAGGTAACGGGGTTGCACTGACAGCTGAGCTGACGACATAACGTTACACATTTATCCAAAATTAGTTTCACCCAACGTTAGCTAACGTAAAATAGCTGGCTGATCTTGCGCATTGATTACTGCCAGTGATGTTGGACCTGACAGAAAGTTTTATTAATTTTAATTGTATAAAAATACATGGAATTTAAGTTATATATAATTATACCATCAAATCTAGTTATGGATTTTCTCTCATATAGCACCAGAGAGAAGCTGCAAAGGACACGCAGACCCTTGCAATTGGAATGTTCTTGTTTTATTTTATTTATCCTTTGTTTACAGGGGAAACCCACTGAGACTGTACTGTGTTTACAAGTAAAGCAACATTAGAGAAAAAAAAGAAATAATACTAAAAGCAATAATAACTACATAAATAATGTGTAGGCCTACAAGGTAGGGAAAACATTTAAGAATAGTAATAATAATGTTAATCTTGTTCTGTGTTCAGTGATTTTTTCTGTACCAGCACTGTGTGCAGGTTGTTAATAATAATTTAGAAAAAATGTATCCTATTTTGTGTGCCTAGGACTTTTTTTTTGTGTGTGTGCCGTGGTATCGAAAGAGGTATCGAGTATCGTTTTTTTATACTAGTATCGTATCGAAGTTTAAAATTCTGGTATCGTGACAACTCTAGAATAAAGAAATGTTGGCCGAGGCAAGGGTACGTTGAGGTTCGGTTTCCAGTCAGTCAGTCATGACCGCAAGAGCAGAGCGTAACACCCTCCCCAAACCAGACAAGTGCGAGCGTCTGTTTGGGGAAGATTTGTGATATAGTGCAAGTGAAACATTGAACAGTTAATATTGGAAACCTCTTTTGCCTTTGCAATAAAAATATGTTAATGTGAAAATAATAACACTGTAATAAATGAAAAGAGCTGAAGTGAAGAAATTAATGAATAAAGAAATGTTGGCCGAGGCAAGGGGTTTCCACAGTCAGTCAGTCATGACCGCAAGAGCATAGCGTAACACCCTCCCCAAACCAGACAAGAGCGACCGTCTGGTTTGGGGAGGGTGTGATATAGTACAAGTGAAATACAAGTTAAACATTGAACAGTTAATATTGGAAACCTCTTTTGCCTTTGCAATAAAAATACGTTAATGTGTCAATGTGAAAATGATAACAGTCTAAGAAATGAAAAGTACTTAACAGTTGCACATTGTTTTTGTGGAAAACAAACATGTGCCCTGCTGGGCTCGAACGTACAATCCTCTGTGTGAAAGACAGCTGCTCTAACCATTAAGCCACAGTAACTTCTTAGGGAACATGAAGCCATTAGCTGTATTAAAATTAAAAAACCTTTAGTATGAAGCGTTTTTATTGGGCGATAAGCTTGATGAGCAGGTATACAGACCATACCCTCAAAGAATAATTCTCCCCATTGGATAACATCGCGACGGAGGGCAGTTTGGCAGGAAAAATGGGAAGAAGAAGAAGAAGCGGAAGAGGAAGGAGAAAAACGGCAAAATAACCAAAGTTTGGGGCTTTATTGTGTGGATGTGTGAAGTTGTATCTGAATGCTGTGTGGTTACATGAGGTCAGGACATACTGAAGTTAATGTTTTTAAGAGCTGAGAGTCTATGGTCATTGTGGTTACTTCTGTAGGAAAACCTGAAAACTCTCGGTCCTGTATAGGTATGGGGCATGCCCCGCCAAGCCGTAACTTGGTGGATGGCATACCTGCCATCCCAATAAAACAAATTAAAACAATTGTATAAAACGTTTTTATATCAATTTCATATGCAGACTAATTTCAGTGTGCACAAATGTATAATAAAATATGCTTTTGTGTGCATCTCTGGTTTTTAGCTTGAAAACACTTTTGAGATGTATAAACACCTGATAGCCAGTGATTTATCCCATTGTATATATCATCTCACCAAAAAACGTTTTCAACATACAAAAATGCCAAGTTACTCACGCATAAAAAGTCTAGGTTACAACAAACAATATTGGCTATCTTAGCTCACACAAATCAAAGTTTAAACTCACAGAACTATTTCTGTGTCATTTCTGTGTCATCTTTTGTATGTCTCCCAAGTGACTAGCCCTTTATCTATGAAGAAACATCTCATTTTAGAGCCTGAGGTAAGTGAAAGTTTGTGAAGTTTAATACCTCTGTGCCAACAGAATTACCCACAAGAAATTTGAGATAAAAACTAAAAAAGGTTGTATATTTTCTTACATTTTATACAGCTACCCCACAAATGCCCCCATACAACATCTTTGTATACAAAAATGGTAAATGACTGAGGCTTACGCCGCGTTCTTACAGCGAATGACAGTTGCTGGGTCGCTCAAGTCCACTAACACTGAGGGCGGGTAAGAGGTTCGTGTTGTGTTCTCTAAGTCAGCTCATGCAGCTACAATTTTTTATGAAGAGAAACAACAACAATGCACAATATAGCAAATACTTATTTGCCATATAGCCTACTCTTTATAGTTATGTCATGAAACTGGTAAATATTATTTGTTCTAGCTAGCAATATATCTGTCTTCCTCACTAGCTAGCTAGCCAGCTAGCAATCTCTATCCCTCACCCAGATAGATAACGTTATAGACAGGCAGACATAGCCTATGCCATATTTCTAGTAGTGTATAAAACTATAAAACATGTTTTTAGGGTTGAACAGGACAGGGTAGGATTGGACCATATTTATTAGATATTTAGCGGAACAGTTATTCACAAAATGGTATCGGTTGGAGAACTAGGAAGCGCGGAACTCTGATTGGCTGTTACGGCCGATGGCAGCGAAAAATTCAAATGCAGGCAACATCAGGCGATTTTGGTCGCTCAGTTGCCTGGTTGCTCAGGTCGCTGACCATCGCTCAGCTCCATAGAAAATTATTCCGGCAACTGGGCGACCGAAGTTGCTCGATGTGAGAACGCAGCGTTAGTGTTCCATAACACTGGAACTGAATGAGTGAAGTTCTATATTCTATCCATGGCCACACTGCACTGTTCTTTCTCACCACATTGGCAGTTCCTCAATATGCCAGTAGGTCTGAATCAGAGAAAATGGAAAGGAGAGATGAGTAAACCTTTGTCTAGTACAATGGGACGATGTACTTTATGTGAACAGTTTGGTACTAAACAAAATGTTGTCATGACTCGCTAATATACACACACAAGGTTATACTTGAAATTAATGTTAGCTCAGCTCAGAAAGCCAGCTAACCAAATCCACTAGCAAATGTTGGTTAGCATCTCATTTTTCTTTTCTGCTTCCTGCTTTGGGAGGTGTTTTTGTTGAATGTTTTTATTGAATAGGATTTTATAGTTTGCTTGCTGTCAGGTCCTGCTGCCAGGCACTTCAGCGCATGGCTCTGTCAGCAGGTGAACCTCCATCTGGTCAAGATGTGTCTGAGGGTTGCTGGAGTTGAACTGAAGGGGTGTCTTGAATCTTTTCTTAGCCACTGGTTGAGATTTAGGGGTAATGGAAGCACATTATCGGTTGATCTGATGCAAAAGCTAATTCTGCTTGATTCCATGCTCAACTTACCTTTTCAGCTGTTCTTTGTCCTTCCCAGGTCATCCACTTCCCCTGCCCAGCCTGGTAAATTGCTTTGGCACATCTCACTGCCTTCCTGGTAGCTCATCTCCTCCACCACTAAAGTTAATTTCAAACCAGTATAACTTTGGCATAGAGCGATGGGTGCTGCTCCATAAATGTGCAATCATGGTCAATGTAGCGTCAACTATGGCAACCACTGTTTACAGTGTACTATTTACACATCAGGTGATCAACATTTGCACATTCCACATTTTTCCAAATATTCAGTTATTCAAAAAGCTACGTCCTTGCTGTATGCACATGGTGTTATCGCAGGATTTGGTATTTTTATTCCCCTCCAGCTGGAAATTTTAATTATTTCAGAACCATTATTTATTTTTATTTTTCAAAAGGAAATCGGACAGTAATGCACATATTTAAAACTATATAACAAATTGTTGGGAGCAACAAATACAGGGATATTCATGGAAAAATTTACATGTATATACTATAGTATTCAAGTGGTAATGTTGCCATTCAGTACTGTAATCCTATGTTTAATGATCCAGTTTTACCCCCTCATTATGAGTGGACTTATTAGCATGACCACACCCCAGCCCCACTACCACAATCACCCATCCCATTCATGTTTTAAACCCACCCCATTCATCCTGTTATTATATGTTTAACTCATTCAATGGCAGAGTGTTCTGGAATACATGGGGCTCTATCTTGACTATCTTGGCGCATGGTCTGAAACGCATGGCGCAAGTGCATTTAGGGCTTGTCCAACTCCACTTTTGCTAGTTAGAGGGTGCATATTTTGAGCGCAAAGTAAGGTGCCAGGTTCAAATGAGCTGAACTTAGCCTCTTCGTTAATTATAGGTGTGTCTTGGGCGTAACATGCAATAAACCAATCAGTTATCTCTCATTCCCTTTAAAAGCTTCCTGCATTTGCAAAAAAGGGATTGGTAAAAAAGAGCGATTTACAGCTGGGGAAACCTGCTCGTGTGCAAGGTTAAAGTGTGCGAGCAAGGAATATATGGATCAATATTAGGATTCAGATTAACCATTGTGACGTGTTTTCATATACACAATAATAATCTTAAACATTAGGGATTCAAAATATTTTCCATTAGCCTACACCAGTGCTTTTATTTTGGAAAATATATGCTTCCAACTCACCTTAGAAAACGCCAAATTAGCCTGCTTGTTTAACAAATTTTGTTTGATTATACAATGAAGCATTGTCAAACCTCAATTCCATGAGGTTGTTCTCATTGAGTTCTCGAAGTTCTAGATTCATCCGAAGTTCATATTACGTGCATTCTAATATTGATTAATAACATAAATAGCGTTATTTTGCATTAATGATGACACCAAATACACTAAAGCTGTGAGGTTGGGAACCCATAGGTTTATGCATATTTTTCATTGTTTTATGTCCTGCTTATGGAAATATGATCAACGCGTTTTTACTGGTCGCTTAATGCTTTAAAACGAGCCCACGTTCCCGGGATTCCAGGGACAACCTGCGTCTATTTCAGGAGAGAACATTTTTTATTTTTTTATTATCCCTATTTCACAATGTAATCTTGATTTTTATGCTTGTGTGCCCCCCTGTGTGTAACAGACAGGAGGGTGTATACGCGTTGTAGTAGACACACTTATATTACGCCGTTAAAATAAAATTGAATCAACTGCGACATGACTTAAGACCAGGTTTGTGGTGGTTTTAGTGCAAATGCTTTTTGCTGCCTCAAGATAGCAATACAGCAAAGATTATCCTGGCCAGACCTCATCTTAAGACCAACCCGCCAAGTTTACTTGGTAATTAAACAACGTGAGTGCTGGATGCTAAAATGACACCTGCGCCAGTCTGAAACTAGCAAAGACACTTTCGTTTGGGTTACCACCGCTTAGCGCCAGGTGTACAATAGGGCCCTTAGCCTCAGCAGTGCCAAGCCAATATGGCTGCTGACATTCCAAATTTTTTGATTGATCCTGTCAATGTGCAAACTTCTAATAAAGCACATTATTTTACCTATTTGTGAGGGGTCGGATTCGGAGGACCAGACGCGACTGGAAGGGGATCTGAAAGTTGTCCCACGAAGCATGAGAATCGACCACTAAAAAGGGTGAAGGGAGTCTGTGAACGGAGCAGAGAGAAATAAACAGAAAGGGAATATAACTCCCGGCGTACAGCCAAAATATAGCAACCCGGATAAGTGGGCGAAAACTCGTAGATTTCGAGCAGAGAAAATAAATAAGGGAAAAGAATCCCGGCATAAGCCAAACCAATAACAGCCCGAAAAACAGGGCGACTCGAGCAGAGAATAGAAAGGAACAGAATTGCCTCTAGCTCAATGACTATCACAGAGCTAAAATAAAAGGCAAACGGAAATGAGGCGAAACCAAGGTACTATCTCAACAGAGATAGGGGAAAGAAAACCAAGGAAGGAAATGAGTGAGAAAGGAAAATTAAATCTCTAAAAGGAAAGAGAACTCCTAACTCACTAAGGCAGACCCCACGTGTACTTTTAGTAATAGCAAAAGAACAAGTGGTCGCCAAATCCTATACCGTCGTTACCTGGCTTAGCGTGGCAAGAATGACACAAAAGCCCCTGAAGGAAATAATTACTTAGTCCCGGAGAACGAGAACTAAGACGGGAGTTCCCTCTTGCGGCCCCGAGAGGCAACGCCCGAAAACAGAACCTGAACAGGCAGGAAACCATGACACTATTGAACAGAAGTTTTTGTTAATGAGGATAGATGGCACTAAATAGCATACCTTCTGGTTCAGTTCACTATTAGAACAACATGAAACAACATTGATGGAAATATAAATTATTTATTTTCAGTGCTTCTTAGTTTGGTTAACATGACTCTTACATGATGTATGAGTCTTCAAGAATAATGTGTCCAATCCAGATATGTCTTTTACTCTGGAGTTTTTGAATGAGCCAATAATGCTCTCAACGTTTGCTGCTAATATTCCTGGGATCCTAAATAATGGTTTGCTATTATCCATGGGGGTTAAAAACATGCTCTTTGTTGGGAAGCATTGAGCCAGTTCCTTGACAGAGGAAACAAACAATTGGTAAACATAGTGGATATCATGCTATAGTCATAAATTAAGCCTCCATTTACTTTTAAAGTATAAAAATATCCTTTTTGGACTTGACAATTCCTTTTCCTGTCAGCTTGTTGAGTTTTTCCCAAATCACTTTGTTATTTCCTTTTGCTTCATTGATCACTCTGAGGAAGACCTCCACTTTAGCTTTTTTAAAGTTCTTTACCACTTTGTTCCTGAGAGATGTAATTAGGCGTCTGTCAATATCATTACCAGACCTCAACTCTTTTTTTAAGGCAGAGTCCTGCTCTCTCATCAGCCTCCTGAGGTCCTCGTTGAGCCATGGGAGAATTTTATGCCTTGGCTTACGTTGGAGTGTTTTGGCAAATGTGGTATTCACACTGTCAATTTCTGACAGAAAAATTCTATAACCAACCTCCGGGTCATCACTGGTTAGACCAGTCAATTTTCCTTAGGGCAGCATCGTAAGTACTCTGTTCACTTTTTGGTATTCTGTGATGTTTCTCTTGCACATTAATGTGATTGCCAAGTCTTTTTCTTGTTAATTTTCATACCACTAGGGTGACATTGTGGTCAGATAGGCCAGATATTAAATTAAGAGTTTTATGTACGTGCTTCGGTCTGTTAGTGAATACTAGATCAATTTGTGTATGGGATCTCTGGGTTATTCTTGTAGAACCTTGGATTATTGTAATGAAGTTGTAATGGTCTGTTATTTCTTGAAGTTTTTTCCTGCATGATTTATTGTCCCAGTTCACATTTAAGTCACCCAAGAGGATGATTTCCTTCATGTGATCACATTCTTTAAGGATGGCACGTAACTTTTCATAAAATGAAACATCAGATGATGGCGGTTGATACAGACCAATAATGAGAAACATGTGAGGGAGAGAGTGACATTCAGGCCCATACACTCAAGGTCATTTGTCTGTTTCCATTCAATGAGATTGCATTTAAGTTTACCTTTCATATACAGTTGAAGTCGAAAGTTTACATACACCTTAACCAAATCCATTTAAACTCAGTTTTTCACAATTCCTGAAATTTAATCCTAGTAAACATTCCCTGTCTTTGGTCAGTTTGGATCATGACTTTATTTTAAGAATGTGAAATGTCAGAATAATAGTAGAGAGAATGATTTATTTCAGCTTTTATTTCTTTCATCACATTCCCAGTGGGTCAGAAGTTTACATACACTCTGTTAGTATTTGGTAGCATTGCCTTTAAATTGTTTAACTTGGGTCAAACGTTTAGGGTAGCTTTCCACAAGATTCTCACAACAGGTTGCAGGAATTTTGGCCCATTGCTTCTGACATAACTGGTGTAACTGAGTCAGGTTTGTAGGCCTCCTTGCTCGCACACGCTTTTTCAGTTCTGCCCACAAATTTTAGATTGGATTGAGGTCAGGACTTTGTGATGATGTCAAGCAAAGAGGCACTGAGTTTGAAGGTAGGCCTTAAAATTCATCCACAGGTACACCTCAATTGACTCAAATAATGTCAATTAGCCTATCAGAGGTTTCTAAAACCATGACACAATTTTCTGGAATTTTCCAAGCTGTTTAAAGGCATAGTTAACTTAGTGTATGTAAACTTCTGACCCACTGGATTTGTGATATAGTGAATTAAAAGTGAAATAATCTGTCTGTAAACAATTGTTGGAAAACTTACTTAAGACATCTACTTTGTGCATGACACAACTGACTTGCCAACACTATAGTTTGCTAACACGAAATCTGTGGAGTGGTTAAAAGTGAGTTTTAATGACTTCAACTTAAGTGTATGTAAACTTCCGACTTCAACTGTACATAAGCAGTCCACCACCTCTCCCCACTTTCCTGTCCTTCCTGAAAATAGTATAGCCAGGAACATTAAAAGGAGCAATAGGGGAAGATTCGTACTTGATTGTTCAATTTCTTTATATTCCTGGTCACTGGAGCAGAAACGTGTTGGTACAAATTGACAGGGATGCGTTATTCCCAGACCCCAATGACAGTTTAGATGGTCTGTTGTTCTTTGTAAAAAAATATTGCAAATCCAGGTAAAAGAACGTAATTGTAAATTGTTCATTGGTTAAATTTTCGACTCAAATCCGGAATTCTTTACCGGTAGCAGAGACTTTAGTCGCCCTCGGCACTTCAGACCGTTCGTATATGTGTCGACTTGTGTCTCCCGTGGCACTGAATGAGTTAATGATCCAGTCTCACCCTCTCATCATGAGTGGACTCATTAGCATCACCACACCCCAGCCCCACTATCACAATCACATTGGAGTGTTTTAACACCATCCATGCATTATGCATAATGAAAACCAAAATGTCTTCAAATTTCATAACTCCAGAAAATGTATTGTCCAATAATATTCATATATATTGAGGTTAAATTTCCCTACATGCATGTGCAGGTCACTGAGTCAGTTTTTAGTTGACAGCAATCTCAAAGAAAGCAGAAATTCCAAAATAATATGATATGGGATTCCCCTTTAAGGTTTGACCATACCTCAATATTCAAAAGGTTTGTCCTGCTTTGTGTACATGGCAATATGTTCATAAGCTGTGCAGAACATTATATTTTTCATTAATCTCAATTATGTTTACTGTATAATCAAAACAAATTGAAGTCCCCAGCATTGCATTGATTGAATTATGCCAGGTAGCCTTTATATGTAATGAGATTTCTCCAAAGGGTAGGTGAGAGGGAATGAGACCGAAAGGCAGTTGCTCTGGTTGTGAAATGATGAATGTTAGGATCAGATTCAATGTCCTTAACTTTAAATAATGTAACAATTAGGAGGATGTAACTTGTCTCTCTCACACAAACACACAAGTTTTTTTTTGTGGTGTGAAAGAGGAGGAGTTGGCGAGAAAGGAAAAACTGGAAGTCTAGTGGTGGTGGTTTTGGAAACCAGTGTTTTGATTTTGGCTATGTTTCATGTGGAATTGATGTTGTTTGTTGAAGCCCAGTTTATAAGTGGTTTATTATTCAGCAGAGGAGGAATAAAGTAGCTACTGAACCTGTATCGTTTTTCATAACCATTTCTTGTGGATGCTGGGGCTTCTTTTTAAAAAAATTAGTTTCAGATTTTTCCCCCCAATTTTTCTCCCCATTTGGTAGGCAATTGAACCCCTGTGTAGCAACGGCGCCACGTCCTCTTCAGGGCGCAACTCTTCTTGCTCCTGACAGTGATTCCAACTCGCCCAGCCAATTGCTGCTCCCTCGAGGCACCGGCCATGCTCGGATCTGGCAGGACCAGAGATCGAACCCCCGATCCTCGGGGCACAACCGCACAGACAAAGTCTGCACCTTAGACTGCTGCACCACCATGGTGGCTTGCTGGGGCTTCTTGAAGATCAAACCTCTTACGGGGAGCGTGCCATCAACGACACCTGGTTGGTCCACCCTGCTGGAGACGTGACCAGTCTCCTTTGCACTCTGACTGTTTTCAAGTCCCATTTTTAATGCCCACAAATGTACATATTTAATTCTGGTTTTCTTACCATTTTAATGAACTAAATTAACTGGTCCAAATAACATGGAGGAACCAAAGACAATGCCAGGCCCTGTGAATGGCCTGAAGACTGGGCTGGCATGGGCCAAAGAACAGCTTCCTATGCCTGGAGTCCACCTGTGTTTTGGTTTCAGTTTTTATACATACTCCATACAACCACATTTGTTAAATGTTCCCCTTTGGTAGACAGGCTGCACATATCTTGGGTCTGAGTGGACTGCATTTCTTGCGATAACACCCTTGTTCTCCGGACAGTTTGCACCTGAGCTAGCCAGTGGTGGATTATCCTGTCCATTTCTTTTTCTTTTGCCTGACATTATTTTGCCATGCCAGCATTTTAGATTCGGCTAATGCCAACAGAAACCATTTGATTCCAATTCAGAATTTTCTAGCATTTTGGAGCGTATGCTATGACCGGCCACAAAGCTGCTGGTATGTTGTCCTACGTTACGTGAGTTGTGACAACATTAATCATTTGCAACACGTTTTTATTAAAATTATTATTCAGGGTAGAAAGCCAGTCTTTTATGGCTGGATCTTATTTCATATGCTAATTATCAATGGAATGTGGTTATATTGCAACTCCTATAAATCCTGGGATACAGGCATTAAAAATTAAGAAGTGGCGGGACTGCGTCCCAGTGAGAAACGGCCCAATTCAAGCACTGCCTGTTATTCATAAAGTTCATTAATTTCTCAGTAAACTGCAACTTTTTGCTTATCCCAAAAACCCAACCATAGCTTTAACCCCCTCATGCAGATGCCAAATTTGGTCAATTCTCACCTATTTAGCGGGTGCTCTATTGAAGGCTGTATAACTCCAAGTGGGAGCATCACACAAACATGGAAAATGGCTTAAATAAAACAAGACAGTTGTACCATTTACAATACTAACTCAGACTTAGATTCATTTATTTTCATAATTTAGGTCAAAATAAAGTGCCACAAATGCAAAGATATTTTGGAAAAATGCAACTTTTATTTAGTTTGCAATGACATACTGAGAGCTACATACCTATAACAGGTAAAACTATACATTGCCTGGATCATAGACGCATTGTCCACAAGTGTGAAAAATCTGAGTTTGATGCAGAACTTCTAAAAATCTTTGATGCAAAATGTAGGCAGTGTACCCAGTTAACCCTTAGTGTCTCCAAATCTATCCAAAATAGATTAAATTGTGCACTGTTGTAAATCATAAAATAATCTTTAACTACAAATCAACTGTTTTGGCTCATAAACCTCACTTTTACATCAGTTTGAAGTGGGAATTACCATCTTTTAATCAGTACAGGTGTATAGATATCTATGGGACAAAAACCTATCCAAAACGAAAAAAGAATGAAGTATTTTTTGTCCATTATAAAGCATATACATTTGCCCCTTCTGATGGTTTAAGAAAAAAAAACATTGATATCACAGTGTTACATACACCCAGTGTTCGAATTGTCGTTGAACGCGGGGGAGCGCTGCTCCCCTTGTTAAGGGAAATTGGGAAAATCGTAGTAGTAGTAGTAGTAGTAGTCGTTTATTTGTTCCCGTGGGAAAAATGGATTGCAGCATTATCACAAGACATTTAAAGGATAAAACATAGTACACTGACAACAGCGCAGACACAGATAAAAACAGACATCGGCAGACATGACAAGGGGCATGGACCTAAACCCTCCTTCGCAAGATCATAGCCTGATAGTGAAAGAGGAGGGGGGGGAGACAGTGCCAGACCAGCTGGAGCAGTGCGACCTGGCCATCACTGATTGAAGATTTTAATGGCTTGTGGGACGAAGGACAGCCTAGATCTGTTCTTTTTCAACAGAGGGCCACAATATCTCCGCCCAGATGGCAACAATTCAAAAGAAGAGGCAAGAGGGTGCCTCAAGTCACTCACAATACTGTGTGCCATTTTTACAACTCTGTCTTTGTATAAGCTTTCTAGGCTAGGGAATGAAATTCGTGACAGTTTACTGGACAATGTTATGGCCCTCCTGACTGACTTTTTCTGTGCCTCAGTGGCATTGCCAAACCAGCAGATGATGCCGAAGGAGAGCACACTTTCAATAAAAGCATGATAAAACATCTTAACCATTCTGTTGCCGACATTAAAAGACAGTAGTTTACGTAAAAAGAAGATTCTTTGTTGAGACTTAGCATTTACTTTCTCAGACCATACGTCCCATCTAAGCTTGTGGTCAAGCACAACACCGAGATACTTATACTCAGTAACACATTGTATGGGCTCCCCATTTAAAAGAGTAGGGTTGGGGGATTGTGCTATTCTAAAATCTATTTCCATCTCCTTTGTTTTTGAGGTATTTAGAAGCAGGTTTGACTTCTCACACCAGTTAGTGAAGAAATCAAGGACAGGCCCATGCTGCTCTTCCTCATCATATAGGAGGCTAACCAGGGCCGTATCATCTGCATACTTAATAAAGTGCCTGTTATTAAGTATGCAGATGATACGGCCCTGGTTAGCCTCCTATATGATTAAGATATGCAATTCTGTAAAACGATATAGCCTCCTATATCGTTAAGATATGCAATTCTGTAAAACGAAACACATTGGGTTCTTAGAGTTCAGTGTGTTCAGTCAAATCACTTATTTTCACTCCTTGCATCATTTCCTCATGTCCTTTCCTCAGTCCTGTTAGCTTTTTCGCAAAGAGACGACCAGGATACTCAGCAGTCCGACCAGGAATGAATGTTTATTCCACACAACGATCTACAGCGAGTTAGTAAAGAGTCTAAAGTGAGGATCTCTCCCTGAATATATACATATGGATAGACGAGCAGTGTATGAGCCTTTGTGGTGCTGACAAAGCACCAGTAATCAACGTCAGGAAATGATAGCATCTGATTAGCTCACACATTCCAAAGATGCACTGTGGCACTGACAAAGCACCAGTGATCAAAGACAGGAAACAATAGTGTCTGATCAACTCACTCATTCCGTGATGCAGGTGATCTCGTCAAGGTGGCACAGTACAATAGAGTACACAGTAGAGAATGCATTTTACAACAGAGAGCATACACAATTCATCAGTCCTTAGCTCCACGCAGGCACGGACTGGCTATCTGGCAGTTCTGGCAAATGCCAGAAGGTCGGTCTGATTTTCTACTGTTTTTTGCCGGTGTAGTGTAGGCTACAATTCTTCCCAATGTACAATTTTTCCCGGATACTTCTGGGTCCGTCACTCAAACAGGACAAATAACCAATCACTGCTCAACTATGAGTGGGAAGTTGTGCAATGTCCAATCAGATAACACTTTTGTTGTGCATGTTTATGAAAAGGCGAGCTATCATTGAACCCATCCGTGGTCAGTAGCTAGCATTCGTGCTACGTAATGCGAGTGTAGAACTCACTAATAATGTTTATTCAGTTCAGTGTTAAGTGGGAAAAATTTTACGCTGGGAAGAATTGTACGCTAGACTGGTCCGTCTGCCTTGTAGCGAGAGAGAGAGATGGAGAGTTATTATTTTCATATTCTATTCTATTAATTTGTGCCATGGTCATATATTGATTGGTCATGTAAAGGCATGTAAAGTTGGCCGTGTGTGTGCTTTTTGGCCACCATGCCATACGCGTGTGTGAATGTGTTTGTATGACAGCCAATTCACATAAATAGATGTAAGCTAAATGACATTATTCTTTCTCAATCATACAGTTTTAATGTTGCGGTTTCCACTTCTGTTCATTACTAGCACAGGACAAATCATATGTCTGTTTGTAAAATTATGGCTGAAATGTAATTGTTAAAGTTTTATTTTTGGTTTGGCGGGGGATAAATTACATAGGCCTACAGGTAAATAAACTGTGGTGGCCTGTAAACTGTAATTTGTTCCACTACTGTTTCAGAACAAGGGTGTCCTGCACCTAAAAAACTGAGGGGGCACAGAGGAATGATAGGAGTTGATAACAATAATAACATTTGGAAATAAAATAAAATGGACTTATTTATATGTAGATACATTCCGAGAAAGCTTAATCTGAAATCTGGCCAAATTGGGGGCTCGTTGAATGGGCAGATCGCCATCACTGTTTTAGAATGAAGGCAGATTTTGTTTTACTCACATAATTAACATAAAAGATCGCTATTGCTTTGCAGTGTCACATCGTTTTAATCAGTCTCATTTAATTTTAATTCCAGATCCCAGAATTTCTTTAATTTATTCGAACCAAATGTAATCCAAACTCTTTATTAAACCAACGAGTGTCTATTGTCTTTACCTAATGGTTAAGACGAATAACATCAGTAATTTAATTTAAATTGTCAACATCAAGGAGTTGTTTGTGAGGGGGGTCGGGTAGGAGGATCAGACGCGACCAGAAAAGGAAACGAAAAATTACCTACGCAAGTGAGTAATCACTAGAAAAGAAAAATATAAAGAAAGACGGGACAAAAACTCCCGAACAAACGAAATGAAACGTCCTTTATCAAAACAGGACGAAACTCGAGTAGAGAGATACACCGAGATAGAAAATAATCTCGTAAAGTGCCGAAAACAGAAATAACCCCAATAGCTCTGGGCGAAACTCGAATAACGAGCAGATGCAAAAATAAAACAACCCACAAAATGGGCGAACTCGCAGAAATAAGCAGCAAGAGAAAAAATAAATTGGTACCAAACCTCTAGCTCTGATAAACGTCAGAGACAAAACAAGAGGTGAATAACTAAAGCACAAAGGTAAAAGAAATCAAAACTAGGAAAATAGAAAAATAGGAATATAGAAATAGAAAATAGGAATGTAACCTAACTCTAGGAAGTTCCTGAATGTTTGTCAAAGACAAAAATCCAGTCCTTTGGCTATACCTTTTTACCTGGCTTGGTGAAACGTGGCAACAAAGACACACAAGCACCGGAAGGCGGAAACAGCGTGCTTAAATAGCACAAAGGAAACCAGGAACAAGTACGCCAGGACCTAATGTAAATTGGAAGCTCTTTTCACTGATGCAACAAAAGAAGATCAAACAGCCAAGAAGATGGTGGATGTAGGAAGCTGTGGTTTACATATACTCCACAACTCCTTCAGAGCAGGTTGTGCAGGCACTGATTGGAAAATTGGACATGCTTTGTCTTGTCTCAAGTGGCTTTTTAAGGATGTGTCAGCACGAAGGTAGGACTACATTGATGTGACTGGCTCCTCATCTTTTCCACTGGATTTCTGTAGTCATTGATAGCTTGAAAATGTGGGTGTAGCTGAACGTGCACTCGAGATCTTGCCCTTTCCGAAGACTTACATACAGTTAAGCCCAGAATTATTCATACCTCTTGGAAAAATGTGTTTTTCTGCTTTTCTCTCATATATGAAAGGTGGACTGGTGGAACTTGGGCCTTAGTTAAATATTTTTAGTTGGCATCTACAAATGTACACATATTCTGGTTTCACCTCATTTGCATAACAATAGAAATGTTAAGATATACATTTTTTTGGCCTGTTCAGAATTATTCATATTCATGGCCTCAGAATTTAGGCTATTAAGGTAGGCAGGACAACCGAAAAATGTATTTCAGGAAATCAACATAAATATTGTGCTTAAAAAAAAAGGTCAGTTTAACCTTAAATAAACGTATTATGGACAATAACTGTCCTCATATATAATTTTAATGTGATATACGGACTGTTTTGTGCCTTTTAAACGCACATTTTCCCAACATTCAATCAATGATAAGAGTAGGACTCTGACGGCACCGAACACAGATCAGCGCAGCCAGTATTCTGTCCTATTCAGTGTCTCGCGGTCATTCTGGCAGTTGACTTGATCAACTGTTAGAATTCTGAAAGACTGTCAGGTCAGTATTTTCGCTGGACACTCTGTATATCCCACCTTATAACTTAAAAGTCCCAGCTTATTGGTGAAAGGTTTAAACGGATTCTGAAGATTGACATTTCAGGCTCCCAATTATGCTAACGGTGATGAGCGCACTATTACGTTTAGGTAGCCAATAACACGGCTGAATGTTTCTGATGTAATTTACATAGGCACTCTATGCCCAGATCACAATGTCCAATTGACAGTGACCAAGGGAAGTTGATAACGATTCAGAAAATATATAACTTTTAACGATTTAATTCCATCTTCTACTGGGACTTTTGCCGTTTATCAAGGGTGTGACAGAAATTTTCGGTGCCACTGACCACAATCGAACGCTTTCACTTTTACAATTCGATTGAACAAGTAACGTTAGAAGTCAATTTTTTATGGGTTAGTGCTATTGGTTTCTGTTAGCTTCACCATTCTAGCCTCATATGGCAAACAATAAAGGCTAACAATAAACTAGCATTTACTTCTTGTAAGTTTGATCACCACAGCAATGAAGTAAAAAAGTCAATAAACTACGTTTTCTGTCAGAAATTTATTGTCAAGCTCACGTGAATTCACTGCTGTCTACGTTCTAAAGCTCCAGTTTGCCCTCCCTAATTAAGGGTGACAAATCATGTTGAGTAGAACCCATTCAGAACTTGAAATGTTATCATGAATGTTATTGAGACCCAACTCTCAGTCAAGAAATGGTTCCAGGACAACAAAATCAATGTCCTGGAGTGGCCGAGCCAAAGTCTAGACCTCAACCCGATTGAGAATGTGTGGAGGGAGCTGAATACCCGGGTGATGGCAAGGAAGCCCTCAAACCTCAAGGAGCTGGAGGCCTTCGCAAAAGAGGAGTGGGCCAATATCCCGGTGGAGACCTGCAGAAACCTAGTGACTAAGTACAAGAACCGGTTGGAGGCTGTAATCGCAAGCAAAGGCTTTGCAATTGATTACTAAGCCTTAGACTGAACAGGGGTATGAATAATTCTGAACATGGCAATTTTTGTCAATCTGTCAAATAAAAGACATGAAAATATTGAATTTCCTCAAATGTCTCTTGCAGTGCTACTTACAGTCCTTTGTCACCATTTCATATTAGTTTAGACCAAATAAACTCTACACTTTAAACAAAAGATTCAAAATACCACAGAATTGGCAAGGGTATGAATAATTTTGGGCTTAACTGTAAGTGAGGCTAAAAAAGGAAAAGCGGCATAGCCATCTACCAAGTCTTTCAAGACTGTTGAAGATGTCCTCTTTCCAGCAAAGCTCAACTTCTTCCTCGTGGTGGCAAGAGAAATCACTCCGTTCTTGACGTTGTGTCAGACTGACAAGCCCATGCTCCCATTTGTTACTAATGACCTTGCCAGTTTGCTGAGGGGACTACTTGAGAAATTTATGAAGCCATCTGCCATGCTACTACTGCACTGAACCTGCTGCAAGTTGAGCATGAAAAGATGGGGAATCACTTGGATTCAACAAAAATGAAGGTTGGCTTTGTGACAGAGAGAGTCTTGGAAGAGCACAGAAACAAGCACCCTAATTCTCAGCGGCTGAGGTTAGAGTTTAGACAGAACTGTAAGTTGTTTTTGATGAAAGCTGTTGTGATACTAAAAATATCTGTTTTAATCAAATGTATAATATGAACATTTAAAATCGTGAGGGAATTGGGGCGGGACTTGATAAGCAGGCTGCTTTTTTCCCGTATCCCTTTTCGGCAGGAAATGTATTTGTTAAATGCATATTTCAGAAATGTGATGCAATGTGACTATACACATGCCGAAATAAACAAATAAACATAAAAAGCTATTTCAGACGGCTCCAATCAAATATCCTCTTTTGAGAAATCTATCAGTTCTGGATCCAAGGGTGCTCATCAGGAGAAAAGAGACTAGCACAAGGAAGCTTACCCGTGTTCTTCAGATCCTTGTGGAAGCTGGTCGCATCCAAGAGAAAACCTGTGATGAGGTTCTAAGAGAGTTCAGCCAGATCTGTGACCACAGTCTAAAGTCCGATTCTTTCAGAAGCTTCAACCCAGAAAGAGATAGGCTGGATGTGTTCTACTGTTAGCATTTATCCAACAAGGTAAAATGGTGTCACCTGTGGGTCCTGATTCTTTCTCATAGGCATGGCTCTGTTGAGAGAGGCTTCTCAGTAAATAAAGAAGTGATGGCGGAAAACCTAAAAGAACATTCTTTGGTGGCGCAGCGAGTCATTCTTGACCATGTGCAGAGCATCGGAGTAATCCACAACATAGCTTACACAAAAGAGCTACTACTCTGCAAGACAGAAGTATAATTTTTTACCTTGAGGAGCAGAAACAGTTATGAAAGGATATGCAAAAGTCAGAAAAAGGAAAAGGACTAATGGAGGAGATGGTAGAACTGAAAGCAAAGAAAAAGAGAATAGTGGAAGACATGCAGGTTCTCAACACATCAGCGGATCGTAATGCAGAGAAAGCAGAGGCACTTGGAAAACTTAGCCTCATCTCAAAGTCAAATGGACTTCACATAGCTGCAAAAGAAAAAGAGAAGTCTCTGCAGACTGCCGACAGTAAGTTCGATCAGAAACTCAAGGAGTTGCCATAATGGCTGAAACAGTAGTAGCCAGGGTACTTTCAAAGGCGCCTCATTGCATGGATGAGCCCCACGGTCTCAGGTCAAATCTGGACCATGCCAGTGCTGACTGTGGTCTGTAGCTCCATAGGGCGATGGGCTATTGGCGATTGCATCACCCAAGGTATGGGAGGGTTCAGTTAGTTAGGGGTCCACATTTCATCGCTATCTAGCGATCCCTGCTGGTCAATTTATAATTTTTTTGTAAGTGAATATGAAAATAAATTGTTACAGGAACACTGTTTAGACAAGAAAGTTGACATTTTCATTGTCTTTATGTTTGCATTTATGATTTGCACTTTATACTCTCCTTTGCTCATTTGGTCGTTGTACATGGTATGACAAATGTATGATTACATTTCTATTTTCAGTGTTACATGGTACTTTTGCAAGTAAAGATGCAAATGGAATCAAAGTTGTTGGTATTGAATTCATATTAATTAAGGCCAAGTCACAGGCATTGCCAAGTGAACATGCTCTCAAAAAAAAATTTGATGTCAAATATAAATGCACCAGATCTAGCTAATGTCAAATGGTTTTTCAGTACCAAAAAGAGTGGTATTTTGAATAGAATTAATCATGCTTTTTCGTTAAAGAGATTTTAATTGGACAATGTTGAATTTAAATGCTGATATGCTTGAAAATTTTAATTATTTACCTTGAAAGTGCTGGAAAAGTTCTTGAATTTCACTTTAGAATAGCTGTATGAACCCTGGAGATTATTGAGTTCCACAAAAAGACCAACCCGCCCAGTTCAATTGCTATGGGCGCAAGTTCACTTTATATTTAATCAGCGTGTGTGCTGGACGCAAATAACAACTGTGTCAGTCTGAAACTAGCAAAGACACTTGCGTTTGGGTTACCGCCGCTATTTTGACCAGTCATCATATTGGGGGAGGGTCCCAATTTCTCCTTATTGAATCTTTCAAAATCCTTCAGGGGTGCATTTTCCAAAAGCATCATAAGGCTAAGATGATCGTGAAACCCTTCTTACGAAGCTTCTTGAACTTAGGGTGCATTTCCCTAAAGCATCCAACTTATGATGCTCTTTGAAATGCTCGTAGATTAATGATTACTCCCGATCAGTTGTAGATGGTAAAGTGCGTTTTAGAAGCCCATAAATCACATACTTTATTTGATTTTTCGTGTTTTTATGGTTACCATAAGCACTGATTGTGTTTTTTTAAAGTGATGTTAGATGCAACAATATTTACGTCAATTTTTTTTATTTAAATTGATTATTTTTATATATTTGGAAATTACCCATAAAAGCCATTCCTTAAATAGCCCTACACAAATAAATAATATTGAGACAAGTAAAATCAGTGGGGAAAAGATTTTATTTCAAAAGAAACTTTCTGTGAGACAAAGTGCATAACCGCCCATGTACTGGGCATCACTGGGGTTCCCGTCTCCCAGTCTAGCGCCCCTACTCCCGTATCAGCAGCACCACAGACCGCAAAGTTAAGTACAGAGATGTAAAATCCAGGGGTCAGAAAGTAAAGGTGCTGCTATCTGTTTCTTCCACCCATTAACTCAGCCAGCTGATTTCACTAATTTGTTCTACCTCTTCACTGAAGAATTGTGCAAATTAGCAAATCCAGGTTATTGGAACTAAATACCTTTTACTTTCTGAACCCGGATTTTACACCTGTGGTTAAGTAGCTCTTAAGAGGTGACTGTGTGTTCACGCTTTAAGAACTGTTTTAAGAACGCGTGTTACAAATTAAAGAGCCATCGTAGAATCGCTTGTTGAAATCGCACTTAACCCTAAGATTGATTGTTATCGGGAAACACACCCCAGATCCATTGGACTGACTTTTCATCAGTTTCTTGTCTGGAGACTGAGATTGAGAGCAGGACAATAATTTTGTGGTCAGTTTACCATTTTTCGGTTAATTTTGAGGTATAAACTTATGTTTAGTGGAAAGATTAACTTCAAATAGGAAAGAGTTTAGTTGATGCTTGCTGTTTGTTTTTTTTTACAAATCTTCAAATCCCATTAGAGAAATTTTATTTTGCTTTGAAAAACAGATTTTTTCCCCCTGTATGACTGCCATCCCATGAAAACACACCGCAACTATGTGCTGTACTCATAGAATTAGGATAGTCATGTTTCTTTATTTCATTAATTTAAAAAAATGTTGTCTTCTATGTGTTACAATCTTGTTGCACAATTATTTGCTGAGTTTCAATGTTTGTTTGATCTGTGCACAGAGTGACATGACTTCAGTTCCATTGTTCCTAATAGCCATTACATAAAGCTATAATGAGCTGCACACTGTGCAGCAATTTTGTCTAAATGCTAAAACAATAACCTGCTCTTTAATCTCAAATTGCCTGTTCACACCAACTTATTTGCAGCTCCTCAGAAACAAATGTTGGTTCAATCCATTACTATTATTTAATTGTATTTAGGACAGCTCGTTCAAGCACAGGGACTTTTCAGATGTATATTTTTTGTATATTTGCAATCACTTACCTTGTCCAGATTTGTGGTAACTGGTAAAGTATGTTATGCTATACTTTTGAAACATGGATTATATTGCATGATGCTTCCCTTGCTGTTTATATGTCCAATATATACAAAGAAGGGGAATGTAAGAAGTCTGAATATGTGAGATTTACATATTGGAGAGAGAGAGAGAGAGAGGCCAGGGAGGTTTGGCAGGGGGAGAGAAAAAGGAAAGGGGGAGGGTTCACATGCCTCTTATTTCTAGGGTGGTCCCGCAGGTTTCCCTCGCAGACCTCCAGAGTCCAGTGGTCCCTCGAGAACTTACCCCTCGGCATTACCATTCACCATCAGCCCAAAAAAAATCAGCGTTTTCCAGTCTTCTGTTGCAGGTTCCCCACTTATTCAAGACAGAGTTGGAGACAAGAGTTCACAGTAATCTCAGGTCTGCAGAATATGGCTTCATTTACGGTGCGATGGGAATTGTGAAAGAGCCTCAACACAACTGGAATTAAAACAAATTTTATTACAGGAAAAACAAGGAGACTTCACCATTTTGAATAAAGGTGAGATGTTTCAAAAGCTTTTTATGTCATTTGCTATATTTATGCTATATTTGACTCCTGGAAGTGTGTGTTCTTAAATAATAAACAAAAATATGTTTTTTCCCCTCTATATTTCCCTTGTACAGTTTCCAGTAGTAGTAATACACACACAAATATATATATACAGTGAGCACCATAATTAATTGGACAGTGACACATTTTAGTTATTTTGGTTCTGTACTCTTGCATTTTGAGTTTGAAAGGATACAATGACAATGAGGTTTAAGTGCAGACTGTCAGCTTTAATTTGAGGGTATTTTCATCCATATCGGATGAACCATTCAGAAATTATAGAACCTTTTGTACATAGTTCCCCCCATTTCCGGGCATCAAAAGATATTGGACAGTTTATCATAATGTAGAATAAAGTAATCATTTTAAATATTTGGTTGTATATCCTTTGCATGCCATGACTTCCTGATGTCTGTGAACCAACAATATCAAAAGACTCTTGATATATTATTTTCTGGTACTCTTACAAGCGATACTTCTCTGCATTTGAATGGATCTCTAAGGGAATTGGGGGGTGGGGCTGGATTTAGCTGTATATTATGCTGGAACAGTATGTAATACATGGTTGGTAAAATGGATGTAAGTCATCAAGGGTCTGAGGTATCAAACGAGCCACAAACCATCACTCTGCTGCCAGATATGCAGTAGATATGGATGGATGACTTTAAGGGTTGTTTCTCCTGACAAATTTTCCTATTGAACTCTATAGAAAAATAAGTCAGGAGAAGAAACCCTTCAAGTTATCCATCCATATCTACTGCATATCTAGCAGTAAAGTGATGGTTTAAGGCTTGTTTGATACATCAGATCATTGATGACTTAGAGCCACTTAGCCAACCATGTGTTCCATACTGTTCCAGTGTAATTTACAGCTAAATCTAGTCACACCCACCAATTCCCATAGAGATCCATTCAAATGCAGAGAGGTTATAGTATTGCTTGTAGGAGTACCAGAAATAAGATATCAAGAGTCTTTTGATATATATTGTTGGGTCACAGACATCAGGAAGTCATGCCATGCAAAGGATATGCGACCAAATATTAAAAATTATTACTTTATTCTACATTATGTTAAACTGTCCAATATTTTTTGATGCCCGAAAATGGGGGGGGGGGGGGGGGGGGGGGGGGGGGGCAGTGGGCTGTGTATAAAAGGTTCCATAACCTCTAAACGGTTCAACTGATATGGATGAAAATACCCTCAAATTAAAGCTGACAGTCTACACCTCATTGTCATTGTATCCTTTCAAACTCATATGTGAGAATACAGAACCAAAATAACATAAATTGTGTCACTGTTCAATGAATTATGATGCTCACTGTATATGTGTAAATGTGAAAATAATGTATTGGATAACGCAAATTAAAATACATATATTTTGTCTAGTAAAACCACAACATCTTTTAAAAACTCTTTCTATTTAGAAATGTTGTTTCATGATGTTTTTTGAAGTAGAGAAGATATTTTTCATTATTATCACATTTTTGACAAATAAACAGCAATCATATAAGTCAATATTGTTAGTGCTTATAGAAGAGCATGCTCTGACTATCATATCACCAATAATGTACAAAACAATCTATTAAAACCTACATTTATTTTAGGTAATAACAAAATCTGATGGAAAAGGTTGTTACATGTCCATGTTAACATAAAATATTGTCTTTCAATGTATATCCTTAAGGCAATAAAAACAACTGTTAGATATCCAGGTACCAAAATTTCCATCAAAAATGTACTTTTATTTCATGTGCTCTAACATGGGAGGCGGGTAGCTCTCCATTTTATCTGAGGATAGCCAAACCAGCAACTACGGCTGCTGTGGTGCAGTGTTTCTCAGAGGCCCCTCTCCCTCTCTTCAGTTTCAGGGTTTCCTGGTGTCTGACGACGTCTCCAAAGACCTGGCAATTCATTATTGTCTCCTGTAGGGGAAAGGTCTCTGGTTTTAATCTCAAGAACTATATATTCTGCTATGCAGAAACCTACACCACAAAGGGCATTCGATGAAAATAAATATGTTTGAAAATATTTTCACTGCAACATCCACCTTTTTTCCACCCAAGACACTTGTACTATATCAAAAGAAAATTAAATGCTTAAACTTTTTTTCTGCGGGTCTCAGGAGGATGTGCCCCTCTCCATTTCCAGTGTTTTCTGTTGTCTAATGATGTCCATAACCTGCTCTTCAGTTCCAGGTTTTCTGTTGTCTAATGATGTCCATAACCTGCTCTTCAGTTCCAGGTTTTCTGTTGTCTAATGATGTCCATAACCTGCTCTTCAGTTCCAGGTTTTCTGTTGTCTAATGATGTCCATAACCTGCTCTTCAGTTCCAGGTTTTCTGGGTTGACTCAGTAGCGACAGGGCGCTGAGTCTCAATCCTCCTCCGTGGGACTGATCTCCTCATGATTAAAGGCAGACTGGTGGCCGGACAGATGTCTTCAGTCGTAGCTCCAGCCTCGTCGGCCAACACTATGGGACCCAAGGAGGTCGAGCTGATCCTGGTGAAGGAGCAGAACGGAGTCCAGTTCACGAACTCCACCCTGGTCAGCCCTGCACAGATTCACCCTTCTGCGGAGGAACGCGAGACCTGGGGCAAGAAGATCGACTTCCTCCTCTCTGTCATCGGGTTTGCTGTAGACCTGGCTAATGTCTGGAGGTTCCCTTATCTGTGCTACAAGAACGGGGGAGGTGAGAGACCATATCTGTATGCGCAGGGGGAGAGGCAGACTCTGCTGAATGGTTGGTGCTTGAGAGAAATTAGATTGCACAGCTGTTGAACCGAGAGCCCCGAGAGTCAGGGAAGTTGTAAAATGAATCATTATTTTTGTTCCCCCCCCAACCATCAGCATCAAATTACCCATTATACTAGCTAAAGCAAATTTATTGTTGCATAATGTTCAGTGCTCTGTCGAATAAAATATTCATTTTACAAGAACTAAACACGGATTCTAGCTCTGATCAACAAGTGCAGTTAGCATGTCATGATCATTTATTTTTCTGCTTAATCTTCTCAGAACAATAAGCATTGAATTTTGGCATAACAAGATTATGAAAAGGATCACATTTAGTCTTGAGCATCTTTTATTTCTAAGCTTCAAATTAATCAATTGCATACTTGCCTCTGATTGGCTCGGATATCCCAGTGTATTTTGGTGAATGTGTGGAATGTTTTTGCATGCAACTTAACCAGTCCATTCTTTAATTAAAGCTAGTTCCCATAAGATCATTTTAAAAGTGTTTGATGAAATCATATAGTGTGCTTGCAAAATATTACACAAGAATTCACTCTGTAGGCTTTTATGAAAAACAGAGGGATGATTCAAGCACTGCAAAGGAAATCAGTGAAAGTTATACACACAAGACCAAAGGGTTCTGTTGACACTAAAATCATGACACTGACAGTCTTTTTCATTGTTGAGATGAGCAGGTTACCTCTCACAGAGACCTTGACAACCTTACCAAAAGGCTCCATGTCCTGATGAGAATTTAAAATGATGCACTGTCTGTTGTAATACATTTGTGATTGGGTTAATTGAGCCATTCTTTTTAAAACTGAAGAAAATTGCATTTACCCATTATTAATTGTGGTGTGCATCTGTTGTTCTGTGAAAGTCTGATTTTAATGTCATTTTCTCTGATATAGGAGCTTTCCTTGTTCCCTACCTCTTCTTCATGGTAATAGCAGGGATGCCACTCTTTTACATGGAGCTAGCACTAGGCCAGTACAATCGGGAAGGAGCAGCAGGTGTGTGGAAAATCTGCCCGATATTTAAAGGTACGTACCATCCCCCTTCTGGTCACATATATTTATTTAGCATTTTATACCAGAAAAATGCTTTTCTACAGTTGTTTTCACTGACTAGAGCCTTAAATGAAACAAATACAATTGGGTTGTTTGCATCACAATGGTAGTGTTTTGGTAGTCATTCTGTTCATATAATCTTTATGAACAGAATGCTTTGTGCTAATCTTGTCTGGAAAAAGAAAATTTGGCTTGTTTATCTACTGTTTCAGCACACTGAAGTCCACTTGAATGGAATTACGTTCTACCCAATTTCATATGCAAATCAGCAATTCGCTGTACACGCAATGTATTTTGTCAAACTACTGGAATTGACTACAAGCAGACTCCATTCTCAAACTGGCATCTGTCATCTCATGGCGCTCGTGCTGTAACATTAGTTCTGATGGACATTTAAAAATATAAATAAATATTTCTTTATTATTACACTAATATTGAATCATTTAAAATATTATTCAATGTAGTAAAGCCTTAACCAAAGCTGTAAAACAGTTGTTTTTGCGTTACCTTGAAATAATGGTTTTCCACAGTAACTATGGCAATAACCTTTAAAGTGTGAATCATTATTGTCCTGTGTTTGACATTCATGCTTCAGTCTAAGCTTTTATAGAAAGTTTGATTTTGCCTCATATTTAATTTTTCATAAATGCTGAATACAAACTAATAAGATTTCGTTTTCTGTACTTTTCAATATAACAGCATGTCAAATGAATGTAACCTTTCCCGTCACTTCAAAAAACGCATCCTTCACCAATGGTGTGCTGTTATTTAGGAGGACTGATTCTGTCATTAGATTTGTGAATTGTCCACTCACACTGAATGCACCAGAGACTGCTCTTCAGTAGTGCACAGGGACGATTATAGCACTTAGCCTGCAGTCACATTTCTCCCTATCATTTAGAGGGCCTTGGTCAGCTGAGCGATTCAAACTTCAGTTGAAAGTTTTTTGGTGGAAAAAAGATATTGTGTGTTTGTATTGATCTTTGAGATAATTGAGAATGAAACAAATGAAAAGACACATAGATTCTGACTACGTTGATGCTGCTTGGATTGTGGAGCCAGTAGGGGGCAGTCTTCCCCGTAGACGAAATATACAGGTAGCAATGTTCTGTAGAAGGTTATGACCTCCTCAGAGGTGTAAAGTCCAGGGGTCAGAAAGTAAAAGTCCTGCCATGTTTTTCTTCCACCCATGAACCTGGCCAGCTGATTTCATTAATTAGTACTACTTCCTAGCTGAAGAATTGTGCTAATTAGCAAATCTAGGTGATTGGAACAAAATACTGGGAGGACTTTTACTTTCTGAACATGGATTTTACACCTCTGGACCTCCGACAGCACATTGTTTAAATTAAAACCGAGGTCTTGACTCACTAGAGCAGTTTTGCATCTACGGTATATTGACTTGGGGTGCGTTCGGATTGGCTCCCTATACATTTTATAGGGCACTATTTAGGGGATTGGCTATTTTGATGGTTTCTCAATTGAGAACACTGAGAATTAGGACATCCTACAAAATGTCTGATTCCCTAAATAGTGCACTATAAAGTGTATAAGGAGCCATTCCGAATGCAGCCTTGGTGACCCCGTTAAGCGTTTACATTGTAAAGAGTGTAATTAGTCCATGTATATAATACATTTGTTGTGTTTAGGCCAAGGGGCCAAAACTGGGCTTTGCTGTGGAAGCTCAATTCCTGGTCTCGTTGAGAGCGTTGCTCTCTGGTGCCAGTGTGGTTGGCGCCAGTATAGGTCTTTCAGCCCGTTTTTCAATGCAAGTCAATGGTACCAAATGCGGTCAAAATACAAAGTCAATACATTTTTCCAACGAGAACATGTAGTCACAATAGGTGCTTTTTCTTCTTCTACTGCCTCCCCATATGCCGATTTAAGTTATTGACAGTTTGCGGCACTTCCTAGTAACTGCGTCACTAGTATCTAACGCGCTTAGTGGATGAACCGGACCCGGCCCAGACTTAATCACTATATAAGGGTCCCCCTGCTCCCTACTGCACAGTCTCTGGCTCCAATTTTTGTACAAGTTGGCAGCACTTCCACGGCTTCAAAACACTTTTATCAAGCCCATGGAAAGTTGATGGGTGACGATACAGTCACTTTGTCCATATTTTTCTACAGTCAATTTTTTTCCTAGTATTACGTATGTTTTAGGATGCATTGGAAGACAAAAACTTTGCATTTAAAATAGCATACTAGAATTTCATTAAAAATATGTTGTTATTCATGTGAATACAACAGTACAGTTTATAGCAAATAATAAAAGCGCATAAACATGCATGCAGTGAACAGCATAATAAATTAGCAATATATCTTAAGAATGATGTAATTTATAGAAACAAATAAGTGTAGATATGAGTCCATTTCATCTGTATGTTGAAGCAGCACCAATACTACTGTATCCATTCACTTTAATACCATGGTAAAGTGGTGCACGCTTTCTCACAAAAGGCAGGGCTCGAAATTAACTTTTTAACTTGGTAGCACTGGTGCTCCCAACTTCAAAAAGTTAGGAGCACCAGCAAAAATTTAGGAGCACCCACCAAAATGTAAGGAGCACCAACAATATATGTAATATATTTTTTTTATTGATAAAAATGACAATATAACAGTACGGTTTACAAGTAACATAAAACGGTGAAAGTAGCCTTAAAAATGCATGGTAGGCCACCACTGGGGCTTTAAGCAATATCCTGGGGCCAGGATTTAAAATGTGGTCTCCTGGCTCTCTGTCCCTCTTCCATCCATCTCTTCACTGAGACCGAGGCATTGAACGCAGGGCCGTGTTAATGCATAGGCATTATAGGCACGTGCCTATGTGATCTCGTGGAGGGGGGGGTGAAAATGCACCTGAAAAAAATTAGTCTAATGGAGCTCAGTCAAACGGTTGAATTTATTCCGCCACTCTGTAACACTTTGAGCTATGTTAGTGAAACGATGCCGCTATAACGGTCCAATATTGCAAGGGGTCATCTAACAACGCATTATCAAAACATATAGTATAGGTTCTAATAAAAAAATCCTGACATGCCATCCCCAGTCATTTTACCCACGCAATGTTTACTGTGTGCGCGTGCATGTTTTTTTGGGGAGGGGGGCCCAGAAATCGTCCTTGCCTATGTCACAGTCTGAGTTTAACACGGCCCTGATTGAACGTCTCCAGAGGAGGACCCTCTACACTGATTCGAATCAGATATTCAACTGTGTTGGGGTTTAATGACAGACACGTCGGTGTCTCCATCAATGATGAACGACATGTACTGAGCTGACGAAACTTTAGCAGCGCTGTGCTCGCGAATGGTGTCTGCAATTACACCGATGATGTTGGCACATGACTTGTCGTTGGCATAAGTCATGTTGATGTCAATGGCGTTCTTTTTCATAAGAAGCAGCATTGGTTTAAATTTAGTGAAGGCGAGCTCTTTGGCGATGGTGTAGGCGGTGTTAAATTTGAGCGTTCTTTTTGCCTCTTGAGCTGAACGGCCAGCAGCATTTTGTCGAATAAATGCCTGACCAATCGAGCCTGAATTCTTCGTTGCCACACATTTGTCACGGGATTTCTTGTGTTTAGCGCTGTCTCCGTGCTTAGTTAAGCTCTCACGCTTAAAATGTGTCGACTCCGTTGCAAACGCACTGTTACCTGCGATCTCCGTCCCACAGGCTTTACAGTGTACACAGTGCATTGCGCCGTTGTCATACCTAAGCCATTCGAAGTCCTTCAGCCACTCTCTCCGAAAAGTGTACGCCTTCTTCGCTGCTGGTACACCCACATCGCCATCGCCAACTGTTTCAGCAGCCACGGCGACTACATCTGTTACGTTTTTAGTAACGTTAATGTTACTAAAAAATGCCGTAATCGTTCGCTTCATATTGTTAGCTTTCGATAACGCTAGCTAACGTTACCAATTTAGCTAGTTAGGTAACGTTAATAAATTGATAATAAACTTTTGTCGTCAAGTAACATTAGTTAACGCGTTAGCTCTCTGTGCCACGTGACAGTGGAGTGCCGTGAAAGGGAGTGATTGAAGGCTAATTTTAACCAATCTAAAATCAGCATTAAAGGTAAGAACGTCAAGCTCACGTTTGATTGGTTAGAATGGTCACTGTCAGCTCACAAGGCACATACTGAGTGTACTAACTAGTGAATGTACAGAGAAAGGGACGTTCGACTGGGGGGGGAAAAAAGAAGAAAAAAAAAGGTCGCACCAGAAAAATTATTTGCACTCTCACAAATGCTCCCAATTATATTTTGAGGTCGCACAGATTAAATTTCGGGAGCATATGCGACCAAAACAATCGCAATTTCGAGCCCTGAAAGGTGCTTTATGCTATTTAGTCAGCAAAGTCTGTTTGAATTGTAGGTCTTGGAAAAATGAACTTACAGTTTACAGCAATGCTAGGGCCCCTGGGAAGCCAACCACTGAAATTAAAGGGGGAGGGGCCTAAATTAAATTTTGTTTAGGGCCACAAAAGGTTAGGAGTGGCACTGGTAGTGGGGATTTGATTTCACTGTGGCCAATCAGATCAGCTGTTGTTTTCCCTTTAACATTAGCCTGTTACTGTCACGATTCTAGCCTGTCATGTCATGTTTTATGTTTCATTCTTGTCTTAGTTAGATTTCTTGTTAATGTCACGTATTGTGTTTAGTCTAGTCACGCCACGTTTTATGTTTAATTCTTGTTACGTTTCATTTTCATGTCATGTCACGTTTATTGTTTGATTATTGTTATGATTTATTTTCTTGTCATGTCACGTTTTATATTCGATTCATGTTATGTTTCCCGTTCACTGTTTAGCATACACATTTCCGTGTTTTTCCGCAGCCTTGCGTTCATGCTGTTTCTCTCTCTCTCTTGCTGTCGCTCACGCTTCCCTAATTGTTTCATTCTCCCGTGTCTATTTACTAATCTACTAACATTAGATCAGGATTGGGTAATACTAACTCTCCCTCGGTACTGTACATTGGTTTTGGCTGGATTTTTCGTGTATGAACTTTGCTTGTCTTTTGACCACGCTCTTTGGACATTCCCCCATTAAAGCCCTCACGGGACTTTTTTTGCAACTACTGTTTCTGAGTCGTGCATTTCGGGTCCTACCCTCACGCACCCGTCTCAGAACAATTTCGCCAGCATGTACCCTGCTGACTCAACGGCCATGTTCCACGCCCTCCAGCAACAAGACGCCCTGGTTCAGCAACACTCTCAAGGGATCTCCGAACTTCGTCAAGAGATTCGAGAGCTGTGTGCTGAGATGAGGAGACTCGCCGTCACTGTTCAGCCACACACCTTGGAACAACCTGCTAGACTGCCTGCAACTCCACTTACCAACCCCATGGCAACCTGGCAATTCCGGGAGCCACAACAACCCCCCCCCCCCCCCCCCCGGAGAGGTTCGGCGGAGAACCGGAGAGATGCAAGGCGTTCCTGCTCCAGTGCGACTTTGTGTTCTGGCAGCAACCACAGACCTACAACAGTGACGACACAACACTTCTGCCATTGATGGACTCCGCCTTTCACCCTCTACACAATGCCACCATCTTTACCAAGTTAGATCTATGCAACGCCTACCACCTGGTCCGTATTTGAGAGGGTGACGAGTGGAAGACCACCTTCAATACCTCCCTCGGACACTTTGAGTACCTGGTCATACCGTTCGGCCCTCACTAATGCACCCACCGTATTCCAGGCACTCGTCAACGACGTCCTTCGGGACTTACTGGGCCGACACGTATTCGTCTACCTCGACGACATCCTAATCTACTCCACCAATGCCAAGGAACATGAGATCCACGTCAGGCAAGTTCTCCAGAGACTGTTGGAGAACAAACTGTTTGTCAAGGCGGAGAAATGTGTCTTCCACGCCGACACTGTCGAGTTCCTGGGCTTCATTGTGGAGAAGGGACAGATCAGGGCGGATCCCAAGAAAGTTCAGGCGGTCACTGACTGGCCCACGCCTTCCTCTCGGAAACACCTCCAACGCTTCTTGGGATTCGCCAATTTCTACAGAAGATTCATCAGGTCTTACAGCCAAGTTGTCTCCCCCCTCACCAAACTCACATCCACTGCCATGCCATTCCGTTGGGGTCCCGAAGCGAGGGAGCATTTATCAAGATTAAGAAACTGTTTTCCTCCGCTCCTATCCTGGTGCACCCCGACCCCACCCGCCAATTTGTTGTGGAGACGGATGCGTCCGACACTGGGGTGGGAGCCGTGCTTTCGCAAGTTTCTTCCTCCGACAATCGGCTGCACCCATGCCCCTTCTTCTCCAAGAAGCTTTCACCGGCGGAGAGGAATTATGATGTGGGGAACCGTGAACTCCTCGCCGTCAAACTGGCACTGGAGGAGTGGAGGCATTGGCTGGAGGGGTCCGAGAAACCTTTTGTCGTCTGGACAGACCACAAGAACTTGGCGTACCTCCAAACAGCTAAAAGACTGAACTCACGCCAAGCCAGATGGCGCTATTCTTTGGAAGGTTCAACTTTGCACTCACCTACCGCCCGGGTTCCAAGAACGTCAAGCCAGGTGCCCTGTCCCGACAATTCAACACCTGCTCCGAGCGAGAGACGCCTGAGAACATCCTCCCTGTTTCCTGCACTGTTGCTTCCGTAACCTGGAAGATTGAGGTGGTGATCCAGAGGGCTCTACGTGAGGAGCCCGATCCCAGGTCCAACCCCGGCACACGCCTTTACGTCCCCTCAGCTGCTCGGACACAGGAGCTTCAGTGGGCTCATTCGTCTCTCCTGTCCAGCCATCCCGGCTTTACCCGCACCTTGGCGGTGCTGAAGCGTAAGTTCTGGTGGAGCTCCATGATCCCTGAGACCAGGCGCTTTGTCAAGGCTTGTACCACCTGCGCCAGAAGCAAGGCCTCCCACCAGGTTCCAGCTGGACTGCTCCAACCTCTGCCTGTTCCCAGCCGACCCTGGAGCCACATCGGGGTGGATTTCGTTACCGGACTCCCCCCTTCCGAAGGTAACACCACCATCCTCACCATAGTGGACAGGTTCAGTAAGGCGGCCCACTTCATCCCCCTGCCCGGACTACCCACCGCCCAAGAAGCCGCTGATGTGCTAATCAAAGAGGTGTTCCGTATCCATGGCATCCCCGCAGACATCGTATCCGACCGAGGCCCTCAATTCATCTCTCAGGTGTGGAAAGCTTTCTGGCTGGCCCTAGGTGCCACTGCTAGCCTCTCATCTGGCTACCACCCCCCAGTCCAATGGGCAAACCGAGAGGGCCAACCAGGATTTTGGAGCCGCTCTACGTTGTGTCTCGGCCAAGAATCCGGCTTCATGGAGCAAGATGCTCACCTGGGAGGAATCGCGCACAACGCCTTACCCTGCGCCGCCACCGGAAAGTCCCCTTTTGAGATCGCCCTTGGCTACCAACCTCTATGTGTTTAGTCTAGTCACGCCACGGTTTATGTTTAATTCTTGTTACGTCTCATTTTCATGTCATGTCACGTTTATTGTTTGATTATTGTTACGATTAATTTTCTTGTCATGTCACATTTATATTTGATTCATGTTACGTTTCCCGTCCACTGTTTAGCATACACATTTCCGTGTTTTTCCGCAGCCTTGCGTTCATGCTGTTTCTCTCTCTCTCTTGCTGTCGCTCACGCTTCCCTAATTGTTTCATTCTCCCGTGTCTATTTACTAATCTACTAACATTAGATCAGGATTGGGTAATACTAACTCTCTAACCATGTGTTCATGTTTACCTTACGTTTCTCGTGCATGTCATTTACTAATTTACTAACGCTAGGTCAGGATAGGTTTATTACTACGATTACTAATTATCTTGTTACCTTGTCAGCCCTCCACACCTGATTACCATTCGCATGCTGCTCTCAAGCTAAGTGTCTGCACCTGTCTACACCTGCATATAAGCTCAGTGTCATGTCTTGTCTTGGCGAAATTGTTGCCTCCTGTTTGTCAGTGCACTTTTGAGCGTTTTTTCAAGCCTGCCTTTTTGTTACGATCCAAGCCTGTTTATTTACCATTGTTATTGACCTCTGTTTTGTTAACCACTGCCTGCCTGTACCACGAGATTTTGCCTGCTGTCTTTTGTACTTTTGCCCCGCGGAGCGGACTCCGGTCTTGACTCTTGCATCGTCTTCGACCCCGAGCCTGCCTACCGTCTGCCTGTACTTCTGCCCCGCTGACAGCTACTCTGGTTACTGGACTATTGCGTGGTGTACCGATTCTGAGACTGCCTTCTCCCTCGGTACTGTACATTGGTTTTGGCTGTGTATGAACTTTGCTTGTTTTTTGACCACGCTCTTTGGACATTCCCCCATTAAAGCCCTCACGGGACTTTTTTTGCAACTACTGTTTCTGAGTCGTGCATTTCGGGTCCTACCCTCACGCACCCGTCTCAGTTACATTTGTATTGATAAAAACTAGTTTATTAACTGGTTTATGTCTTGCATAATATGCTTCCATGGCTTCAGCTATGTTTCACTGAAAAAAAAGAATCCAGTGATGCTCAACCAACAGGTCACTCCTCCATGTGCACTGTGCCCTCCTACCTCCTCAGCAATCGGCACATGCAGTTATGGTGCTCCGGTGTTATATACGCTCGGGGTAAGGCTGCATGATCTGCCATCTAATTATGTACTCCACTTGGCTGTAGTGAATAAAAAAAATAAATTAACATACCAAATACCATACAATAGAAAGCAAAAAAAATAAATACAGTAGAACCTCAGAGCAATTAACTTCAGAGTGAATTACAGACTGACAAGTCAGGTGAATGCAGTATGAAAACCAAAGTTGCATATGACATAATTCCATACCCATATAAAGCACTAAGGCGAAAAGGTGAGTTGGGGGGAAAAAACTCAACATTTTTGCAAATGAAGCCAAAGATAGCAGGTCATTGAAAAGGAGATGTATCAGTCAGAAAGTCGATACCTGGGGCTCTATCTTGGCGATCTTGGCGCTTGGTCTAAGCGCATGGCGTAAAGTCCATTTAGGGCATGTCCAAGTCCACTTTTGCTATTTTAAAGGCGTGTTCTTTGGGCGCTAAGCACGGCGCAACATGCAAATGGGCTGAACCTAGTCTCTTAATTAATTATAGGTGTGTCTTTGGTGTGACATGCAATAAACCAATCAAAATGTCATATTTCATTCCCTTTAAAAGCCTGCTTTTCCACCTTGGCGGATTTCTTGATGGCGAAACAGACATGCTCATGCGTGTTTAGTGCGATGAAGGAATAGGCTAAATGGATCAATAGTATGATCAATATTATTTGGACTAACCATTAGCCTATGAGTTCCCGGTAATTCCCGACAGGACTGTTATTTTACAAAATATATGCGGTTAATTTTGTTAAAAGGACCCGCAACAGCTGAGAATAAGCTATCAATGGCTTCAGTCTCACCTTAGAAAACGCCAAATTAGCCTGCTTGTTCAACAAATTTTGTTTGCTTATGAAAATGTGTGAAACATCAATTCCATGAGGCTGTTCTCATGGAGTTCTCGAAGTTCAAGCTTCATCCGAAGTTCATTAGGCTACCTGCATGGTAATATTGATTAATAACATAAATACTGTTATTTTGCCTTAATGATGACACTAAATACATTAAAGCTGTCAGGTTGGCAAGTGGCAACCCATATGTTCACGCATATTTCCCCTTGTTTTATTAATGTCCTGTTAGCAGGGGAAACAGAGAACATGCAGCACACATAATTAATTGTGAATTAATTGTGTAACATGCTGCAAATTTGTTTTAGTTTCTAATTAGACGCTTAGTTCTCTTTAAAATCGTTTTGTTCAGTTATGGAATAACAGGTGAAATCAGCTGGGTTTTAATAAGCTGAGAGTATGGAAACCTGGTCACTGTAATTTAAAAAATATGAAGGACGAAGAATACTAAGGTTCAAATTCAGTTAACATGGTGACATTTATCTCTGTTGTTTAACCGTAGGCTATGAAAAAAACCTTATGCACAGTGAATCTGCTGTAGCTAGCTTAGGCTATTTGAAAAACAATAAATGCAAAAACAAGGTTTTGAACTTTTTTCAGTCAAAACCATTCTATTTACTTACAGGTTGTAGGCCTAGAGAGCTGTATTGTAATGACATCTGATTAAAGCACATTTTCAGAACTCAAATGTCCGTCTAGTGCAGTGCGCAAGTTTCCATTGAATGACAATTCACGCATTAGGTGAAAATGACAACTTGCGCATTAGGCTTGATATAGGTGTTATCAGCAAATGGAAAGCCATTTTTAATGGATAGCCATGGTCCGTAACAGAAGAGTATCCCCCAGAAGATTACAGGAATTATTGGCAAATATAGGCTTAAATTGTCATAAATTGATCCAGGATAATTGCGAATAGTCTATAGCCTACGTGTAACCTTACACGTACCATCGCACATCACCTAAAAGCAATTCGGCATTCCCCTTCGCTGAGGGACAGGTAGCCATGTGGTCTTTGACCTATGGACCCTTTTATTATTAAATAATAATATTTCACATTGTAATCTTGACATGTTTAGTCGTGCTTGTGCGCGCCCCTGTGTGTAACAGACAGGAGGGTGTACGCGCGTTGTGCACAAGCCTATGTAGACGCACTTATATGCTTATATGTAAACAACTGCGACATGACTTTCGACCAGGTTTGTGGTGGTTTTAGCACAAGCGCTTTCTGCTGGCTCAAGATAGCAATACGCCAAAAATAATCCTGGCCACTCCTCATCTTAAGACCAACACGCCCAGTTCACTTGTAATGGGCGCAAGAATACATGGTATTTAAACGACATGAACGCAAGGCGTTATAGTGAACCATGCGCCGGGTGTAAGATAGCAAAGACACTTGCGTTTGGGTTAGTGCCAGGATAGATAGGGCCCCTGGTCTCGATCATAGCTGGTTTGATTATAGATTAATTTAAACGCATGCTTCTAGCTACAAAATGACAGTAGCCTCTGTCAAAATAAGGGGACAGTAATTTAAATAGCAACTCCAAATAAAAGTTTACAATTCTTTGATTTTGTGTATTTTGACTTCAGTTTCTTATGTTAGGAACTTCAAAGGTCTTCTTAATTTAGTATATGTATTTACTTGTATATATAGTTGAAGTCGGAAGTTTACATACACTTAGGTTGAAGTCACTAAAACTAATTTTTAACCACTCCACAGATTTCATGTTAGCAAACTATAGTGTTGGCAAGTCAGTTAGGACATTTACTTTGTGCATGACAAGTAATTTTTCCAACAATTGTTTACAGACAGATTATTTCACTTTTAATTCACTATATCACAATTCCAGTGGGTCAGAAGTTTACATACACTAAGTTGACTGTGCCTTTAAATTTTTAATATTTGGTCGCATATCCTTTGCATGCCATGACTTCCTGATGTCTATGACCCAACAACATCAAAAGACTCTTGATATCTTATTTTCTGGTACTCTTACAAGCGATACTATAATGTCTCTGCATTTGAATGGATCATCAGTACCAGAAAATAAGATATCAAGAGTCTTTTGATGTTGTTGGGTCATAGACATGAGGAAGTCAAGGCATGCAAAGGATATTTATAAAGGAGTCTTTTTGGTCGTATTTATATAAGAAAAATTGAATTGAAAAGAAAATTTACCCAGCTTATTCCCTATCTAGCAAATAAAGCTGTTAAAGCCATGAACCAATTAAACTTTGACTAGCCTACATTTGGAGAAAAAGAGCTCATTATTTGAGGAGAGCAACATTAGTTAAAGATTATGAAGATGGTGGTCTACAGGCCATTGACTAAGACAGTGTAAACGGAACCTTAAAAATAAAGTAGTTAAGATCCTTTTTGATAAATAATAAAAGCTTTTGGTATTGTGTTCCCAGGGAGATTTTTTAAAGATTTGGTGGTATTGTTTTCTTTAGTTAAATTACCTCTAAAATTATCCTCCTGCTATGAAAAAGTAATGTTATATTGCAGATTACTATACAAGCACAGTTTTACTCCACACAATATTCCTATTTAGAACTGCAGATTCATTCTTTTTAGGAACAAGTCTTTATATTTCAGTGACTGGATGGAGAGAGGCATATGGTCCATTGTTCCTCTGTTACATGAGTTCTTGTCTTATGACAAATTATGTGTAAATTATCATTTTCAATAAACCGTAAACAATATGATAAGCTTTATTTTGATGACTAAAAACATGCTAGCTCATCAGGTTACCACCCCCTCATCTACCATCGTTAATGATTGATAGACAACATATTATGAGTGAGTTGTCAAATAAATTAATTTCTGGTCTCTTTACTAATAACTTATATCATATGCAATCTAGTAGGAACTAAATTGCCAATATGTTTTGCCAGTCCACGGTAAAGAAACTACACACAAATTTCTTGAACTTACCCGTGCGCCCTAAAACAAAGAAGGTTCATATTCTGTGACTTAGAAATTGAGACAAAGGATCACCTGTTTTTCTTTTGTATTTATAGCAGTACCTTTTGGAATGATTGACTGGTTAGAAACAAAAGTCTTCTCTTTATCTCAGTTTACCAGAAATGACATAACCTTTGGGTTAATAATGGAGGATAAAAATATGGAATTTCTTTTGAATACTTTCATGATTTTAGGTAAATTCTTTATACATAAGTGTAAATGTATTAAAACACAGCCCTTATTGGTGGTTTTTAAGAAAGAACTGAGGTTATATTGTAAGTCATATACAGTTGTTTTATAACATTGTTTACTTAGATTTATTTGATGACCCCTAAGCTGCAAGTTAACTACATATTATTTTATTTAAAGAGTAAGCACCGGATAATGGACAACCTTTATATTTACAAACTAGACCGGTATCTAGACAACAATATAAATTTATTTTTTTATATAACTACATGGAAATTATATAAAATTAGCGAAGTTTGAAAAAACAGTTGAAAAATCCGCTGACAATAGAGTACTCAAGTGAGTACGTCAAACGTGGACGGAGTCTGGTTTCGGAAGTAAATTCCCTATGACAGATAGAACGGGCTTCGGAGACTATTGACTATTTCTTGAAATCTGATTTATAGAATGAGCCGAAACGTTCCTGGATTAGCCTGTGTGGTATAAGGATATAGACCATATATCGCATGTTCCAATTTTTATTTTTTAAAGTAATGGATTAATGATTGTAGTTCGACTTGTAGTCCACTTTTACGGACTACATATCCAGTACTGCAACGCACGGGTGGTTCTCAACCAATAAGATATCATCACCTCGTCAGTCTGGACATTTTTGGCAGTACTGCCGCTGAAGACGAGCTAACGTTAGCTTGCTAAGCTGAGAAGCCCGCCCGACAAGGCCAGAAACTATACGCTACGGTTAACCACATAACGCAATTCTAGCTTTTAGTCCTTCAAGCTAGCTAGCTAATATTAGAAAAAAGTGTTTAAAAACGGAGATGTGTGCTGCTGCTGGCTAATGTTACATGACAACATTTGGAGACAACGCTGCTCGTCCGGAGGGAATTATGGGACGTGGAGTTTTTAAACAGTGCCAGCGCTGATATATTCACAAAAAAAAATACTAAAACATAAAATATACTTTAAGCTGGTCCAGAAAAACGACATAGTTTGCGAACGGGCGTTGTATTGAACAATCCAGGAAATTGACGGTAAGACATAATCAGTAGAAATGGTTTAAAAGTTTCAGTTAATGTCTACGCTCAAAATGAATGGGGAATTGACTTCCGAAACCAGTGTGACGTAGTCACTTGTGTGCTCTATAGAATCATAAATGTATGACATCATACATGGAGGAAGTGTAAATATTTCCCTACTGTACATACAGTACTGTGTACTGGTCTGTAGATGTAAATTGTAAATGTCTATCATTTTAAATTTGCTATATTTGCAATGTCCTGGAACCCTTTCTACTTTAATATGTGAAATTGAATGTAGAGGTGTCCCGGTATAAACTCATGCAGAGCTTGGCTCAGACTGAGTGTCTAACTAGGGGGGGGAGCTGGTTGGCACCTATCGGTATACAACAATGGCAGACACTCACAAATCCGACAGTTCTGAGGAAGAAGAGGAATTTGAGCATTTTGAGCAGGGACAAATGGGCAAAGATTTTATTGAGACGTTTCGCTTTGAACCTGATGCTGCACTACGCCAGGACGCAGAAAATCCTCAATTGACAATGGACAATTGAATTGCGTAGGAAGATGAGTAGTATAACGTTAGCCTAACGTTAAGCCTAAATTGTGTTAGCTAACTATTTCTGTGAGAAAAGTTGAAAACTGTCTCTGTGCATTGGCAGGGTTACACATTAAAGATTTTTTTCCCACTGGCTACCTGGTGGACCAAACATATTACATAGCCTAGAGATAATGTTAGCTAACTAAGACAGAGATGCATAACGTTAGCAAGCTAATGTTAAGTTAATGCAGTAAGTTAAGCTACTAGCTAGCTACTGAGATCATGTAGCAAAGTTAACGTTAAGGAAACCAAAACTTTTTTGTCACTCGAATAGCATGCAGTCTCCCGAGTTTTTGTGGATTTCAAGGAGCCGAGGGAATGATCAGAAATCTGGACGACTATGAGTATGAGTGAGAAAGACAATTGGCATGTTACACTGTGAAGATTCTGATCATCCGGTTTCGTTGTACTGCATCTATGCACCTCATTTGCTGGTTTATCTGGGCAAAGTTTTTATTATAAAGTCACCAACCTGTTTCGGCAGTAGCTAACCCTAACCCTAACCCAACAACCTAACCCTAATCCTAACCCTTCATCAGGGTGCAGTGTAGTTTTTTTTAAATATCTGATTTAATGGGCCGCTATTCCGCATCCTTTTTGGGGGCGTGCGTTCTTACAACTTCTTCTATTGTTCGTAGTCTAACCTAGGCTAAACTTCTTTCCATTCCTCTCTGAATTTTCACTTTATGTCTTTATCTTTCTTTCTCGCTCATAGTCATCTAGATTTCTATTCGTCAATTTCTTTTCACGTGTTGCATTGGGAAGCTGCTGAAGAACGTTGACAGTACCACGTATGACGTTAGCGTTTTGACAAAAAAAACGTTCTTTTATTAAATACTAAAAATGTTGGAGGCGGGGCGAAAGCGGTATTGGAAACACTTCTTAAATGTCGATTTCCAACATTTATATAACATTCATATACTTTATGATTATGTAATTTTATACCAGAGTTTTTTTTTTAATGCCATTTTTCTTTCACATTTTTTGAATTTCCAGCTTTTTAAATTATCTGGTGCTTACACTTTTTTAATTTATTTTGTCCTTTTTGTTTTGTATATGTTTAGATATGTGTGCTCTGTTTTGTAAAGAAAACAAATGAATGTATCATTTGCCCTGTCTTGTTGTACAGTTCAAATAAATAAATAAAATTATAATAATGAAAGAAAAGTAAGCCATCCAATCTCCAATAATATTAATGGCTCAGTTTTGTTCGGTACTCAAGCTACTACAAGGTTTTTATCATTCAGCCACAAACAGGTAAACAATGAACAATTAACTCAGTGCATCTGATACACTTATATAGTTCATGCAATAATAATTTATTCGGTACACCTATCTAGTATCGGGTAGGACCCCCTTTTGCCTCCAGAACAGCCTGAATTATTCATGGCATAGATTCAACAAGGTGCTGGAAACATTCTTAGCGAGTTTGGTGCATGCTGACTCAATAGCATCACACAGTTTCCACAGATTTTTCTGCAACACATTAAAGGGATAGTTCGGAATTTTGGACATAATGTCTCAATTACGACTTACCCATGATGTAGTTGATTGATGGAAACCATTTTCAGATAATTCCAAGCTGTCCCTTCTTTTGGACATACACACATTACTAATGCTAGCGCAATTCTAAGGTATCTAGTAGCATCCACTACCAAACGCACTTAAACACTCCACAGTGCACCCAAAGCAAATAAAATACGACGACAGTCTATTGGGGTTATTTTCAGTGATTATACCATCATTTTTAAAGTCAAACTATCGTTGAATCCTTTACTTTGTGCTCACCTAAATTCTCAGTAGAAGTACGACGGCGGAGCTAGCTGTAGATTAGCCAGGGTATCTGCCTGTAGGCTATCTGCTGTACTCCACAGTTGCTGACACAATCCGTTTTGCCGTAAAGTTACATATTTGGTAGACAACAAGTCAGCTAAACATGCTACAGAATAACACAGCATATACAAGCAAGCACACTGGCTACCAATTTGCACCAATCGTGGCAACTAGCTAGCTAAATTGAATAGATAGATCACGCATGCAATCGTTTATTAGTTACCTGCTCGTCAGTTGTTTTCGGTGCATGAAGAAAAACAGGTGATGGCACAGCAGACAAAAAATGACAAATGACAGAAAAAGTCCACTGAAGTGTCACATTAATGTTTTTGAAGTTATCGGGAAAAACTGACTAGCAAACGCATTAACCGTTTTGGTAAAAAATTAGGCCAGAATATCTGTATGAATTTATACTGATTATTATAATAATAAATAATCATTATTGTTATTTTGTGTGACAATATACAGAGCCCCTAACAGGACATGGGTGAGAGAAAAAAAAAACTTCTGGGTCATATGGTGTAATTTCCTGGGGGACAGCACACATGGAGCAGCTGCTTGAATTTTACTTTGAACTTGGCCTTAAATACACTGCCCGTCCAAAAAAAAAAGTCGCACACTATAATATTTCGTTGGACCACCTTTAGCTTCGATTACGGCATGCATTCATCATGGCAATGTTTCAACAACCTTATGCAACGTCACAACATTTATTTCCGTCCAGAGTTGCATTCATTTTTGGCCGAGATCTTGTATTTACGACGGGAGAGTCGAACCACTCTGTAAAGTCTTTTCCAGCACATCACAAAGACTTTCAATGGGGTTAGGGTCAGGACTCTGGTGGCCAATTCATTTTTGAAAATGACTCCTCGTGCTCCCTGAACCACTCTTTCACAATTTGAGCCCGATGAATCTTGGCATTGTCGTCCTGAAATATGCCCATTGATGGGATAACCTGGTCATTCAGTACATTCAGGTACTCAGCTAATTTCATTTTATTGCTGCATAATGTTGCTGAGCCTAGACCTGACCAATTGAAGCAACCCCAGATCATAACACTGCCTCCAGAGGCTTGTACAGTGGGCACTATGCATGATGGGTGCAACGGCGACTTTTGTTTTGGACGGGCAGTGTATAAAGTCAGTGCTCAGCGTGTTTATTTGCACTCGTATTTATTTCAAGGCCTTAGTAGGGCCTAATTATTTCACGGCGTATTTATTTAAAGCGTATTTTGGTAGTGTTTGACAGATGCAGACTTCCCCTGATAAAATATAGGCTTCTATAACTCGCTTGATTCTCAACTAATTTCCGTACAATTTGACTTGTTATAAACGTGAGAAATGCATAACACAGGTTACCTTATTTCCAAATTTCACAGAATAGCTAGCCTATTTGTAAAACACCCTTTTAACTATTATAGCCTTCAGGAGTCAACCGATCAACCGTGTCAAAAGCTGCGCTTAAATCAAGGAGAAGTAAAATGTAGGATGTAGTTGTCAAAATGTCAAGTTTTCTTTTTTAAACTAAATTAATTTATAATTTCAGAGAAATATGAATAGGCTACTATAATTGGGACATCAACGACTACCACTAGGGGGCCACCGTGGATAGGGCAAGCGTAATTGATAAGATAACTGGTACCAGGGTCCTTTTTATTTTAATATTATTGGTGTTTGTGTAACATTAACATCTTGATTTATAAAGCTTTAAACAGAACGGTACAAAACAGGTGAAAATGGGCAATAATTAAGCCTCTGCACGAAGGGGTTAAACTGATTGAGAAATCGCAGTGTATTAAAGGCATACTCAACTCTATTAGAGCATAATATTGTCGTGCTACCTGGCCCTGATATCAGTCATAATATTCACACTCAACTTCATGACTTTCTCCAGTGGTCTGAAACTGGCCATTGCATGGTGAAACAGGTCTCAAAAGCACACTTTTAGCACATAAACGAATGTAAACAACGCAGATTATGCCGATATATAAAATCACAACATCCAGAACCGGTTCTGGATGTCGTGATTTTATATATTGGCATAATCTGCGTTGTTTGCATTCGTTCATATCTTAAAGTGGCCATGGCGTAAAGATTATGCTCAACTCAAATATTCCTATCTCCTGCAGCCAAACTATGGGCCTCATTCATGAAGCGTTCCTAAATATACGCGTAGATTTATGTACTAAACGAGTTGGGATGAAGAATTTATGCTGGATTCATCAAACCGTGTGGAAAAGGTTGATTTTTTCATATTCACGTGCGAATGTTCATAAATTCCAATAGATCGTAAATGAGGCGCATGCATGTTATTTTTCAGAAGCTACATTTAGCAGCATTTAGCATGAATTTACGAACGAGGTATGCGTGCAATCTCACATATGAAAACGTTGATGAATGCCAAAATACGGGCAAAATTGCTAATACGAACGATTTACGTACAAATTCGTTCTGCTCACGTTTCATGAAAGAGGCCCTATGAGTAGAAACAACAAACTCCGTGTTTAATCTTTATTAGTACTTCTAAAGCTACATACACACTGCCAGTTTTTGGGAGTGACTACCGTATTAACTGATGAGAGTGACTACGGTAGTCACTCCCTGTGAACTGTACATACAAAGAGTGAATTCAGTACTTAGGTTTGTACAAGTAACAGAAGTCACTCTCCTCCCCCGATCTTGAGATGACAGTGGGTACGTTTACACACTAATACTCAGATCTGAACCCGGTTATGGCAATACTCAGGTTACTGAAATGGTCATGTAAACACCTTTATCCGATAATGTAAGATCTTAATCCGTGTTTTCGAAACCCGATTTACGCACCTGGTTTTTTGCCCAAACTTTAGATTTTTTGTGTGTATGTCCAAAAGAAGGGACAGCGTGGAATTAGCTGAAAATGGTTTCCATCAATCAACTACATCATGGGTAAGTCGTAATTCAGACATTATGTCCAAAATTCCGAACTATCCCTTTAAGTATCAAAAGTAATAGTAGTCATCCGAGGTGAGGTATTTGGGGATATAGGTAGTATAAGTAATACGTTATGATCAGGGTGGGAAATTTACTTTCTGACCTACCAGCCACAGTGGCTGGTTGATGCTAAATTTTATCAGCCACCCTTCTTTTCTTGTTTTTTAATTTTTAATTTTATTTTTTGACATTATGCTAGAATAACATTTCAAATACCTTACAGAAAATGCATACTCATGTTTAGATAAAATAGTTATTTATTAGGCTACACCATGTATTATGGGTCAAACAGTCAAACATTGTGTGTAAATTTATTACGTACATTTCATATTATAGATAGATGATTTATTAGCCTATCTAATACTATATGCTATGTTAGCTAACGTTTGCTGTTTTTCTGAACGAACACAAATAACATTTGAGCGAGCTGTCCGGAGCTGTCACTTTTACCTCAGAGCGTAGGTTATTAGTCAGTTTGTTTTGTTTTACTGTGCTACACTGGTGATCTTGCTAGAATTGCTTTAGCTATAGTAAATCGAACGCAAATTTCTGCCGGCAATCTGCCTTGGTATCGAGCCGAGTCAATATTTTAGAAACATTTAATTACATTGAGCTTTTAATAAGGTATAAATCGCAACGGCATTATGATTATAAAGAGCTAGTCAGTGATGCAGTCATTTCACCAACCAACAAAAACAACGCAATGAGATCAAGGTTTTGCCAAATCTATGCTAGGCTAGGCTACTTGGCCACAGGTAAAATGCAGCAATGCAGCACAGACAAACTGGGAATATCTCAGTCATCTGTCATTAGAATATTACACCAAACAATAAATTCCATCTGCAGACGCCACACCATGCATCTGACAATTCATACATGGTTTCCTGTAGATGTTCGCCAACTCCAAAAAAATGAAATCGACTTCATCCTTATTCTATAGCCTAAGCGTGTTCATGAAACACGACGTCATCCATTGCGAGATCAACCCGCCCTTTCTCTTAGCTTAAGAGTTCTCCCCATTCATTTCCAACAACAGGCAGCTTATGCTGCGCTATTTGACATTGGCTGACTGAGTGACCACCAGAAGTAGGTGACGGTCTTACTTTGATAGCGTTACGATTATGTTATCTTATTATCATCGACATTAATTCATCATCATCATCATCATCATCATGGCATGGCGCACACACACTATACCTCCCTGCTCCCTCCCTGCGAGTCCCTGTTAATCATGAAGCTACCATGCTTACCACTTCAACTACACTCTCCTCCTGCTCCTGCTCACTCTGTCCCTCGGCCCTGTTATACTCACTCTGTCCCTCCTCGGCTTCCCTGTCACACGCCTGCTCCTCTGCCTGGCAGTGGCCATGGCCAGCCACCTTTCCTCCAAGTTCTACCTGTTGCTGCAAAATGTCGGGTACTGTAGATGTTGAAGCTACTGCAGCCCTTGCAGCAAACGTCTGTTATTTTTGCACATATGGCGGCATCCGCCCCAAGATTTTACTTTTTTTTGGCCCACAACTTCTCTGCACCCCCCTTGCGCTTTTGTTTATCCATTTTGACACCATCATCCATTTTTGGCCCTCATCTGACACGAGAAACAGAGAGGACAGAGGGGGAGGGGTGGGGCCTAGTAAGAGATGTGATAATAATAATAATTATTATTATTATTATACACACTAATATACAGTTATGACAATGAATAGGTCTGCCAACCTACTCAATGATGGTCAATATTTTTACTTAGTGTACCGTGTGTGTACTGATTAAAGCATCTAATGGCCTTTGGTACACTTTGGTACAATAAATCTCTTTCCCAGTAAACTGCGCTGCTTGCTAAGAGTTCCATATAGGGGATGACTATAATCCTCTTATTTCTGTCAATTCTCTAAAACTTCCTTAGAATGCGCTGTTCAAAAATAACCTCTCAACTGTCTAGACCAAAGCCAACCATTGACCCTGCTTTAATTAGTTTGTTGATACAGTTGGCATCTTCTCTTGTAATATTCCCTCCCCAACAGCATATAATAAAACACTAGCCACAATGCTACTATAAAACATGTTCAACATTTTGCAACACACTTTTTAAATTCTTTTATTTGTACTTGTATAGCACTTTTCTTAAAACAAGTTTACAAAGTGCTTCACAGTCAAATAAAAACACATTAAATAAAAGGAGAATAGGCTAAATATCAACAACAACAAAAAAGTGAAATAAAACGAATGAAGGTAAAATACAGTACAATAAAATGCCATGGTTAATTAAAATTCAGTTAAAAGCTTGTCTAAAAAAATGAGTTTTAAGAAGGAATTTCATTACTGATGTAGCAAGCCTGAGCTCCTCGGGCAAGGCATTCCAAAGTTGAGGGGCCCTAATAGCAAAGGCCCGGTCACCCTTTGATTTTAGCTTAGATTTTGTGTGATTTTGAGTGACCAGAAGTTTCTTTCCCATGGATCTCAGGCTGCGCGCTGGTGTGTACAGGGATAAAAGGTCTGCAATATACACTTGAAAGGATCTCAGTTTTCTTAAGTAACATAGCCTCTTTTGAGCTTTCTTAAGAACAATGGTGGTATTCTCCTTCCATTGTAATTTGTTGTCTATAACAACACTCAAATACTTATAAGATTCCACAGAATCAATGATGGATGTGTTGATTACTACAGGTGTCACCAACTCGCTTTTTCTCAAATCAATAATTAGCTCTTTAGTTTTGGAAGTATTGAGTTCTAAAAGGTTAGCACTACACCATGAAAGAAAGTGATCAATTTCCCTCAGGTACAGTGAATCATTCCCTTCAGTAATACAGGGGGTGGACAAAGTCTTGGAAACACCAGAAACTGAAAAAACAGTTTCTCATAAAACAGCTGCTATATTTCTACACTATTTTATGACTATTTTAGCCATTTATCATATTATCAAATAATACTAATTTGTCAATTGAATGCTGCTTTTGTGTCCGTAATAAGACAAAAACTGAAAGCATTTTGGTCTATGACAACCAGAGATGTGCAACACTGCACAGCTGTGGGGAGTGAACACCTCTGTTCAAAGTGAACAGCTGAATTAAATAGATCTGTACTACAGTAGAGCTACAGTACACTGTACTACATAGAGGGGATCAATTCCAGTTGTTGGGGACCAAAATGTTTTCTGATTTCTTCTTATACATTTGTTGAAGTGTACTAACGTATTACTGATATAACAGTAACTGACATGTATGATATAACTGACATGTAATTTATGATTTATTAGCATTTCATAAAATATATGACCAACAGGCAATTATGGTTGATTGGCATAATTATAAAGAAGTCATTATATAAAATGTACACATGGCACAAGATTCACAAAATAGCATAGATAATCAGGTTAGGAACAGAGGTTGAGGTTTTGCATAGCAAACATGTGGCAGGTGTTTTATGTTTTCTGGAAAACTGGTGTTTCCGATATTTTGACCACCCCCTGTATATCCTACAATGGCAGAATCATCTGAAAAGTTTTGTACATGACAAAAGGCATAACTACTCCTGCAGTCAAAAGAACATAATAAACATGTAAAAACAAAAAGTGACAAGACTGTGCCTTGGGGAGCACCTATATGTGTTAAGATGGTATCTTATAAAACATGACTAGGAAGTCTTAGTCATTGAGGAGTATTTGTAAGAGTCTAGAATCCACAATATTCTGGGTGGTGGGTGAAAGTGCATGACTTGTAGTTTTCTAGCTAGTAGGTGTGGTTGAATCGTGTTGAAAGCACTGGGGATGTAGTAGTAGTAGTAGTAGTAGTACTTTATTGATACCACGATGGGAAATTTCTTCTTCAATCGTTGTTACAGTAATACACAGTAAATATAACACAGAAGACATCGGATAATATGACACAAGATAATACATTTGTACATCATTACAGGGAAGCCAGACCAGAGAACGGATCAGCTATTCTTTTGTTTTTTGTTAAGGTTTCCCTGCAGAATGCATCTATAAAAAAATAATAATAATCATAACAGTCTAAGTACAATAACATTTAAAATTGCTCTTTGTCGTGATACACACAGATTCCTATGTCATCTTATTTCATATTTAATACAGTAGAAATAATCATTGCCAATAATAACAACAATAGCATGTTGACTATCTGTAATTATATTTTTAATTTCATGATTTGATTCTGGTTGTGGTTATAAAAGCATGAACTGGCTCACTCCCAGTTACGTTTATATTCTTTGTAGATAGCGTTGCGGACCCAAGGTTGCCATTGCTTGGGTGACTATTTACTGACCAGGCCAAAACGATCCATTTATCACCCCCTCCCCCATATGGTAGCTAGTAAGCTAATGTTAAAAGACCGACTTGAGAACAGAGAGCTAGTATCCAAATACAGTAGGCGGCTACGTTAAATACATAACATTAACGTTACATTAGCAACACATATAAATCTGACGTTAATTGAAGTGCGAATGTTTGTAAAACAAACAGTAAAGGTACAGTATATAAAATAAGTTGTTACTTAGCCGCAATTAGACAAACACTAATGGCTAGAAAGCTAGCTACGACTTAGCGTTAGCTTACATTAGCTAGTTTGTTATGTTACACAACCATTATGATTCATGACTTCTCACGAATGTAAACATTTGCTGCGCTACAAATAAACATAGCAATGGAAAAAACAACACGCAAGTTAGTAACATTAGTGCTAATTTGCTAATGTGAGCTAGCTAGCCAACTCCTAGTATTAAGTTGTTGTCTGCTGCTTAACGTTAACGTTATTGGTTTCAACTTTAAATTGGCATCATTTACCTTGGTGGGAGATGTCGGCTCGTTGAAATCCACTTATTACAAACAGAACAAACTTGTATGGACAAACGAAGATGTGTCCGGCTCCGCAAACAGAATGGCGAAGTAACGAAAAGGTCCTGGCACGTGGTCGGAAGTGACGCCAGGGCACATGATGCTACTTCCAGATGAACGGTTCATGTGGGGCTTCACGGTTGATGTCTGCAGGAAGACTGCAGGTTGTTGGCCAAATGTTTTATTTTTTTATTTTTTAAATTAAAAATTATACATTAAATGATATGGGCCCCAAGGTGCGTTGGCCCACCGGGAAAATACCCGGTATGCCAGATTACCAGTCCAGCATTGCCAAGGACCGAGTTCGAGAACCACTGATCTACGTTATCTGGCTAGAAAAAAAAAAACATCCATAGTGTTGCGAGCTAGCGTGCCTCATGTTAGTTAGTTAAATTACCTCGTGTTTTAAGATTCCGAATATGAATTCTTGAACGATAGGATCTCGTGCTGTTTTGGCAGGCACAGGAGACAGGGTAATCTGTAGGAATCTCTTTTTGTACCAAGAATTTCAAACAGTTCGCCTAAATAAGGCCATGGATGGTGAATAACTTCAACCATATACGATTAAATATTTCTCTGCACTGCAACAAATGATGGTCCCTGTCTGCACTCTTTCCAGCTACAAGAGATTCAGCAATGAGTAGCCTAGCAACGGTCCGAGAAGGAAGATGCACATTTTTTATTTTTTTATTTTTTTTGAAGATGTGCGTATTGGTCGACTTGGTGCCCCTTCCTTTGCATTTAAATATATGAAAATGAATGGACGAAAATGTTTCTTTTCAAAAACGCTGTAAGCAAAGATTAACGACTGTTTTAGAAATGTAGTAAGTAGAAAGTACCGATATTTGACTTAAAATGTAGTGGGTAAAAGTGAAAAGTCCCAGACAAAATAAATACTCAAGTAAAGTACAGATATGTGAAAAATGTACTTAAGTACAGTAACGGAGTATTTGTACTTTGTTACGTTCCACCTCTGTGTGCACAGACTAAACACAACCGAACTGAAATTCGGTAGTCAATACCGAAAAATTTCCGCAGTGACTACGGTTGTATAATGCGGTTGTCACTTTCTTTTATAACCGAACTGTGTGTGAACTTAACAGGATTGAGCACACCAATGGGGACAACCGTATTTAGCTGCAGTGTGTAAGTAACCTAAGTGTCACAATGTTGCATAGTCCATTTCACAATCAACCCCCTACCCAGTCTTGCCTGCAAATATACCCAGTGGCGGCTCCTGAGCTGAAAATTGGGGTAGCGGAAAACTTCCCTTTAAACGGATTATTTTTCAATCCGTTTCCTTGATTAACAATAGGCTACATCAGCGTTTATTTCACCAATTACTCAATGCCATCAAATGTAGCCGGTTCTCCTCAATTAGGCTATTAGGCAAGTAATAAAATTATTTTAACTTGCGTCGCAAAATTGTGCACATTTTAATCAACATTATAATTGTGGATACATGTGCTCTTCGTTCTCCGCACTCTTAATTCCGAAAATATTAATGGAAATTAAACGATCTTAAAGCTCAGCTTTTGTTAGATTATTTTTTTATTGCAGGTTGTTTCCCACTTGAAAATGATGCAAAAGTGAGTTTTTTGAGCCAAAACAGTTTGAAATGCATCATTATTTTATGATGCATTTGGAGGCAGTAAGGGACAGCAGGGTACACAGGGCCTATATTTTGCATCATATACAGTGCCCTCCACAATTATTGGCAGCCCTGGTAAAGATGAGTAAAACAGGGTTGTAAAAAAATTCACCTTTTGGTGAATTAGCTTAATCTCACACTGAAGAAATGAGAAAAATCCACTCAGTCTTCTCCCGTAACATCTAAAAAGGTTGGAGAATACATTGCAATGAATCTGAGATCATTCCTCTTCACAGAATCTCTCCAGATCATCCAGTCCTAGGTCCTCTCTTGTGAACTCTCCTCTTCAGCTCAGCCCACAGGTTTTCAATGGGGTTTAGGTCAGGGGACTGAGATGGCCATGGCAGAAGCTTGATTTTGTGTTCAGTTAACCATTTTTGTGTTGATTTGGACGTATGTTTTGGACCATTGTCCTGCTGGAAGATCCAACAACGACCCAGTTTTTTTAGTTTCCTGGCAGAGGCAGCCAGATTCAGATTTAAAATGTCCCGGTATTTCATGGAGTTCATGATGCCGTGTACCGTGTAGTGAGGTTTGGTCAGTTTTATTCAGAACGAATGAAGTTCAACACTCAATTAGAATTCTACACGTCAGTAGAGCCCAACTTAGTGAAATAACGTAGACACGACAGTGGGTGGGAAAAATGACATATACTTTATTGGCTACAGCTACGAATATGTGGATAATAGAAACAATAAATGATATAACATGAGGAATATGTTCCATGATTTAATCTTAATCAGAGGAAATGATAATTATGTGGCGGCTGAATATAGAAGTTAACAGTCCCACCAATAACAAAGGTTAGTCGTGTTATGGGTTAATGACATGCTAAACTATATTTAGTGGTTAGCTTGTTTTATCAGTCTCATACATATAAAGTTTTAACAGTGTAAAACTATAAGGTCAGAGAAATTGGCTATTCCCGACCGAAATGCGCATAGCAAAACAAAATACAAACAAAAGTAGGAACCAGCAGTAAAATGACCTCAACTGGGTATTACAGGTTTTATGCTAGCCTATAAATTGATGTCAGTGCTAAATAAAATGCGTTTCAATATTTAACGGTAACAAAGGGAGGCCAGTCCCGATTCCGTAAGTGTTGTCAGCTCGTCAGCTGGTCCAAGGTCCCGGCAGGTGCGTGGACTCCTGGAGACTTCTTCACCGAAGTGGGGTCGCGACAGGTTTCAAGTCAGGTCGACGTGGACGTGCACAGGTCTCCACTTGGGTCCGGCCGCAAGGGAGACAGTAGAGGAACAGTTGGAAGAAACGTGTCCTCAAAACAGCTGTTGAGAATAAACCAGCTTGGTTTATTCTGTGGACGGTGGCAGGCCAACTCTGTCTCGGTGATCAGGCGAGATGCGGGTTGGGAAACGCAGAAGTCCTTCAGGGTTTAACTGGTGCATCTGGTAGGGGTAAGGCTGCGCCTTTCCCATCAGAGCCGTCCGGGTTCAGTGGTACGTCTGGTAAGGGTAAGACTGCGTCTTTCCCATCAGAGCAAAGTTGGTAAAGTTCCCTGGGTTTTTATGGTCAAAATCCCTTTGATCCCAATTGGTAGCTGGCTTTAGGGCACCCATACAATAGATTGGCTCATTCCCTTGTAACCAACAATGAAACATAGATGGACCAGCTGTTTGCAATCACCGGTGTGTTAAATTTGGATCTCCCCTCTCCTTCTCAACAGAGGGGGGGGGGGGGGGGGGGTGTTCCTACCCAAACAGGCACCTGATCGATCAAGCAGTCTGTGTTCATCTCAGAGTCACATGAAGAATTTGGACAGACACTCCATTGTGCCTCAGTTGATCAGGAGTGTTAATTGTGAATGACTCCGCAGGAGGCCCAGTCTCATGATCAGAAAGCCCCAAAATGTCCCTGTGTAACCATTACAACCGTAACAAGGTTCCCAGGGCCTTTGGAGGAAAAACAGCCCCACAACATCACGGAACCTCCACCATACTTAACAGTGGGGATCAGGTTATTTTTGGTATAGCCATTCTTCTTTTTACACCAAACCCACCTTGAGTGTTGGTTGCCAAAAAGCTCAATTTTAGTTTCATCTGACCATAGAACACAGTTCCAGTCAAAAGTTCCAGTAGTGTTTAGCAAACTCGAGGCGCTTACATTTGTGGTGAAATGACAGGCAAAGGCTTTTTTCTGGCATGCCTTCCAAGTAATTTGTTGGCATGGAGGTGATGTCTAATGGTAGTTTTGGAGACTTGATGACCCCAAGATGCTACTTTCCTCTGTAATTCTCCAACAGTGATCCTTAGGGATTTTTTTTCCTCTGTTACCATCCTCCTCACTGTGCATGGGGGCAAAATCAACTTGGGTCCTCTTCCAGTCAAGTTTGTAACAGTTCCAGTTGCTTTGAACTTTTTAAGAATTGCCCTAACGGTAGATATGGGCATTTTCAGGTGAGTAGCTATTTTTTTTATAGCCATTCCCTGATTTTGCACACTTTTGGACATGGAGTTTATGATCCAGGTATGCATTATGATAAAATGTATAGTTTTACCTGTTTCACATATGCTCTCAGTATTTCATGGCAAACAAAAAAAATTAATTGTTTTCTTTTTGCATTTCTGCCAAGATTTCTTTGCATTTGTGGCACTTTATTTTGACCTGAATAATGAAAATAAACTAAACTAAGTTAGTATTGTAAGTGGTACAACTGTCTTGCCATTTTCCAAGTTTCTATGATGCTCACACCTGGGGTCCTGTCTTACACCCGGCGCTAAGCGGCGCTACCCCAAACGCAAGTGTCTTTGCTATCTTACACCCGGCGCATGGTTCATTATAACGCCTTGCGTTCACGTCGTTTAACTACCATGTATTCTTGCGCCCATTACAAGTGAACTGGGCGTGTTGGTCTTAAGATGAGGAGTGGCCAGGATTCTTTTTGGCGTATTGCTATCTTGAGCCAGCAGAAAGCACTTGTGCTAGAACCACCACAAACCTGGTCTAAAGTCATGTCGCAGTTGTTTACATGTTATTTTAACGGCGCATATAAGTGCGTCTACATAGGCGTGTGCACAACGCGCGTACCCTCCTGTCTGTTACACACAGGGGCGCGCACAAGCATGACTAAAATATCTAGATCACAATGTGAAATATTATTGTGTAGGCTATATCAAAAATGCATAATAATAAAAGGTTCCATAGGTCCACATACCTTTCCCTCAGCGAAGGGAAACGATGCCACATTACATTGCTCTCAGCCCACTCCATCAACATCCAGGCGATGTGCGATGGTACGGGACAATGGCTATCCATTAAAAAGGAGCTGATAACACCTATATCAAGCCTAATGCACAAATTGTCATTTACACCTAATGCGTGAATTGTCATTCAATGGAAAACTCGCGCACTGCAATAGACGGACATTTGAGTTTTGAAAATGCGCTTCAGATGTCATTACAATACAGCTCTGTTTATCTAGGAATACAGCCTGTAAGTAAATAGAATGGTTTTCTGACTGAAAAAAGTTAAAAACCTTGTCCAGTGAATATTGCTTTTATTGTTTTTCAAATAGCCTAGGCTACAGCGGATTCGCTCTGCATAAGGTTTTTTCGATAGCCTATGGTTAAAAAACGGAGATAAATGTCACCATGTTAACTGAATTGTAACCTTAGCTATTCTTCGTCCTTCATATTTTTTTAATTACAGTGACAAGGTTTCCATACCCTCAGCTTCTTAAAACCCAGCTGATTTCACCTGTTATTCCATAACTGAACAAAAGATTTTAAAGAGAACGAAGCGTCTAATTAGAAACGAAAACAAATTTGCAGCACGTTACAATTAATTTGCAATTAATTTTAATACCATTATCTGCATGTGCGCTTTACAGGAGCAGGTCTGTTTCCCCTGCTGTAAATCGCACTTTTAACGGTCTTCCTGATTGTTTTAAAGCATTACGCTACCAGATAAACAGGTTGGTCACATTTCCATAAGCAGGACATTATAAAACAAGGGAAAATATGTGTGAACCTATGGGTTGCCAACCTGACAGCTTTATTGTATTTATTGTCATCATTAAGGCAAAATAACGTTATTTATTTTATTAATCAAAATTAGAATGCAGGTAATGAACTTTGGATGAAGCTTGAACATGAGCTCATTGCTTCATTGCATAATCAAACGAAATTCGTTAAACATGCAGGCTAATTTGGCGTTTTCTAAGGTGAGACGGAAGCCATTAGCTTATTCTCAGCGGTTGCAGGTGCCTTTAACGAAATTTAACCACATATATTTAATAAAATAACAGCACTGTCGGGAATTGCCGGGAACTCATAATGGTTTGTCCGAATAATATTTATCATAGGCTACTATTGATCCATATAGCCTATTCCTTGATCGCACTAAACTGTCTGTTTCGCCATCATATAAGCAATCCGCCAAGGTGGAAAAGCAGGCTTTTAAAGGGAATGGGATATGACATTTTGATTGGTTTATTGCATGTCACGCCCAAGACACACCTATAATTAATGAAGAGACTAGGTTCAGCCCATTTGCATGCTGCGCCGTGCTTAGCGCCCAAAAAACACGCCATTAAAATATCAAAAGTGGACTTGGACACGCCCTAAATGGACTTTACGCCATGCGCTTACACCAAGCACCAAGATAGAGCCCCTAGTGTTATAAAGCCTTAAAGGGATAGTTCGGGATTTTGGACATAATGTCTCAATTACGACTTACCCATGACTTACGGCGGCGGAGCGATACTTTTAAGTGTTTAAGTACATTTGGTAGTGGATGCTACCGGTTACCATATAGTTGCGCTAGCATTAGCAACGTGTGTATGTCCAAAAGAAGGGACAGCATGGCATTAGCTGAAAATGGTTTCCATCAATCAACTACATCATGGGTAAGTCGTAATTGAGACATTATGTCCAAAATTCCAAACTATCCCTTTAAATAGAACACCCCCTAAATAGGTGAGAATTGACCAAATTTGGCATCAGCGCTAAGGGGTTAAAGCTATGTACATTTTTTTTAAACCGTAATTCAGGCAAACCACAATGGTTTAGCATTGAATACAAGCTTAATCACAAAATGAAATGTATTTCTTTTTTTTTGTGTTTTATCCTCCCTTGACACATTTACATCTATATGTATTGTTTTGTAAGTATTTCTGTACCTTAACCATCTGCTATCTACTGTAAACAAACAACATAGACCAAAAGAAAATGTAGATCATTTTAATTTGAAATATCTAAACTTAATCTTAGACCTTAGAACAAAGCATTGTTTGCTTGCATCCATTTATGGCAAGATCTCTGTCTTGCTAACTTTGAGCTCTTCATTCTGCCTTTCTTCTGTCTTTGCAGCACTGTCAGACATTGAGAAAGCTCACTGAGACAGTGACAATTTTGACGTTTTAATCACAAGCTTGGGTTCAGAGTGCCTGTCACACTTCAAGAGGATTACAGTAATTATGCCGATAAACATGTTTGTTTCCTTGAGATCAATGACTTGAATGGACCAGTGACCACACGTGGTGCTAATAGACCTCAGTACAAATATCAATTCAGGTTTAAAATACTTTCTGGGGGGAAATAGATGCATCTGTCCTTATTATGACTAATGTGAGAGGGTTGGAGCAAAGGCAAACTTGATTTCACTGCTAATGATGTCTGCAGTTTAGCATAATTTGGTTATGCCTAGTGAAAGTATCTTGCTATTTGTATGGTTTAAGACCATTATTGCAGCCAAACACAAAACAAAAAATAAAAACAGAGCTTCATGGATTTTTGGTACCCACTTTCACATTTAGTGCCATTTAATCTACTGGAGACTACACTTTTGGAATATTAGATTGGTTTTCGCATAGAGAATCACCAATGTTGCTCCATAGAGGAAGTTATGCTGGTTTTTCATGTTGTAATCATGGCATCAAAATGTTTTCCTGATTGGACCCATTTACTATGTAGCTAGGAAGTTGTGGTTTGTGTGGTGGAAGAAAAAGAAAATTGCTGTTTATTCCTCAGAACCTACACATAGAAAATGTGATTTTTTGTTCTGGATGACGGTTCTTCCGTGTTTTTTTTCTACACAAGTTAAGATATTTGGTGTAATTCATGATGGTGGAGCTGTTAACAGTCTCACTGTTTTTAATTTCTGTATAGCTCAGAAAGTGATCAATTTGTATCTCTTATAACCGATTAGGGGTGCAACGGATCACAAAACTCACGGTTCGGATCGTATCACGGTTTTGAGTCACGGATCGGATCATTTTTCGGATCAGCAAAAAAAAAAAGGGAGACAAGTATATCTTTGCTTTCCATTTATTCTGTAAAACACTTAAAGCAAGGAACTTTTGCCCATGGTCTTAAATGAAAACAACATTCAATTCTATTTCTCGTTACTAGTTCTATTTTGTCCGTAGTTATGCAAAAACCTCTCGTTGGTAGTTCTGAAAACAATTGATTCTATATGGAAGCAAATAGTTCCTTCTCAACTTTATACCATAAAATTGGCACCAATTTTGGTTATTTTTGTCATTAGTTAGATTATTTAAGAAAATTGCATGAAACCGCAACTCAATTTACCCATCTCTCTCCGTCTTGCGTTTTAAAAATGCTTTGGTCACGCAGCCTATTTTAAACAGCCCAGGCTAAGGAAATTGCATTTCACGATCTGCATCATGAGATGGGAACATCTGAAAAAAATAGCCTACTGTAGATACAGAGTTTGTTACTGTTAGATGTAACGTGTCATATCTAAGACATTTCGCTGGATAAAATGTTTTTTTTAATATACAGATTAATGTGCTTTGTGAAGTAACTTGTTCGCATTCGCAACCAGCGTTGCTCACGTCAGCGTTACCTTACATTAGGTAAAGCCCTACTACTATGTTACGTTCATATTTCCAAACTGAATAAATACTGCACCTCTAACTACAAAACGTCTTTGCTAGATTAAAGTTGTTGTAACTAAGATATTTGGCGAAGACAAACTTTTCAAATCAGTGGATTTAGCGTTATTTGCCGGCTTTATTAATCAGCTGTTGGTGTTGCTATGGATACCATTCATATAAGGGTCGACTCTAATGGCGCTGGCAGCAGATAACGTAGACGGCGTATTAATTTAGAACGGTGATTAAAATGTTGCCAGCGCTACTTCATTGCCGGGCGGTTTAACGAAATAAATGCCCACCCTCCAGCCAATCAGAATCGAGTATTTATCCAAGCCATGGTATAATACTTTTAAAAGTACCAGCGGCAGTAAAACTGTAATTCACTATGATGGTTAAATTTTGCAATTAATCCGCGGTTCACATGCGTGCCGAACCGTGGGGGGCGATCCGTACGGATCACGGATCAACTACGTTCCGTTACACCACTATAACCGATTACTTAAGTTGACCCATTTGGTTTAAACAGAAAAAATAGTCAGATTCACAATATGCTTATTTATTCTGTGTTACTTTATGTTCGGAAATGTACAACTTTCTTTTAAACATTACACTTGACACAGGTCAAATGTCCTGGTTTTCGGTATCTAGTTTTCCAGATAAACAAGCAGAGGACTTAGTTTAACCTTTTAACAACTTTAACCAATTTTTCCTAATCTTACTTTTATGATGCAATGCATACACTGATCAACAATTTAAAGCTGGGTCATCTGAAATGTCTGGGTAAAATTTAATGCATGCAAGAAAACATGCAGATTTCACAAACTAACCAAACACATTGTGAGTCTGACACACTTTTCTGTTTGGCCGAAATGTAGTCTATGCCACACTTGGGCATGATTATGCATTGTTGTATTTTTCTGGAGGAGATAATGGCACAATATCTAGTTAGCTAGCTAGCTAGTCTTCCACTGTCTTACTTATACGCCATACCAGACTATTCTGGCTTACTTTCACTGCTGATTAGTAGAGACAGTTACTGTATATCCCAATTGCATGCTAATCCCTGTAATTGGAAAGAGAACAGATTTTTTGCTCTACGATTAGCAGAATTCATATTTGGGAAAATGTTGGAAGTATTAGTTATATTTTCATCTAAAGGGAATCGATTAATTTGTTGCAAATGGAAAAAAATCATACCAACATGTGCAGCTGTTATTTTTCAGTGAAACAAAGTTTCTGTGTGTCCTCCCTCTCCCACCTACCCACCAGTAAACCCCATTGCAAAATCACTTCATTTAAAATGAGCTGTGTTTCTTTCTCATAGGCGTGGGGTTTACAGTGATCCTCATATCCCTCTACGTTGGGTTCTACTACAACGTTATCATTGCGTGGGCTCTCTTCTACCTGTTCTCTTCATTCACTGGAGAGCTGCCCTGGGTCCACTGCAACAACAGCTGGAACAGTGCCAACTGCTCTGAACTGTGGGCCTTCAACACCACTTTCAACCACACCCACAAGTTCACCCCTGCAGCTGAATACTTTGAGTGAGTTTTTGCATTACATTAAATTACATTACAATCACTTAGCAGAAGCTCTTAGAGCAAAGTACAGTTATGGAGAACATAGAGGTAACTCTCAGTAATATAAAAATGTGGTATCAAGTCACAGAGATCCATTAATAATCAGTAAATGTAATATTAACCTAAAAACAACTAATTGTATCGTAATTTAAGAATATACCACTAGACAGATAATATATCTTTACACAGCTATAACTATAACATTATTCAAAAGGAAATCCAAAGAAAGAAAGGTTATCTAAAGGGGGTCAGGGGAGCCGTGATGAGGAGGTGAGTCTTCAGTCTGCCTCAGAATATGGGCAGGGTTTCTGCTGTTCTGAATGCACTGGCTAGCTCATTCCAGCGCTGGGGGGGTCAGAACAGACAGGAGTCGTGACCTGGAAGTAGAGTTATTGCAGAGGGGAGGTGCCAGATGCCCAGGGGAACAGAATGAAGCGGTGTGGCAGGTGTGTACGGCTTGATAGTCTTATAATGGTACTGTCCCTTCAGCTGTCCCATAGGCTAGAACCATGGGTTTTCATTTGAAGTAGAGTATCTGGGTTTTAGCCAAGTTGAGCCAATCTTTTGTCGTCCACCTTGAAATGTCTTGTAGGCAAGCTGAGATGTGTGCCAAGAACAATTATCGGAAGGTGGAAGGAGGGGGGGAAAGCTGTGAGTCATCAGCATAGGAATGATAAGCAGGCCATGGAGCAGATGACAGAGCCAAGAGATGTGGTATAGAGAGAAAATAGGACTGAGCCCTGGGGATATGTTAAGAGTTTAAGAGTTCCAGAGGCCTCAAAAGGGCAGATTCTGAGGTCTTGCAACTGGATGGAGCGACAGTCAAAGTAGGATGTAGACCAGTTGACAGCTGTGCGTGAATTCCCAAGATAGTCAGGGAAGACAGCAGGAATTGGTGGTCAACTGTGTCAAATGCTGCAGAGAGGACAAGGAGGATAATAACAGAGGAGAGAGAAGCTTCCTTTGCAGTATGGAGCTCCTCACTGAGGGTAGTCTCAGTTGAATGGCAGCCCAAAAAACACACTGGTGACAGTTTATGAGGTTGCTTTGTGATAGAAAATGAGATAATTGGTTGAAGATAGCACATTCAAGAGCTTTGAAGAGAAAGGGAAGAAGAGAGACAGAACAATAGTTCTGAATGAAAAACTTTCATTATGTTGATACAGGATAACAGCTGAAGTGTATTTTTTGCTGCCTGCCACAGAACATGCAATTGCAGTAATAGCTAAAACATGGAGAACTTAGGGCTAACATCAGGTTGATGATGCTACCTGATATATACCATTTGAACAAACTGGCTAACTCCCAATGCACTGGAAGCATGTTCAGGTGTGATGTGGTGCTGTTGGAGGTCTTGCATGTGCACTTTTCGGGGTAGGAAAATGGGCCAGTTTGGAAACAAGACTAGGTCAACCTAGTGAAAGTTGGGCCATGGATGTCTTGCTTCCTCGTTGGCTTTCTCATCCTAGTACAATACGTGGCCTATTCTATAAGGCCCTCAGCATTGTGTCGATGTATGTGTAAGTAAGTGGTGTGGAATGTAAGTTAAGGTTTTGGATGAGGAATTGTTTTTGAATGAACATTACGTATACACAGGGTGAACACGTGTTAACAATGCAGTCAGGGACAATGCTGGTGCATAAAATAGAAAGCAGGCTAGTCAGCTTTGATTGCACAATACATCTCCATGCAAGATTTGAGGAATAGGCTGATTTGGATCAAAATGTCTATTTGAATAAAGTATTTTTACTGTGGCAACTGTTCTACATGACATGGGAGTCCTTTGCATTTCAGCCGTAAAATGTTGTAGACCTATTAAGAAATCCTCATTACTAAATCAGTAAGGACTAGGATTGTTGGAAAGGCAAATATGTAAATATGTTACACAATACACATGAAGGGACTGAACCTTGTTACATAGTATACCTCTACTATAGCTAGATATGGTCATATACAGTGCTGTGAAAAAGTATTTGCCCCCCATCTGATTTTCTGAATTTTTGCACATTTTCCACATTGTATTTGGTCAGATTGTCTTGTGGGTTGTATCAGTAGTACATAGAGAGGATTGTCTTGAGGGTTGTATCAGTACATAGAGGGATTCTGGCAGAAAAATTGACACAAACGTTTGGTGCTTCTTTAATTTGTTTGGTGTGAAAGGTAATCAAACATGCAATCTTCAGGTGTGAAAAAGTTATTGCCCCCCCCCCAGAAAATGCAACAAAATTAAAGGTTAATTAGAGTTAGCTGTTTGAGTGCTTTGGTTACTGACTAGGTCTGATTTTTACCAGCCCTGCCAAATACAAATCTGACTAACTTTAGCCCTTACCATCAGAGTGAAGTTGACAGCACACAGTTTGTACAGGCACATCATGCCACGAACAAAAAAAATTCCTGAAGATGTTGTTGATGCCTATCAGTCTGGAAAGGTAAGCCATTTCTAAGGCTCTCGGGGCTCCACCGAACTACAGTCTTCCCCTGGAGTGGGAAGGCGTAAAATCGTCCAGGAAGTCACAAAGAACCCAAGAACAACCTCCAAAGATCTGCAGGCCTCTCTATCCTTGGTTAAGATCACTGTTCATGACTCCAATATCAGAATGACACTGAGCAAAAATGGGATCCATGGCAAAGTAGTAAGGCGGAAACCATTGCTCACTAAGAAGAACATGAATGCTCATCTCAAGTTTGCCAAGAAGCACCTGGATGATCATCATTGCTCCTTGCAATGTTCTATGGACAGATGAGTCCAAAGTGGAGCTTTTTGGCTGACATGGGCCCCGTTAACACTGCGTTCCACAGTAAGAACCTCATACCAATGGTCAAGCATGATGGTGGTAGTGTGATGGTTTGGGGATGCTTTGCTGCATCAGGACCTGGATGCCTTTCTGCTCTGTATCAGAGAATTCTACAGGAGAATGTCAGGCCATCTGTCCATGAGCTGAAGCTGAAGCGCAGCTGGGTCATGCAGCAAGACAATGATCCGAAGCACACAAGCAAGTCTACATCAGAATGCTTGAAGAACAAGAAATTTAAAGTTTTGGAATGGCCTAGTCAAAGTCCAGACCTAAACCCCATTGAGATGTGGCAGGACCTGAAACGCACAGTTCATGCTCAAAAACCTACAAATATCACTGAGCTGAAGCAGTTCTGCAAGGAGGGAGTGGGCCAAAATTCCTCCACGGCATTGTGGGACACTAATCAATAACTACAGGAAGTGTTTGGTTGCACTTATTGCTGCTAAAGGTAGCCTAACCAGTTATTGAGTCTAAGGGGGCGATTACTTTTTCCCACAGGGGCATTGGATGTTGCATACCTTTCTTTAATAAATATATGAAATGTGTATCACATTGTTGTGTTCTTCCTTCACTCAGGGTCCCTTTTATGCATTATTAGGCTTGGGTTGAAGATCTGATAGCATTTAGTGTAATAAATATGCAAAAATGCAGAAAATCAGACAGGGGGCAAATACTTTTTTACAGCACTGTATGGCCAAATAGAATGGTTTGCAGTAACTATGAAGCAGCAACAGGATTAACTAGCAAATGGCAACATGAAAGAAATAGTGGCAATGTCTGCTCTATTATGGCGTGCCAGTTAGACATGCCTGCAGTTCATGGGCAACATTCAGCCTATTTGGAAAATCAGCTGAGTGAGTCCACACATCAGCTGCTTTTCCATTTGCTTTGGTCTGGCTGGCTAGACGAGCACCTGTGTAAACCAAACTTTATCCTTACTTTCATTACGAGACAAGTGCTTGTAAACACTCAAATGCAGAGAAATTGTAGTATCGCTTGCAAGAGTACCAGAAAATAAGATATCAAGAGTCTTTTGATATTGTTGGGTCACAGACATCAGGAAGTCACGGCATGCAAAGGATATGCGACCAAATATTAAAAATGATTACTTTATTCTACATTATGTTAAACTGTCCAATATTTTTTGATGCCCAAAATGGGGGGGGACTATGTACAAAAGGTTCTATAATTTCTAAAAGGTTCATCCGATATGGATGAAAATACCTAAAATTAAAGCTGACAGTCTGCACTTCAACCTCATTGTCATTGTATACTTTCAAACTCAAATCTCTACAGAACCAAAATAACAATATAAAAATAATTTCCTGCATTGAAATGTATTTGACAGGTCACCTAAGTGTTAAAGCCGCCTAAGCCACCAAGGAGAAATAACGCAAAAAACACCTGCAAAAACAATTAGAAACAGTCCATGCATTTATTTTGCTAGACACTGATAAATCCCATTTTATAACTTTAAAGTCCCAGCTTATTAATGGTTTAAATGGATTCTAAAGATATTTCAAGCTGTATTCAATGATGAGCGTGCTGCAAGGTTTAGATGACAAATAACAATGCTGAATATTTCTTTTTTCATTTGATTCTGATTTTTTCCCGTTTTCTCCCAATTTGGTAGCCAATTGTACCCTATGCTGTTCAATTCCCCGTGTAGCAACTGCTTGAGAATTTGCCACTGCACAACCCCGTCAGCCGGTAGTAGGAAGGAGGGCACCACGTCCTCTTCAGGGCATGACTCCTCTAGCTCCTGACCGAAATCCAGCGACGATTCTCCCCTGCTGAGTCCCTCCCCTAACACCGGGAGCAGCCACCAATTGTCACTCCCTCAAGGCACCGACCATACTCGAATCTGGCAGGACCAGGGGCACGAACCCCTGATCCTTGGTGTCCAACTGCACCAACTGAAAGTCGGCGCCTTTTACCGCTGCACCACCGCGGTAATACATAGAAACTGTACACTCAGATCACTGAGCCTCATTGACAGCAGCCAAGAGAAATCGATGATCAATAAGAAACAAACTTTAAATTATTTAATTCACCTTCTACTGGGACTTTTGTCATTTATTGAGGGTGTGACACAAATGTTCAGTGCCGCTGACCAGTTTCACTTTGAATGTTTGAAGTAACGTTAAAATTAATTTTAAGGATTAATGCTATAGGCTTGTGCTAGCTACATCATACCGCCTCATAGAATTGCGATCAATAAAGGCTAGCACTTCTTGTAAGTTTGATCACTACTGCAGTGAAAGTGAAAATAGTCAAGTGAAATATATTGTCAAGCTCACGTGCACTCTTCAGATGGTAAGATAAAAAAACACAGGGCCAAGTTACATTAAATAATTTGTGAAACATTGGGTAGCATTGCTTTGGAATAAAGTCATTAGTGTGAGCTACGATTGCCAATTTTGTTTGTTGTAATTTGGCCTCCTTTTGATATCAAGACTTTTAATGGCAAGTTTTAATGAATGACTTACAGACAGTGATTTGTATGCGTGAGTTACTTGGTATTTTTGTACGTTGTGTAGGGAACATGCCTCTATATTCCTACATGTGGAGTATTACTCATGCAAGGTGTTTATATATATATATTTAGCAGTAATGGTGATAGACAATTAAAACATGTTCATCTTACCAGTCTTCACCCGGGCACCATAAATGTAAGGAATACGTACAAATCTGATAGCAGTGAGCAAGATGATCAGTAATATGATTTCTCAATCATCAGAGTCCGCACACTGGACACCAAAAATTTAGGGAACATCTCTATATTTATATAAACTCCAGAAATATAGGCAATAACTATGGAATAATGAGGTTTACCCTTAAAATTAAATCAGTCTCATTTGATTATTATGGATTATAATTACTACTACTTCAATTTACCACCAAAGCACTAATAACTAATAATTCATAAGGGTTGAAGGTATTACGTTCTAATGATTAGGTTTGACTCAGCTCTCATGTACATACGACATCAAAACAGACACCAGGTTTAACAAAAATAGATTTATTAAACAAGGGGAAAAAATGTATATTACATTCTACTAAATAGACATATTGTGTGATGTGCGTATTGTAGCATTTATATGTGTGTATGCACATATGGGTGTGTGTGCGTTCAGGGAACATAGGAATCATGTGTTGCAGCATGATGGTGATTATTGATCTCAAATCTGACGCTACTATAAATAAGTTCACGCACTTCGTTCAGGAAATAACGTATTTATCATCTACAGTAAGCTAAAATGAGATCATATCACACAAATGTTAGTCAGTGTTAGGATAGAGGGGCAAACCAGTGAGGCCTGCTCGGGTTAGTTAGTAGTACCACATTAGCAATAAAAGGTAGGCCAGCCGGCTAGCTTGCTAACCAGCGCAACATGTTTATACAGCTATTATCGCACAAAGTCGAGATGCAATCAAATTTCCGATAAACAGTTCAGACTAAAATCCTAAACTATGCCTGGGATGTTTGATCAGTCTTACTGAAGTACGCGGTGAGTCGATTACAGCTGGCTTGTCCATGAGGGATGGTCTCCTTTGTCTTTCTCCTGGTTTGCGTCTTTGTCCGACGTCGTCTGGTTATCGCCTGCGTCTTTGTCCGTGGCTGGAACACACCTCTGTCAGAGTTGCGTTAATTCAGATCTATGGTTAGATGCCGTAGGCAAGCTAACCCATTTGCGTCTCTCTCCGCGGCCTTTGATGCTGCTGCCGCGGTATTGGTGGTGCAATGGAGGTCCACTTTGTAGCTGTGTAGCTAGCAAAAGGGAATAGAAATGGAGTGTTGCTTTTGTGCAGCTGTGCTGCTGCACGATGGAGGAAGAGAAGGAAGAGTGAAGAAGTGAATAGGGTCGGGAGACTGGAATGCGTTCAGTCTTATCTGTTTTAGTTTTATGACCCTTAGCATCTCGTATTTCCAAGAGTCATGATTGGCTGTGGCCGTGTTTTAAATGTCTTTTGGGTTTCCTGTGAAATTAATGGAAATGTAGTCCATTGTCCCTACAGTTGAAAACGTTTTTTTGTTGAGATATGATTTCTTTTTGTACTGTGTTTGTTGTGAGTAACTAATGATGACAATGCATATACATTTATAAACCAGACGATAATTCAATCTAGAGAGAGACATGCATACACAATACATGCAAACACACATACATTCTAGCTCAAAGAAAGACATAGGTGTGGATTACATACAAGAAAAACATACGTAGGTGTGTCCTTTACCATGAACTACAAATAAAATAAATGAATTGTGAAATTGACTGTTTTTAATCTTGGCAGTAGGTTATGCTTGATCATTTTGGTTGATGTGTGCAGGCGACATTTTGACGTGCTTGGGTTGCCTAGTAAACGTAATCGTTATTACAGTAAGCTATAGTAAGCAGTACAGTAAGCTACAGTAATCATTTATTTTTGTACTGTACTTGTTATGAGTAACTGCATGATAATGCATATAACTTTATGAGCCATTAGAAAAATGTATTTAGAGAAAGACGTGCATACACAATGCTTGCAAACACATACATTCTAGCTCAAAGAAACACATAGACCTGGATTGAGTAATTTTTCCTTTACCATGAATTACAAGTAAATGAAAGTGTTTGTAATATTTTTAAATGGATTATGATAAGTGTTTTTAATGGGTTGTATTTTGCCTTTATACACGGTACACCGGTAGTCATTGTGAGAGCTGGCATCAGTTTGGCATTGAGTGTTGAGTGCTAAATGCACACAGCTATATTTTGGTCATTGTCAGCTGTAATCGGCTCCAATCAAATGGAAGTGCATTGGAATACTGTAGAGGGCTTGTACGTGTATGGCACAGTAATCTTTTTTTACATTAATGCAACAATGCTATCTTAACCAGGTGATCCTTTGTGATAAAACTTCATTTTCGGGCCGCCTCGGTGGTGTAGCGGTAAAAGCGCAGACATTCAATTTGTGCAGTTGCACCCCGAGGATCGGGGGTTGGATCCCCGGTCCTGCCAGACCCGAGCATGGCTGGTGCCCTGACGGAGTGGAAATTGGCGGCTGCTCTCGGAGTGGGGGGAGGGACTCAGAGAGAATCGTCATGCATAACACTGGGGCCACATTACACGACTTTTCCAATCGTAAGCGACAATGAAAAAAATTAGTAGCACACATTTAACAACTGTCATATGCAGATTTTCAGTCTCTTGTGTCGCACACACATACTGATGGCTGTTTTTGAGGAGCACAAATCTAAATGACAGAGAATAGACGCAGACAGATGCAGTTCTCTCGCATGAATGAGCATCGCAAACGAGTTCGCAGAGCAAGTTCTGCCTGAGAACCTCTCGCTGAGGCCGTGGTCGGCTAGCAATCACGCGTCACATACTCAACCAATCACATGCACACACCTCTAATGGAGCGCCTTTTTTAAGCCAAGAATGAGTTCTCTCTGTACTGGTTGAAGGGGCAAAAACCGGTCTTCATTTTGACGCTCACTTCCTGCCTGCTGCCAACACTGTTTGTTCCTTTATAAGACTTTCAGGCTATTTCAATGCAAGTCAATGCTACCATGGGTCTGGTTTTCCGCAAGTCACTCCCTCTGCATAGGTGTTACTTCAACTGCTGCTCTGCCTGCTGTAGGCGCGCATTTCCTTTTTGGAGGTAGAGTTGGTGGAAGAGTTGTTAGTGTTTGTAACGTACGGAGGAGGATAACATTGTGCTTCAGTTTGTAATCGATATTAATTAGAGTTCTAAAATCCTATGAAACCGGTTAGACTGATTCGCTCCTAAGGTAAAAATCTTTGTTGCCGCTAAGGGGCAGAGAGGGAATTTTCCACTTTTTCCTCTGTTAAGCACTCGGCTAGCAGCCGGTTAGCTCATTTGGCCACCTTCTTGTTGACGTGAGGTTTTTATTTGGTTTTTTGCTCTCTCAGGAGCAAAACCTAACATTCATAAGAGTCCACTTCCATTGTTAATTGGCTAACCGTAACCTACTATAATCCGCTCTCAGCTAAACTTGATTTTTTCCTGAGATATAAATAAAATATGAATAGTTCTTAAAACAATTCAGAAGTGGGTGGAAACCTGGCAAATGAAATGTGAAGCTCTACATGTGGGAATAAAAACATAAGACAATACTTGATGAGGGGAACAAATCGAAATGTGCTAAATTTGAAAAAACTTGGGAAGACTCCGAGTATTGGATTACTGCCTACGTCTTATAGCTTTGAGCACGATAAAAGCTTCTTTTGTTAAAGGCTCAGGAGCCATGCTGGAGGGATATCAATGTGGTCTTCCTGATCTTCAGGAAATGGCAGGTGCTCTGCTGTACACATAGTCTACTGTCACATAATGTTAGTATGGCCAATGTCTGATCCAAATTTGCTACTTGGTTTAAAAAAAATATATAAATAAAAATATGGTGGTTGCTGGGTACTGGCTAAAAATGAGTATGTCCTTTTTCGATCCCGCTGTCATCAGGTTTCGTGCAGTGGTTAATGGGGATATCGATTCAGGACTTCCTGGTCTTGTGTTAAAAGAAATTTGCTGTCACCCTCCACCACCCTAGCTTCCACCTGTTGTTTGGATCTGCTTTAGTATGGGGGGTTTCTGGTCATGTCCTGTTTAGCGTGCTCCGGAGCAGTACTAAAGCAGATCCATTCACCGCCAAACTAAAATAATTATGCAGCACATTCATTCATTCATGTAATTTAAATACGTGAGTTGTCCTGACAGAAATGTGATTTCTCCTGGTAGACCTGCACTCGCGAGAATGTCTTTTTTCCGATATTTTGAAACCAAAACAACCATGGAGCCCATACAGCTTGCAACTTTGTCAGTGTTGTTGTGGTAACTTTCAGAGTTGACATTGTACAGACAGACACACGCATGTTTCTGCAACAGATCCACAAGTCACTCCTCATTTTTAGTATTCCAAAAAACATCGGCTCAGCCATCCGCACGTTAGATTTGATGTTTCCTTCTGTATTTTTCCACCTCTACCTTCCTCTGTCACAAACTCACTTTCCATTGGCTATTTAAAATTCCTGAAGCGATTTCAGTCTTTGGCCAGCGCATACCACAAGATTATGCACAGACTAACTCCAATAAAATCAAACATGTTTGATAAAATCGTGGTGTTCCTGACTGGGATCATAGGAGATAAGTCTTTCGCTCCCACACACATAACGATTACAGCGGTGACTTTACAGTGCAACTAGCCTGGACTAGCCTGGATTTCCCTGGACTACCACAGACTCTGCCCGATCCCAAATCGGGCAAAAAAATCGTGTCATGTGTCCCCAGCTTCAGACAGCCTTGTGCGAGTTGGAATCACGGTCTGGAGCTTGAGGAGTCACGCCATGAAGAGGACGTGGCGCCCTCCTTCCTACCACGGGCTGACAGGATTGTAGCGGCAATTCTATAATAGTAATTAAATTACATAGGGTCCAACTGGCTACAAAAAGGATTAGGGGTTCGTGCCCCTGGTCCTGCCAGATTCGAGTATGGTCGGTGCCTTGAGGGAGTGGCAATTGGTGGCAGCTCCTGGGGTCAGGGGAGGGATTTTTAACCCAATTTAGCAATGATTTGAGATCGGGCAGAGTCTGTGGTAGTCCAGGGCAGTTCAGGCTAGTTGCAGCTGTAATCGTTATGTGTGTGGGAGTGAAAGACTGTAGCCTGTCTCCTATGATCCCTGTCGGGAACGTCACGATTTTATTAAATATGTTTGATTTTATCGGGGTTAGTCTTTGCATAATCCTGTGGTTTGTGCTGGTCAAAGACTCAAATCACAATGTCAGTTTTCAACAGCCAATGAAAATTGAATTTGCGACAGAGGAAGGAAGGAGGGGGGAAATACGGAAGTAAACACAAGATTCAATGTGCGCGATGGCTGAGCCAAATAAACATGTTTTCTGGAGTGCTAAAAAATGAGAGAGCAACTTGTGGATTTGTGGCAGACACATGAGCGTCTGTAGGCCCACAATGTCACCGCTGCAAGTTACCACAACACGACTGATGAAGTTGCAAGGTTTATGGACTCCATGTTTGTTTTGGTTTCAAACTATCGGGGAAAAATACATTCTCGCGAGTGCAGATGTAGCTACCACGAAAAAATCACGTTCTTGCAAGAGAACTGCGTCTGTATATTATCCATCTTTATATTTGTGCTCCTCAAAAAGCCGTCGTTATGTGTGTGCGGCAGAAGACTAAAAATCTGCATATGACAGTTGTTAAATGTTTGCTGCTCATTCTTTTCATTGTTGCTTACGATTGGAAAAATCGTGTAATGTGTACCCAGCTTAAGCTATACCGCTGCGTTTAGGAACCACCAAAGGCTCTTTTTGAGCCAGGAAAAACCCTGTATGTGTGTTAATTGTTCAAGCTCTGTTACACTGACATATCATGAACATGTTTTACAGTGATAGTGAATTAAGATATGGGACAGAACATAGTATATTTTTTACTTGAATGATCATTGCAATTAACATAACTGTGATGAATACACATGTTTATTATTGGTCAATTCTGTCAGTTTTTACTTACTATCAAACGTTTTCAGTTTACAATTGATTTGCAAAACATGGTCCTATGTCAGTTTACTTTACTACTTCCTATGGATAGTAAAATATTGTTCATTCAAATAGTGGTCAAAATAATGTAGATTCACTGGAATGTGATTTTGTATCTGCTTAGGGTGACTAGTTTACATCTTACATATTATCCCTTGCCCTTTCATTGGATAGTCACTGAAGCAATTCTGATATAAAACATCAAACTCATGGGTATGACAGTACTGTCAAACCAAAATAATATTCTTACCATTACTGCACACTGTATCTCACCTACTTTTCTATTTGAAGATCCTTCTCCTTGTTATCATTATCATCATCTTCATAATCATCGTGATCATGAAATATCTCACTGGGCTTCACAGACGAGGAGTGCTCCACCTTCAGGACAGTGAGGGTATTGATGATCTGGGACTGCCACGCTGGCAGCTTACATCTTGTCTGGCGGTGGTCATCGTGGTGCTGTACTTCAGCCTCTGGAAGGGGGTCAAGACCTCAGGAAAGGTGTTTCTTTTGTCCTCCCAACATTTACTTTGTGAACCACCAATTCAGTACAATTTAAATTTTTATTTCTTAATTACCTGCATTTTTTATTTCATAATATGAAACAAATTAATTTTTAAACAAAATAAAAAATTATTTTAAATGTAAGCAAATATAATTAGATGAACATCTTGATATGTTTTTGTTACTTCTTCAGTATAATAGGATAGATATACAAATATGGGGGTATTGTCTCATAAATCATTAAATAAATAAAATTAACCTTACACAAATAAAATGAGATTCACAAATGTTTTTCCTATTTTACGAACAAAATAATTGGTTCACAAACAAATGTGTTTTTACACTCACAAATATATGTCTCCTGAACAGACGAATGTAATAATCCATTTAAATTTCTTGACATATTACTTTTTCTGAAAAGATTTACCAATGTATGGGCATTAATTTGACAATGGCTCTGTGTGCATTCACGCATCATCTGGCACGTGTGGAATGACTTGTATTCATTTGTGGATTTTTGAGACAATCCTAGCAGCAAGATGTGCAAATTTATCCACAAATAAGTATTTTTTTCACTGAGTCTACTCCGGCCGACCAATCACAGCACGTATGTGCTCACTTCAACCAACTAATCAGCTTGCCTAAGTTTTGCAAGCGCTGCAGGGAGAGTGTTCTGCAGCAACAAGACAACCGCTTGATTGGGAAAATGGATGTAATAGCTGTCTCTGAATGAATGAAGCCTTCAAACCGAAACCACTTCATCTTATATTTGTACTATCCCATTATTTTTTGAGAAGAGCTGATGGGAAAGAATCTGTATGGCCGTGACTTAGTAACAGTCAAGGAAAGTCCATAATATGCTTATAACCACATTATTTATGGCTATTAAGGTATGTATTGAGCACCAATGAAGCGTGAGGAATAAATTCCATTGCAATCTCGTTAAATTTCAGTCTGTCAATATCTCTTTATTCCTGTATGCTAAAAAAAAAAGGGTGGAGTCGAAATGGATCCATGGTGACATGAAACCTCAACCAATACATACTTTGATCTCATTACACATCTCCTCCCATAGTTTGAGGTGAATAAAACCGTCCTGTTCCACTAAGAAATCCTGTCTGAAGGTCTGAACCAAACACTCATTTTGTTTGCCCTTGAGAATGGTTGTCTGCGTTATCAGCATTTGGATTTGGAATAGTTAGTTAGCTAAAGTGTTTATTTTTTCCCGCTCTCCTTGTCCCTATTGCTACCAGTTTTATCCCTCTCCCAATCTTTCACCTTTTTATCCATCCCTCTGTGGTGCTAGCTAGTGACAGTAGCTTGCTCCTTGCACAGCTCAGCATGGAAACAAACTAATCACTCACGCATCGTTTTTACTTGGTGCACTGCTCATTCATCAGATAATATATCGAAAATAATAGATAGTTAAGATTTTGCCAAATAAGCCATGCCTTGGAAATGGTTTTGTCGTATTGTTTAGTGCCTGGTTACAGTAACAAATACGACGAGAACCATTATCCATCAAAGTATTTAGTTGCCATGCACGTAATTTTACTTAGCATTTAAGTTAACTTAACTTTGATTGCGAGCTTGCGTGTGATATTTATCTCTTGATAGCAGCCGCACTGAATTTAATTCCTTGCCAGGTTCAAACCTATGGTTCAAACCATAGAACTGTATAAGAACAGTTCTGTCGTTCAAACATGTAGGGCTGGATGATGTCGATGGCACTCGGGTTGAGGGCGTGGATTTAAACCACACCGCTACAATCCTGAGTCCTTTCAAGACTGAGTTTATTAGCTGACTTTGAGATGTATACTAACATATCTATTCACATTTTCTTGAAAAGATATTTGGTGGGTGTGTAGTGGATACATCCCTCTGTGATACACTGTTAAAAATTATTTGTTGACTCAACTTGACTAAGTCAAGTCATCTTGTTGCTTTGACTGAGTTAAGTTGAGTCAAGTTCAGTCAACATGTTATTACACTTCAATAAATTAGTTGATACAACATGTAGTCTGTTGACTCAACTTAACTCAGTCAAAGCAACAAGATGACTTGACTTAGTCAAGTTGAGTCAACAAATCATTTTTAACAGTGTATGTTGCTGTTATTTGAAGTTTTTATAATCCCTTCACTTTAAGTACATTGCTGTAAAAGGGTAAACAATCCAGACATCAGTCAGAAGTTTTCTAGTTACAACTTCTTATATTTAAGTTATTAAATATAAAAATTTATATTTAACTAGTTAGCTTGCTAATTTGCACACTTATTGAATACCGTCCTAGCTGAAGTTATGTCACACAATGAAATACCGCAAATAACATGTTGCTGACAAAGTTAATTAGCCAGAAGTAGCTAGCTAGCTAATGTTAAGATGTGGTTAAAATGACCTATCATTGCCTTCAGCACTATAATGATACTAGCCCCATCTATAGGTATGTTTTAAAACATGTGTTTGTGCAGGGCCTACACTAAGCAAGCTAACTAGTTAACTTACAAATAAAAAGTTGTGTTGCAAGCAGGGCCTGAAATTAACACCCGCCACATGCCAAATGCGGGTAGAAACTCGCGTTGGCGTGTGGGTTGACGAATTCCACCCGCCACCTTGGCAGGTATCCAAAGGACTTCGGGACATTACACTTTTTTTTTTTTTACATGGTTATGAACGATTTTGTAGTTTAACTAAGCTTCTCAAGTACAACAGTCTAATTATGTATCATACTTTCACTCCCATAATTACCTATGACTGCTCTTAGCAGTGCTCTGATTGGCCGAGCTGGTTGAGAGCCCCCCTGTCGAGCGTCTCGCGAACATTAGCTAACGTTACCTCAGTCAGTGAGTGAAGTGCTATTTTTAACGCCGGCTTTAGCTACGAGAGAGGCAGCCAAAATATCTACGAAACACCTAGCTAGATTTAACTTTATTATATCTAGCTAACGTTAGCAGTATGTGGCGACACATCACAGGGGTTAAAAGACCCAGTGAGACAGAGAGGAGAGAGATAGCTGGCAGCGAAACCGGTAATGTTAACGTTGTTGAGGCTAAGAAGAAGTATCGTAGCTCAGACGAACTGTGAACTAGTCTCTCTCACAGCCTCTATGTTACGTTTTTGTTTCATTAAATGCAGAAATATAGTATTTTAAATGTTGTTCTGTGTTCTTTTTTACCTCGATTTATTTTGGTTAGTGAAAATGATTGGTGGATGGTAACTTTGAAAAACGGTGGACCAAAAAGTTAGTTTCAGGCCCTGTTTGCAAGTCTATACGTGTGGCCATGTTGACCATACAGCTTTTTTGTCAGATGTTTTTGAATACTAATGGGTTTGAAGGCTTCATTCATTTGTAAAAACATTTCTGTGAAAAAAAAAACTAGTTGTGGATAGGATTGTCTCAAAAATGCACAAATTAATGCAACCAATTTCACACGTGCCAGGCAATGCAAAATGCACATCCAGTCATTATCAAATGAACGCCCATGCATTGGTAAATCCTTTCAGAACAAATAAAGAAATTGAGAAATTTAAATGCATTGTTATATTTGTCTGTTTGTGAGAGATTTGTTTGTGAGTGCAAAAACATACATGTGAACCAATTATTTGTATTTGTAAATCAGCTACATTTTTATGTGAGCCAGTTATATTTATTTGTGAACTAATTACATTTGTCTGTTCGGGAGAGATTTGTTTGTGAGTGCCAAAAAAATATTTGTAAACCAATTATATTTATTTGTGAACCAATTAATTTGTTTTTAAGATAAAAAAAAATATTTGTGGAAAGTTAATATTATTTGATGATTTATTATACAATAATGCACCCAAAAACAAAAGATGCTTAATTTTTAAACATACATAGTCATTATGATTGCCTTTGGCATAGTTATGATTGGCATAGTTATGAAGCATGCAATAACTTATAGCCAAGGTGGTTATCATATTTCTTTCTATTTATGACAATGGATGTAGTAGCACTTAAGGCAATATGGATGCCACATAGTACCAACTTCAAGCCCTGAATATTGCATGATGCTGTAGTTAGGTTACGTTTGTACTCAGACCTCATCTGTGTGTGTGTGTGTGTGTGTGTGTGTGTGTGTGTGTGTGTGTGTGTGTGTGTGCGCGCGTGTGTGTGTGTGTGTGTGTGCGTGTGTGTGTGTGTGTGTGTATGTGCACCTGAATTTGTGGGCATGCATGTGCATGTGTGTGTTTGCCCATGTATGTATGCATGTGCGTGTGTGCCTGTGTTTCTTGCTGCAGGTTGTGTGGATCACTGCTACAATGCCCTACGTGGTCCTGACTGTGCTGCTCATTCGTGGTGTCACCCTACCGGGGGCCATGGATGGCATTAAAGCTTACCTCAGCGTGGATTTCCTGAGACTCTGCGAGCCCAAGGTGAGCCATGCCACTTTTACCCCCAAGTGCTTACACGAATCACAAACGGCAAATGCCTGATAAGCAGCCTTTCACACACAATAAGGCCTAATCCTTACCTGCTTTCCAGAGCCATGAGACGATTGAACTGGGAAAAACCTAAATTAAAACTAATCGCATCTAGGTTTGTGGGGTAAAACAGTATATACAGTGCAGTCCAAATGTATTTGGACAGTGACACATTTTTTGCTGCTCTGGCTCTGGCACATTGGATTTGAAATGGAACAGTGACTATGAGGTTTGAGTGAAGAATTATTTTTGGCCCCAAACTACCTAGAACGACGGCTTGCGATGAAATGACAGCTGGTCTAATTTCAACTAGAAAATGGGAGTAAAATACATTATATGGACCAGCTGTAGATAAGATATAGGTTATTATTCTTACCCACAACATTTTTGCATGTATTTGAGTCAAATTTACATTTATAAACGGTTATTCATAGAACTTCGTGGTCAGACTTTGAACCTTAGAAAATAACAATAGTCAGTAGATTTTTAGCACAGTCTATCATGTCATTCATGTTAATTTCACTTAGGATATATGTCTGAAATAAGTATATGGTAAAATAGTTTTTCATTTTTAATTTATTCGGGATAAATTGCCCGTGGATCGTGTCTCCTGTCAGTGCATAGTTCCTAATTTATCAAATACAATCGGATCGGCAAATACTTTAAACATTTAAAAACCCCATAGAAACAAATTTTTTTTTAAAAGTTTTAATTACTCCAAAAAGTGCAAGAAAGCAAGTGAAAATATCATAACTAAAGTTCAGTTGGAGACAGTTGCTTTTGTTTCGCAAATTAGAAATTAGACATGTGAATAGCACTCACACTTTGCGGGTAATCAACTAAGAGTCATTATGTAAATTACTCCAGCCGCAACTAGCCATATTTAAATGAGAGATTTTGCGTGTTTGGAATGGTTATACTGTAAGAAAACGGTGAAAATACTGGCAGAAATGTTGCCGTTTTTATGGTACTTTTTAGTGTAGGGTATAGGCTACTGACACTGAACGAGCCGGCGGTTTATACGAACTGTTTCACTGGATGTCTCTTAGTTTCTGCAGGGAGTTACAGATGTTTGTCAGGACTGAAATGATCATAACTATGCTTAGCCTACTAAGCCTACTCGCGCCGTAAGTGTCACATAAAATCACATTTACATTTGATCATGGGTTTTATTCTTTTTAAAATTTTAATTCATTTGATTTGCTTGTTATTCACTACATAGGTGCCGATCTTGTGGGTGCTCAGGGGCATAAGCACCCATGGGCAAATTGTATTGCAGGGTGAATCATATTGCAGAGTGAAGTTATAGTTTGATGCGGATCACGGGTGGTTTAGGTTAATCTGGTTCGATGCACACAGGAAGCGTGTGAAATAAACGAGAAACATGCAACAAAAAAGCGCGATTTGTTGAGGTATGCTACATACCAGGCTACTGGCTCTCTAGAGATGGACAAGTTTGTAATATTTTTAATGTGTTTTTTTGCGTTTTTTAATCAGTTAGAATGCAGCCAGGCTATATCTTGGTAAAACCTGAGCTAAATTGACATGTTTATGTCGAGAATGTGTCAAAAATCTCATGACCTAGATTGCCACCCCTCTAGACGTCTCGGGTTCATTCCAATCGCTTGCTTTCATTCCTTGCATCCTTTCCTTGCTCCTTAGCTCCATCCAACGGAGGATGCGAGGAAGAGAAGGGGAATGAGATGCGATAACAGCTGTATCACCTGTCAGTGTGCTTGTAACGGATTGTTCTGTAGGCCTACTGTAAAGGCTATTGTTGTCTCAGAGCTTGTTTTTGCACAGAAAATGGGATGTAGCCTAGGCTACTGTTTTATTGTACGCTTTGTCTCAGACATGTAAATTGCTTCGGTACAATACATCAAATGCACAAATAGATTGAAATAACGTTATTATTTCTCAGTCATAGCTTACCAGAATGAGGGGGGGGGGAAAGCTTTTAAATGCACAGCAGCTTGCGTGTTAATGTTTGAGCTGTTGCAGTTGAAAACACGTGCCGCTATTGTAGAGTCAACCATTTTTTAGTTATTTGCCGGAGGCATTCAACTGTATGAACATAGGATATAACGTGACGTAGCCTATTGAATAGGCTACATACGGCAAAATTAAATATTGTTTTGAAAGGACCGGGGTTAACGTTTTAAGCATTTAAGGTTGTGTTTCCTATGCAATAACAAACAAACTGAATGATATGGGAAACAAAAACGTCAGAAATATAAGGCTTTTTTAAAAATGGGTTTTGCCTGTGGCAGAATTTTTTTAGGCCACCCCCTGGTAAAAAAATAAACCCGGTGCCTATGATTCACTGTTTGTTATAACTAATAGACGTTGGATTGTTTTTTTTATTCAAATACTAGTTACTCTTGTATTCAGTTAAAATACATATATTCTTAGGCTACTGTTCATGATGTAGCCTCCCAGATAGCAAAGAAACATTTAACCAATGTTGAATTAACATAAGATTGATTCAATGTTGATCTCTGATGTTGATTCTGCGTCCAGGTGCTCGCAGAATCAATGCATTGAAATAATGTTGAAACATTGTTGATGTTAACAATGGAAATCAACGTAACTGATGTTAAATCAATTTATTATCAATGTCATCTATCATAGCTAATGATAATATAATTTTATAACTACAGTTTACCAATTCTTGCTCAAAGTAGTCAAAATCTACAAAAAACAAAATCAAAATACTGAGTTAGACTACTAAAATAGATAACACATTGACTTAAATTTAAAAAATGCAAATATCTTTATTGATTTTAAACCTCTGCTTAATGGACACAATACATGCAATAGTAGTAGTTTCATGCTGAAAATGAAAGTTGAAGTGTTTTAAAAGCTAAACTCGTCTAAAAATAATGTTTGTTTACTGTTCACATTATGGGTCGCGGTGTGAGCTGCCATGATGATGTGATGTCAAGTTCTTCCTAGTCGGAGGTCGGGGTTGATTTCCCGATCCCTGATTTCCGACATGGAACTCCTAGTTTAAAGGGTGTCTCCTACAGTTTCCCTTGTCGGATATCGGGATTCCTAGTTGGAAATGAATAATCGAATGCAGCATTAGCATCAATTACAAATACGCTTTGCTGTTAAGTCTCGTTTTGTTTATTTTCCTACATCACCCTCGTCGTAGTAACTTGAACTTTTAACTTAGCCAATTTAACCAAGAAAAAATAAATTCACTTACCACGTAACATAGCCTACACATATACAAGCGTATAGGCTACCATGTAGGCTACAGCAGCGACTGCAGAAACAGGCAATGAATAATTCTAAAGGTTTTTTATTTGAAAATGAAAGCGCACCTGAATCTGATTAATCTGATCAATAATCACTGTTATTCATGATGACTTTGGTTGTTATTGTTACACTGATAAAATGTTTCCATTTCAACCTAATACATGGGTGACCATTACCGTCAGAAAGTGAATGTTGATTCCACCATTGAAAATTGGTTGACTGATACTGATGCTTTCCTTGCTATCTGGGCTATGTTATCCACAAATTCTCTTCTTGTGTATTTTGAGTTAATTAGCCCCCATTGTTACGCAATCATTCAGAACGTTCAGTTAGGCACATTCGAAACACACCCGTACGTGTCTTGCTACAATGACAGCCGTCATCTTATCGATTCCGTGTCTTTTAATACCTTCCAATTTGTACTAAAATGCACCCATAAATACCTTTCAAAAATTTCCTTTCGAGCTTAGTAAATCACTTTCCAAGTGCTAAAGTAATCTATTTGCATGACCACCTCCCACTATTTTGGAAAATAACGTAGGGACGCCAAATTTTGAATATTCATTCAGACTAACCCGCAAAAATTTGAAATGAATGTATCTTTCAATTTTAGCATGCACAATCCTCTTAACATCTCGTTAGTTGATCACCTCGGACGATTTTTTGCAGGTGGTCACAGTTTTACACGTGTTTTTGCACACGCAAAACTTTAGTAAATTAGTGTGGCCACGAGCATGGGTGGGACCAGAAACATGCTGTGTCAGGTTAATAGACTCAGTAAAATTTAAGAATTCAGCCATAAAATTATTACTTGGATCATCAACGTGTATATTAAAATCACCAACAATGATAACTTTATCATTATTAAGCATGACTGATGAGACAAGATCAGAGAAATCTGACATAAAACTGCCCTGTGGCTGAGGAGGACGATAAATAACAGCACATATGATAGAACTATCATCACAAATCATTTTGAACATGAGTAGTTCAAAAGTGGAGATTTTAGTGACACTAGTAGGACAGCATTTAAATTTAAATGATGAAGCGCCGTCCAATGAGTTTTGGTGCATTTGCTTGGATCTGAGCAGACAAGACATTTCTGTTTACATCGGCATTCATCCTGCTGCTGCAGTCAGCAGTGACATCAATGAACACAAGTGAGCCAGTTCCAGTGACAGCCATACATGCCCAAGCCATAACACCACCTCTACTATGTTTGACAGATGAGGTGGTATGCTTTAGATCATATGTGTCAAACTCAAGGCCCGCGGGCCGCATACGGCCCTTCGCGTTCTTTCACCCGGCCCGCTTAAATATATTTACATACATATGATTTGTTGTTTTGTACTTTTGTTTCCAATGTAATGGTAGCTAGATATATGCTAACGTTAGGCCTACTGTTTAGCTTGCTAATGGACAAATAATGGCAAAGAAAAGGAAAGTCGACAGTGAAGGGAGAGTGTTTCAGGAGAGGTGGGAGACAGAGTACTTGTTTGTGGAGCATTGAGAAAAGCCTATGTGTCTTATCTGTAAAGAAATACTGGCAGTGCCAAAGGAATTTAATGTAGGCCTACCTCGCCATTATGAGACAAAACACAAAGCCAAATACGGGGAACTGAGTCACAAAGAGAAGCACCAAAAAGCTGGTGAATTAAAGAAAGCCATTGAATTACAGCAGAATATGTTTACAGTGGCCAAAAAACAGCGTGATGCTGCTGTAAAGGCGAGTTTTATTGTGTGCCAAGAAATCGCGAAATTGTACAGGTCTTTTTCGGAAGGTTCTTTTTTAAAGCACTGCATGCTCAAAGTTTGCGATGTAGTCTGTCCGGGGAAGAAACAAGACTTTTTGAACGTCAGTCTGTCCAGAAATACTGTGGCAGAGAGAGTCAGCGAGCTAGCTAGTAGCATAGAAACACAGTTATCTGAAACAGCAAGCAGTTTTGTTGCGTTCTCCCTTGCTGCAGACGAGAGCACAGACATAACTGACACAGCCCAGTTGGCCATTTTCATTAGGGGAGTAAATCCAGACCTTTTGGTCACCGAGGAGCTGTTGGACGTTGCGCCGATGCACGGCACAACCATGGCCGTAACTAGCTATGAGGTCACCGAGGTCCGGACCTCGCTAAAAATTTCAGGGAAAAAAAAAAATTTCAATGAAAAAAAACAGCACAGTGGACCGCGGTAAACGAGAATGTATTTGTTGAGTTGTTGACAGCACCACAGCGCGAGCGACAGGGAGGTGATTGAGTGACAGCTTTTTATCACTATTATTTGACCGATGATGACCAAGCAGCAGCCCACTGTAAGTGAAAGTTAACATGAAAAGAAAACGTTAACATGGGTTGAAAGTAGGGTTGCCACCCGTCCCGTAAAATACGGAATCGTCCCATATTTGACAGTTAAATCTTGTCCCGTTTTCAATCAATACGGGACGTGATTTGTTCCGTATTTTCGTACACACCCTACTCTAATCAAACAATACGTTTTCACATGCTTGGAATGACATGCAAAATAATAAAACCAAAAGAGTTTCACGAGACATAACGTTAGTGGAGAAGAATGAAATCAGAATGAAGGCGAGTTGTTTTCACTGAATAGCATCGTCATCGTTGACCTGCCATCCCAATTATTTTGACGATTCATGTGTTTATTGTTGAAAATTTCAGTCAGTGAGCTCATTTTGAAAATGTCAGCTAGCTAACGTTAGCTAACTAGCTAGTAGTATGACCTGAATGGTGGGTTGATACCAAGCGAACTATTAACGTCAGCTATTCAATGTGAGCTAGCTATCTATTTAATGTTATATAAAAACGTTAGCTATCAAGTGGACATTTTACGTTTTCAACAGTAAACACACAAATCGTCAAAAACGTAAAATGTCCATGAGCTAGCCATCTAACTATATACAAACGTTATTGCGTGGACATTTGACGTTTTTGACATTCTAGCTAAGTAAATCACATCATATATGAACAAGGTTAGTTTATGAATCAATTCAATGATGTCTAAGAGCCAGTTATTTATCCCTTTTCCACAAACTGTCCTGGTATATATTTATGAAAAATGACAGGTTTAAATAGCAATTAAACTGTTTTGTGTGGGTGAATTACTGGTGTTTATTAAACCAAAGCATTGTTGATTAAGGTCTGCAATGAAAATGCCTAAACTGGAGAGACCTAGATTTATTTGCAACACTCAATCAAAAGTACTGTTTTTGGCAACATGCATCATTTTGTGAGTGGTTGTTTTCAAGGAGCCAGTTTTAACAAAAAGAGGAAGAGAGGAGTAGAAGGGTGTGAGGAGGACAGGGAGAGGAGAGCAAGTCCTTAAGGATAGGAGTAGATATGGTTTGGCTAGCGAATACAATCATCTCTATTCATGAAATAAACTGTGTTTGACTCCCTTACTTTCACCCTTACTTTTCTGAAAGGGATTACTCAAAGCTCAAATGTATGCTCTAGTCGATTTTGTGTTTTGACCATTTGTGAAGTGTGAACTGTTAAACTCTGTCTCGTTTACCATGCTTTGTGGGTGTGACTTTTTTGCCGTGTCATCACCATTCATATCTATACAATCAATGATGTTGTTTATGACTAAATTGTTTACAAGTGCACAACGTTCTTCATAGATCATAGCCTCTTAATTTTGCTCTCAAAGTGCACCAGATTGATGCATTTAACTTTAAAATGTACAAAATTTTCTTCCGGGGGAGCATGCCCCCGGACCCCCCTACAAAAAAATCTGGACCTCACTAATTTCTAAACCCTGGTTACGGCCCTGGGCACAACCACCGGAAAGGACGTTTTTCACCAGGTGAAGAGGTGCGTCAGCAAAATGCATTTACCTTGGGACAAATTAGTGGGGTTAAGACAGACGGGGCACCCGCAATATGCAGCGAGAGAAGTGGGTTAGTTGACCTGGTGAAACAAAAGTTGCTTGGCAAAGTACTTAAAATGGATCATGTAATGAGCACTGTAACTAAAACAGTTAATTTCATCAGGGCTAGGGGTTTGAACCATCGTCAATTCCAAGCATTCTTGCAAGAACTTAACGCTGATCACGAAGACGTACCTTATCATACTGAGGTGCGTTGGCTAAGTCAGAGTGTGGTGCTGAAGAGATTTTTTGAGCTTCGTGGAGAAATCGCCCTGTTCATGCAAAATAAGGGAAAGAACATAACGGAGCTCTCAGATGAGCAATGGCTTTGCAATCTTGGCTTTTTATGTGACGTAATCGAGCATTTCAGCGCACTAAATATGAAACTGCAGGGCCACAAGCAAGTCATTACAGAGATGTATGACGCTGTGAAAGCTTTTCAACTGAAATTGCGACTATGGGAGACTCAGCTACCATTTAGCCAATTTTACTTAGAAATTTAGCCCATTTTCCTACTTGTCAAAAAATCTCAGACTCACTCATAAGTGCAACATTTCCAAGGGCTGGATTTGCTGCAAAACTGAACATACTGCGTGTTGAGTTTGAACGGCGCTTCGCTGACACAAAAAACACAGCAGTTCACCTTTGAGCTTTTTGCCAATCCATTTGCTGTCAATGTGGACATGGCATCAGACAATATTCAGATGGAGCTGATTGAGCTTCAATGTAACAGCGCTCTGAAGGCCAAATTCGATTCTGTTGGTGTGCCCGAGTTTTACACTTTCCTCCCAGCCGCAATGCCACAGCTCCGCCTTCAGATTGCCCGGGTACTTTCAATGTTTGGGAGCACATATCTGTGCGAACAGCTGTTTTCACTTATGAAGATCAACAAAAGTAAACACAGATCACGCCTGACTGACGATCATCTCCAGTCCACACTGAGGATTGCTTCAGCACAAGACATCAGTCCAAACATCGATGAACTTACTTTGCGCTAAAGGTGCCAGGTCTCCGGTGAGAAATAGGTAGGCCATGAACTGAGGCTGTCACAATAAGCCACTCACTGCCCTTATAAAACACCATGGAAAATATAAACTTTTTTAATATATATATTTTTTATTACAACACATGCCTACCTAAACGCAAAATACAAATACAAAAGAACAATATAAACAAAAGACACTCAATTAACTTAAGTCCTTTGCTGTAAACTTCGAAATAAACTACATGCAATAGAATGGTGTATGGTTGTTTTTCGTTACTTTAACATTATTTAGTCTATTTGGTCGGGGGAGTAATTGAGTTTGACACCCCTGCTTTAGATCATGAGCTGTTCCTTTTTTTCTCCACACTTTCTTCTTTTCATCACTCTTGTACAGGCTGATCTTTGTCTCCTTTGTCCATAACTTTGTTCCAGAACTTTTTTGCAAACTGTAACCTGTCTGTTCTATTCTTGAGGCTTACCAGAGGTTTGTATGTTGTGGTGAACCCTCTGAAGTTATGCTGGTGTAGTCTTCTCTTGATGGTAGTCCTTGACACATCTACGCTTACATTCTGGAAGAGTGTTATTGATCTGTTCAACAGTTGAAAAGCGTTTTTTCTTCACCGTTCCAATTATTCTTCCGTGGTCGGTCTGCCAGGGGTGCATTTCCCAAAAGCATCGTTAGGCTAAGACGTCGTAAAACCCTTCGTACGAAGCTTCTTGAACTTTGGGCGCGTTTCCCAAAAGCATCTTAACTTAAGACGCTCTTAGAAACGCTCGTAGATTAACGATTACTCCAGACCACTCGTAGATGGTTAAGTGCGTTTTAGAAGCCCATAAATCACATACTTTATTAGATTTTTCATGTAAGTGTTCATTTCATTTTACGGTAACCATAACCACTTTTTTATAGTGATGTTAGATGCAACAATATTTACGTTTATTTATTTATTTTTAATAAAGATGAAGAAACACAGGGCCAAGTTGCATTAAATAATTTAGGAAAGTTTGGATAGCATTGCTTTGGAATAGAGCTAGTTTATTTAGTGTGAGCTACGATAGGCAATATTGTTAGTTGTAACTTGGCCACATTTTGATATCAATACTTTTAAAGGCAGGCCTAGTTTTTGCAAGTTGGAATTAAGGACTTAAAGACAGCGCTCTGTAGGCTATGCGTGAGTAACTTGGCTTTTTTTACGTCGGAGACGTTTTTGTTCAGATATCACTTATTTTTGGTAGCTAACTAATGATGAACAATGCATGAAGATAATGACATCAAGAGAGACATGCATACAGAATAGTACATGCATTCCATGCATGAAGACGTAACCATAACTCTGACGAGAATGATAACATTTCTCCTATTACCGATAGCCCACAATTACATTAAAAGAGTTTGTAGATTAGCTGTATTTAATGTGTAATGAAATAAATACAATGAACAAATACAATGAACAGCACCAAGAATCATTGTCTGCAGAGTAGCGTAGACTAGAGCAATTTTTTAGAGCAATTTTTTTTTAAAGTGACTAACCATGAATCAGATATGTTTAGGGAATTGGAGGTTTATAAACCGGATCTCTCAAGGCATTGCAGCTTATAGTAGGCTATTGTAAATTCTTAATGTATTATCGTAAATTCTAAATTTTCCTAGTAGTTAATTTTATGGTGACATTGTGTTATGTGTGAAAAGGATAAACTGAACAGAGTTGAAGTGAAGAAATTAATGAAGACATAAGAAAGAAATGTTGGCCGAAGCGAGCGTTGAAGGTTCGGCTTCCACAGTGAGTCAGACAAGACCGAGGCGCAATGGACAGCACGCTCCACACGGATTAAAACATGTAGCCAATGGCATTTTTACATTAATGCAAGAACGCGATGTTAACCAGATGATATTCTGCATTGAAACTTTTTTCTTTGCTTGACAAATGGCCATGGGATGCCTGTTCCCATAACGTTAGCTAGCCTATTGCATTACTGTCGTGGTGTCCAGTGACTGAATTGTTTAACAGGCTACAAGTGAACTGTTAATATTGTAAACGTGTCTTTGCCTTTGCAATAAAAAAACATTCTTGCATGATAAAACCAGAACATGTGCACACTGTTTGAGTCCAAAATGAAATTACACTTTAGTATCAACCGGGCGAGGTACGAACCCTGTCTCTCGCAATACTAAGGCTTGACACTAACCAGAAGACTAAAGGGGTATAATCACGTGATATAGGCCATTTGTCAGTGTTGGTCTAACTTTCACCATTTCACTGTAGTACAAGTGAAATAGGCTACAAGTGAAACATTGAACAGTTAATATTGGAAACGTCTTTTGCCTTTTTTTCCCGGTTGTTAAATTAAAAGTGTTTGCAGTCACATTATCTGCAGAGTAGCGTAGACGAGGCTAGAGCCACATTCGGAGGCTATTGTTTTTTTTTATTTTTTAAAGTGACTAACCATGAATCAGATATGTTTGGGGAATTGGCGGTTTATAAATCCCATCTCTTAAAGGATTGCAGCTTATAGGAGGCTATTATCAATTCTTAATGTAGGCTATTATCGTAAACTCTTAATTTTCCTAGTAGTTCATTTTATGGTGACATTGTGTTATGTGTGAAAAGGATAAAGTGAACAGAGCTGAAGTGAAGAAATTAATGAATAAAGAAATGTTGGCCGAGGCAAGGGTACGTTGAGGTTTGAGTTTCCACTCAGTCAGTCATGACCGCAAGAGCAGAGCGTAACACCCTCCCCAAACCAGTCAAGAGCGAGCGTCTGTTTGGGGAGGGTGTGTGATATAGTACAAGTGAAATACGAGTGAAACATTGAACAGTTAATATTGGAAACCTCTTTTGCCTTTGCAATAAAAATACGTTAATTTGTTAATGTGAAAATAATAACAGTGTAATAAATGAAAAGTACTTAACAGTTGCACATTGTTTTTGTGTAAAATAAGCATGTGCCCTGCTGGGCTCGAACCTACAATCCTCTGTGTGAGAGACAGCTCCTCTAACCATTAGGCCACAGTAACTTCTAGGGGAGCATGAAGCCATTAGCTATATTAACATTAAAAAAACTTTAGTATGACGCGTTTTTATTGGGCGATAAGCTTGATGAGCAGGTATACGGACCATACCCTCAAAGAATAATTCTCCCCATTGGATAACGTCGCGACGGAGACAGGCAGTTTGGCAGGAAAAATAGGAAGAAGAAGAGGAAGTTGAAAAACGGCAAAATAACCCAAGTTTGGGGCTTTATTATGTGGATGTGTGAAGTTGTATCTGAATGCTGTGTGGTTACATGAGGTCAGAACATACAGAAGTTAATGTTTTCAAGGGCTGAGAGTCTATAGTCATTGTGGTTACTTCTGTAGGAAACCCTGAAAAGTGCCAAACTCTCGGTGCTGTATAGGTATGGGGCATGCCCCGCCAAGTTACGGCATACCTGCCATCCCAACATATATATATATATATATATATATATATATATATATAGCTGTGGACAACACTACACTTATAATGTGGAGATACAGTGAACACGCTATTTCACTGGACAGTGTCACATTTTTTGTTGTTTTGGTTCTGTACTCTAGCACTTTGAGTTTGAAAGGATACAACTGGGGAAAAAATCTGAAAAAAGAAAAAGAAAAATAGAAGCATTCAGCATTGTTATTTGTGATCTAAACCTAAAGCAGCACGCTCATCATTGTTACCATGAATACAGCTTGAAATTCTCACGGTTTTGCAGGTTGCCGTTCCTTCTCTGTGTTGGTTTCTTTCACTTCGGGACGGCATCTTGTCCGCCACCCTGCACTTATTGTTCTCACCTGTTTCAGGTGTTCTGCTGGCTATATAAACACTGCGCCTTCCGGTCTCTGTGCTTTTGTGTCATTATTGCCACTTCACAAAGCCAGGTAAAGGTATAGGACTTGGGAGACCTGCGTTCCTTGTTGTTGCAAATAAGCAAAGTAGTAAAACTCCCGTTTAGAATTCTCCTTTTCTTTCACTCTTTTCAGAGTTCTCTGTTTATTTTCCTTTCTCTCTGAGGAATACCTTTGTTTACCTCTCTGTTGTTTGCCTCTTTATTTTAGCTCTTTGTATCTAATCGAGCTAGAGGTAAATTCTTTCTTCTTTTACTTTTCGCTGCTCGAGTCTACGAGCTTCGCCCACTTTTTCTGGGTCGCTATTCTTTTGCTTCGCTTCTGTTTGCCTCTTTATTTAAGCTCTTAGATAGTTTACTGAGCTAGAGGCAAATTCCTCTTCTGCGAGCCTCTCACTCACTTCTCTGGGTCGCTATCATTTGGCTTCACGCCGGGAGTTTTTATTCCCGTTTGTTTATTTTCTCTGCTCCGTTCGCGGACATTCCTTCCCTATTTACTTGTGGTGCCCACATCTTGTGGGTCACTTTCTGATCCCCCTCACTGGTCCTTATAGAAATATCTTAAGAATCCATTTAAATCATTAATAAGCTGGAACTTTAAAGTTATAAAATGGAATTTATCAGTGTCTAGCAAAATAAATGCATACTGTTTCTAATTGTTTTTTGCGTTATTTCTCCTAGGTGGCTTAGGCGGCTTGAAAAAACATTTAGATGGCCTGTCAAATACATTTCAACACAGGAAAAACCCTGCACATACAATGAGCACCGTAATTCATTGGACAGTGACACATTTTTTTTGTTATTTTGGTTCTGTACTCTAGCACTTTGAGTTTGAAAGGATACAATGACAATGTGGTCGAAGTGCAGACTGTCAGCTTTAATTCAAGGGTATTGAATATCGGATGAACCATTTAGAAACTATAGAACCTTTTATACATAGTCCCCCCCATTTTCGGGCATCAAAAAATATTGGGCAGTTTAACATAATGTAGAATAAAGTAATAATTTTTAATATTTGGTCACATTTCCTTTGCATGCCATGATTTCCTGATGCCTGTGACCCAACAATATCAAAAGACTCTTGATATCTTATTTTCTGGTACTCTGCAAGCGATACTATAACTTCTCTGCATTTGAATGGATCCCTATGGGAATTGGGGGGTGGGACTAGATTTAGCTGTAAATTCCACTAGAACAGTATGGAACACATGGTTGGCTAAATGGCATCAAGGGTCTGATGTATCAAACAAGCCTTAAGCCATCACTCAGCTGCCAGATATGCAGTAGATATGGATGGATAACTTGAACGGTTTCTTCTTCTGACTTATTTTCCATAGAGTTCAATAGGAAAATTTGTCAGGGGAAACAACCCTTAAAGTAATCCATCCATAGCTACTGCATATCTGGCAGCAGAGTGATGGTTTGAGGCTCGTTTGATACCTCAGTTCCTTGATGACTTACATATATTTCGCCAACCATGTATTCCATACTGTTCCAGCATAATTTACAGCTAAATTTACCCACTTCCCAATTCCCATAGAGATCCATTCAAATGCAGAGAAGTTATAGTATCGCTTGTAAGAGTACCAGAAAATAAGAGTCTTTTGATATTGTTGGGTCACAGACGTGCCATGGCATGCAAAGGATAGACGACCAAATATTTAAAATGATTACTTTATTCTACATTATGTTAAACTGTCCAATATTTTTTGATGCCCGAAAATAGGGGGGACTATGTACAAAAGGTTCTATAATTTTGTAGTGCATGTCCATTGGAAATCAACTCACATTCATGTGACCCTGGACCGCATTTCCAAAAGGCTACATATACCGGCATGCGACAGTCATGTGATCCTTCACCAATCAGGACTGAGTTCCCGGTTGTATAAAACTTTGAGCAAACTTCCTGTTCTTCCCTTCTTATCACATGCTCATACTCACTTCACGTTAGTTCCAAGAGATGGACACGTATAGGCCGAGAGAATCGTTTCGTCTCTCCGGTCATATCTGTTAGCATGTCCGAGCGAAGCTAGACTGAATCCACAACTAGGGTCAGTCTATTTAAGTTAACGTACAGCCGTTACCATCATACGACATGGCTTTAAAGTGACAACCAGAGAAGCGTGCGTAGCCTAAGTTACCACCCATCAACGCAAAGAGGTCAAGAAAAAACTTGCCGAAGGACAAAGGACCAGTAAATCTTCTTCAAAAGTTTTCAGCAACATTCACCAAGCCAGCTGCTTGGAAAAGGAAAAAACGGACAATCCAATCCAGAGACGCTGCCAAAAGACAGAACTTTCTGGACACATCAAAGCCACAGAACCAGCCTGTGTAGCTACTCAAGTACAGTAAGACTGACACAAACATCCAGGCAATAGTTTAGGAAAACTTTTGTGTAATGTTTATTGTCAATGTAATTACATGCTTGAATGTATTAATTGTGTGTATAGAGTAACGTTAATTTATAACTTAACACAGCACGCTATCGACAGCCAATTAGCCTCGCATAAGCTAAAGTTACAGAGCCTACTCTAACTGACTCTAACATTAATTGCAATCCGCCTCCCTTTTAAATCGAGATCTGTGCATGCAATCTCCCTTTACTCATACCAAACCAAGGGGCCAAGACTGGGCTTTTGTTTTGAAGCTCACTTCCTGGTTGGGCTGGGAGCGGACATTGTGCCGTTGCTCACTAGCGCCACTGCGGTTGGCTCCAGTATAGGTCTTTCCCCATGTAAGTCAATGGCAGCAATGTGGTCAAATAAATTTTTTACACAAAATTTTTTTATTGCAATAGGTGGCTTTCCTTCATCTAATGCCTGTGCATGTGCTGATTTTTTTAAATATTGTGTCGTTTGGACAGGGTATTAACATTTGTTCAGGACCAATCAGAGGGACAGGTTGAGTCCTGGGATCACTGGCATAGATAGGTTCTATATGGTTCTCACTGCCCTCACTCGGAGCGGCGGGACCTATTTTTATACAGTCTATGCTTGGGACAGGGAGACACGTTGTATTTTTGAGTGGAAGTCGATGGAGAACATTCCTTAGTAGCCTACCGTGAACAAGCTGTTGTTTTGTGGACGCAGTTCGTAGCATAATAAATTGAGTGCCTTACCCGCTCATCTTCAACATGTTTGTCATCACATATAAATTTTGGTTGGAGCGAGCTATGATGTGTCTACTACGAAAAAAAATACTGTTTCGTAAGATGAGACAGAAGGGGATGTTGCAGCTACACTACAGGCCCAGTGTCTCGGAGCAAGCAGCCAAACTATGGGTTAAGTATCTCAAATCAATTGCTCCATACCTGTATAACCTTATCAATTTAGATATTAATTTAGCTATTCCAACCCCTCCTGTACGCAATAGCCCCCTGTTATGTACTCCCCTGTCATGAACGTTACCATTGCTTAGCAATGCTGGGTTAGCTAGCTAGCAAGCTAACAATATCTCACGGCAAGTCGTTTTAACATTTAGCTAGCAAGCTAACGATAGCTTATGGCAAGCCATTTTAATTTAACAGTTATCCTTGCTGTCAAGTAATCCTTGCTGACTGGCCATATAAGTTCGCTAGCTACCGTGATTGCCTAGCTAACGTTACTAACGTTAGCCAGCTGCTCTAGCTAGAAATCTAACCGGATATTTCTACACCTGGATCATTTTTTTAGGTTCCAAAAATTACGAAAATGTGCGGGGAATAGAGCCAAAGTGTTAGCGGTATGTTTGTACTGACTCAATACGGGGATGTTTAAAATAAAACCAATAATTTATCAGAAAAGAATACGGAGTCTGCGTTTGTAAATGTTTGTGATTAGGTTACAGGATGCAGATGAAAGTTAATGCCAGCTACGATGTAGCTACTGTGCTTTTAGCTAGCGTGTGAACCCACTAATCTTAATCCCCACTTTATCTGGAAGAGTTTTCAGAACAGGGTTTCATGCTGCGGCAAACCGTGACAGACTGCTCTGCCACAGTCGAGTTAATTAGCGGTTAGCAATGGTGGTGATGCATTGCGTCTAGCTTGGCTACCGAGCTCAGCTGGTATGCTATCTAGCTAATCAAAGCTGATGTTAGCTGAATATAAATTGAAGATAACTGAATGAACGTTAATTATGTGACGAATACCACACATTCAATGCGAATAAATGACACTGTAAAATCGAGGATGAAAATTAAATGTTATATTATAAAACATTAGCAACTTAAGGAAGTTTACCGCGAGTTTGTTTTGCAAAATGGTGGGTTTGGTCAGGTCATGGGCTTTATATAGTTCTGTGGGCTTTATAGTTCTGTGGCTTCTCCACCCCGAACTGTCAATCATACTGTGCCCAGGCCATATCCGGTTGACCCTGCTCCAAGCCAAGGTCGCTTCGGCTCCACGGAGCAGGCGCAGTTTGTACAAACGGCCGGCGAAAAAGACTTCCGAGCTTCAATTCAGTTTTTACGAGGCCGTGGAAAGGCAATGGGTGACGTCACAGTGGCTTTGTCCATATTTTTATACAGTCTATGTACCAAACCCATTAGATATAGGATCCCGTGCCTGTAAACGGATAGGGGCCTGGAATTTAGCTAGATGCAGCTAAATTTTTGTAGTCTCAATACACGCCATGTTTCAGGCTACGCTAGCTTCATGCCAAAGCTAGATTTGTATTTCCCCTTCGGGTACGTCTTGTGATCACCACGTGTTCTGGCACACATACAGAAATAGAACTGTGAATTCTAATATGCCTCATTCTTTGTCTACACTTCGTTTTCTTTTCCATATCATTCACTGCTTTTAGGATATTAGTTTAGACGTGTTTGTTATTTAATAAATTGTATTTTGTAAAACCTGGTCGTCGGTCTGATTGTTGTTTGGATAAATATTTGAGCCTATCCTCCAAAAGAACTTACGCCTTCAGATTAAGTTATTGATTATTATTTTATTAGTTAACATTGAAATTCATAATCATGATTTAATAATTAATTTTATGAGACTGATTAATTATACTTTTGCACCTAGTGTGAAGCAATATATAAATTTAGATATTCTGCACATTCATTGGTGCCTCCATGTGATGACTGTTAAAACTATCTGTCTTCACTGCCAAATTCTTAATGTACCTAACGACACTACAATTTCTAAATGGTTCATCCGATATGGATGAAAATACCCTCAAATTAAAGCTGACAGTCTGCACTTCAACCACATTGTCATTGTATCCTTTCAAACTCAAAGTGCAAGAGTACAGAACCAAAATAACAAGAAATGTGTCACTGTCACACTGTACGGTGCTCACTGTATATATTTGTGTGTGTGTGCGTTATATATTAGCTAACTGTCAACAGTGCGAAGGCTAGTGTGACGTAACAGTCAAATTCTAGAACAGCTGGTGTGCAAACAAAAAAAAACTCACGCTTTGGGGCTGTTGGAAATATTTTATGCGCGAAAGTGTTAAAGAAGAAAATATGCTGCTGTATGCTGTGAGTGTGTGGTGAGCACAGTGTACAATTATGTTTTCATCCTAAATCTTAATGCATTATCATATTACAGTTAAATCAGTATACACTCTACAGCCCATGCACCTTTCAGGAAAAATCTTGAACCATAAACATTCACAAAGAAAGAATAAAAAAAGATCAAACCCCCATCAAAGGTCTCAGTTTGGAGAGTGAGATCACTTGCCACAGGTGTCCACTATTTTATTAACTTTTTTATCGAAAGAGCTCATATTGTTTCCATTAAATCATTTTCTCCAGCTGCTGAAGTTGTACAAATATCTCATTTGCCTTAAGAAAGACAAGGGAACATGCAATTTCCCCAGAGCACATACGACTAAGGACTCAAAGCAACAATTTGAGAATTAGATTAGACACATGCATGCAGCAGCAATTTGCAAAATTACCCCCGTATTCAGAAGTGTCTTTCATCTTTGTGTTGAATGAGTTTCCTGCAATTATCTCTAATAACAGCCTTTTTCCTCCGTCTTTTGTGCCGATCCCCGGGCGTTTGTTTTGTAGGTCTGGATAGACGCTGCCACTCAGATCTGTTTCTCTTTGGGAGTTGGGTTTGGTGTGCTAATAGCGTTTTCAAGCTATAACAAATTCAGCAACAACTGCTATAGGTAAGACGGAGAACTGTGTCGAGACCCTAATCGGGCAGTCATCACATGCGCCGTTGAATTACAATATCTTTGAAGCCTCCCTCTGGAACTGTTTTTGACACTGAGCTGGCCTGCTGATAACACATCAAGCCTGTCGCAGCAAAAGACTTTACCTCAACATATTGACACACAGCGCAGTCAGTGCTCAGTCGAGTTTAAAATGTTTGCAGGGTAATTAAGCCATCATGTCATGCCAGTACACAATAGGCATCTCCATGTCACACTGACATTTTGCATTGATGGCATGCAGAACAGATAAGCTCATGGATTGTGGCTGTAAGATTTTCTTTGGTTCCAAACCAGAATTATAGCCTGGTTTGGACCCAACCATGAACCATTGTGGCCGTTAATATCAACCTATCAATGGTATCACAGCCTATCAATGGTCGTGAGACCTGTTCAATAATATGGCTAACTAATAAACTTCAGTGGTGTCCAGTTCTTATTAAAGCCTACTTTGTTTTAGCCTTGTTTATTTTCCTTTGAGTTTATTATATTTGCCACCTCCCCCAAGTAGGTGAATATCTTCAGTTGGAAATTCTGGAAAAATTAACAACATGGTTTTAGGGCCTTTGGATAAAAATTACAACGTCTTACCATAGTGTGCGAAGAGCACAAGATGAGGCCATTTGTAATTAAAGGCCACTTATAATGACAAAAGCACAGCCAATCTTGGGGAAGACAGCTGGGGAGGTTACACCAGACATAGAATTTGGACACAGTGTACTTTTGGCTGGGTGCTCAGATTTGTTTCAGATGTGGCTACGTTTAAATTTTTCAGGGACGCCATCATCACCAGCTCCATCAATTCCCTGACGAGCTTCTTTTCTGGATTTGTCATCTTTTCCTTCCTGGGATACATGTCCCAGAAGCACAACGTGGCCTTAGATGAGGTTGCCACCAATGGTGAGTACCCACAGGCCAATCTCAAGCCTGAAAGATCACTGAGATTGATCGTCTTTACGTTGAAGGCAGTATTTTCAGACCAATTACATCCTCCATTTGATTTCCCCCCCGTGAATAATGCCTTTGGAGTATCAGCCAATCAATCAGTAATGGCTCTTCTAAAGCCCTGGTTCAGGCTTTCTGATATACTCTTTGGAAAATTAAAAACTCTAATTTGAAATGCTGGGTGTTGCTGATGATTGAAAATCAATTGAAGCTAACAGGGACAAGCAGCATTGCATATTCAGTCAATATGAAATGAAGGCCCTGAGCTAAAAAAATTAAGCAAAAAACATCTGAGACATGCAAATTGCATTGTTTTTATCCTTAAACAATTCTTCAGGACTGAGATGCAGACCTTTAAACTCTGCTTAACTAAGTTTTCTGTTGACATAGCCAGACATGACCTGATGGGCTTCCTGTGCATTCTAAGAACTGGTGACAGGCAGGATTTCAATTTGAAGGGTTAATCAGAGTTTCAGCTAAAAATATAATAAATGTCAATATCATTTCTAAAAGTAAACAGCTTAAATGGCAACCTGTACACCAGGGCTATTCAATTACAAATTCAATTGGGCCAGATTTTAAAACCAGGAAATGTAGATGGGCCAGACATTTTCAGCAGCCTATTTAAAACCTTTTCTAGCTTTTGTTAATGACAAATTTTAAACAAATGCAAATGAATGTAGTAAAAAATAACAATGTTTATTGTTTCTTCATTGTCTTTGAAAAATGACGAAATTTTCCCAAAGACGATCTCGCCGGTTGTGTGTCCTTCTAATGGCAGTAAGCCAAGCAATTCCTCTCGGAAGCATTTGCCGTCAAAAAATCTAACATATATGCACAATTGTGCGATATCAGTTTTGTCTGTGGACTCATCGACTGCTATAGACATGACATCAGCTTTTTTTAGTTCTTCTAACAGCGTTTCAAAAACATCTGTAGCTAGAATTTCAACCCTGCGAAAAGTGTCAGATAGGGGTACATTTTTAATAGCGGATGTCACACTAGTTTTAATTTTGTCATCATTTAGGCTATCACCTCATCCACGACGGCCAGCATGCATTCATTTCGGAGTCTGTGAATGGCTTTTTCTTCTTTGCCAAGATCCAGGATGCACGAAGGGAAGCTGCTGTAGCTCTCTCTTGGTCTGTGCATGACTGCACCAGGGTAATAAACTCTGCACTTTAGCATCCCTCTCCTGTGATCCCTCGGGAAAGTTTGTCCGGAAGGTTTGGTGTTTCTCAATGTGGTGCCTTTGAATATTAATTTCTTTAACTTTAACATTGCAAATTAAACACATTGGTTTGGCGTTTGGAGATGGCGGTAAAATAAACAAGAATTTGCCAGTCCAGGCAGGGTTAAGCCGACGGTTTTCATTGTCAATTTTATGTTTCAGGGTTGACAGAGACATATTTTCAGTAGAGCACTTGCCTACTTCTGACTGTCAATAGCCAGATGTTTTGAAAAGCTACTAAGCGTGGTCGGAATTGCGTCACATGAGAAAACGTTGATTTGTGAGAGATATCCTGATTGGCGGAATATGTTTCTCACGCTGGTTTTGCTTTGTGATCGGAGGAAAACAAATCTTCCTGCTTACGGATTTTAGACCACGCTCGCAGTGCTGTAACTATTTAGGCTACATAATAACATTGCTATTAACAAATAATTTTAATAAAATAATATTACAATTAAAATATTAAAATTGCTATTAAAATAGCCTATTAAAAGCTCGCTGAGCCACTTGGAGGTTGCTTCTGGGCCGCCAATTGAATAGGCCTGCTGTACACATTGATGGTCCTTTTGGCTTTGTAAATGAAACACTGTAGCTTTAAAGAGATGTGTAGCGTCTGTCCATCACTTATAATGCGAGTGAACATTACACAGTGTTTACATCAGAGTGTGGCATTACCTATGTGAAACTGCTTCCTGGCTTTATGCATGCCAGCTGCTGTACAAATTAAATTGTAAGGTGAGGAACTGAATGCTAAAACTAAAAATGAAAGACACTTTCAGTGAAGCGACAGATGAAGTTTAATTTCATTAAAAAGTGCAACTGCAGGCAAATGCTGGAACATATCTATTTATTTTTGGATTTATTAACTTATTTTTACATTTATACACAGGACCTGGACTGGTGTTCATCATATATCCAGAAGCTATTGCTACACTACCGGGATCCTCTGTTTGGGCAGTCATCTTTTTCATTATGTTACTGACATTAGGCATTGACAGTGCTGTAAGTATATAATTAACCCTCTTCAGATGCTTGGATGTGGGGAGCTTGTAGACAGATGATGCAGATGAATGCATCTAAACTACAAATGATTTTATATTACAGTCCATGCATGCGTTCCATACGTCAGTGTTGTATTCTTTAAGTATCCTGTTTAACTTATTTTATTTACTGTGCAGGCAACTAAACCTTTTGCTCAAAGATGCGAGGACAAAACTTGCATAACTAGTATATAGAGGTGTAGATCTTGCTTTCATACATTATCTGATAAGGCTGTTACTGTCTGAATGTTGGTTCTGATTATAGATGGGTGGGATGGAGTCCGTAATCACAGGGCTGATGGACGAGTTCAAGTGTCTGCACAGGCATCGAGAACTTTTCACTCTCTTCATCGTCGTGTCAACCTTCCTTGTGTCACTCGTCTGTGTCACCAATGTAAGTGGACCATTCATAAGCTATGCAGTGTCAAACTGTGTTTAGCCTTAAAATGAAACTCCTTGTCTAGTTTATCCAGGCTGCATTAAATACTGTACCCCTTATCTTGACACATTTACATTATTTCCATGTTGAATTCAACTGTTCAGGTTGAGTACCTTACTGAAGTACACTGTAGCAACTGGGCTGAATTAAATCAACACTTGTCCTGAGATTTGACTTCAAAAGTGTCACTTTTTTATTCAAACATATATTTCTTAAATCAAATGGCCCAGACCTGTGAACATTTGTATTTAATAGTGAGTCAGGGCTAAAGATAAATGATGATTTCATTGTAAAATAATGTCAAAGATGAGGACATTCCCCAAACCTTTTTGAACAAAGTCAGGTCCAAAAGTCTGAGGACACTACCAAGATTTGTTTGTTTTCATCATTCATCAAAAAACAAACACAAAATCTTTACTCAGTTCATTTACTGAAGCAAGATTACTTTTTTTTTTACTAACACAAGCCGAAACATTTTGCTAATATTAACAGAAAGTCAAAATCTCTCAATATTTTGTATATTTGTATGTCCACCATTTGCCACCATTTACAGCTTGTATTCATTGAGTGTCCAGATTTGTGCAGAATTTGAGAATCCACATTATTCCAGCACTCTTTGAGGTTATCCTGTGATGGTACAGTATTTTTTGCCTTTTCAAATGTTCCCATAGATGTTCAATGGGTTAAGTTCTGGTGCCTGTGGAGGGAAAGCCATACTAATCAACCTTGGTCTTCCTTTGCCAAAGCTTTGATGTGACAGTTTCTAATCACCCAAAATGCATTTAAAAGCTTTTCCAGAATTATTTTAAGCCTAAGGAAGAACAAGGAGTGTTATGACTTTCCATCTACAGTCACCAGAATGGTGGACATAGCAAATATTTAAAAATGTTGACTTTCTGTTAATATTAGCAAATTGTTTGACTTCTATACTCATGCTTCAGATACTGTATATGAATTGAGTAAAAAATTGTTAGTTTTTGATGAATGTTGAAAGCAAACAGATCTCATCAGACCTTTGGACCACAATGTACCTACTGTTTCAAATAGGTTATTTCAAAATCGCAACAAAACTTTATTGGTAACTGTAACAATCCTGATTGTTATCATTTAGTCATGAAGAACACCATGTAGAATATGTGTTAAATACATTTCATGATTGTTCTGAATGAAACTATTTAAATTCCCGATTTCTTGTACATTGCTTAGTTTCCTGATAACATTTACATTAATTACCAACCAGTTTAATTTATTTTTTAACTGGAATAACAAACCTGTGTAACATTTATTGGGGAGGTGAGGTTTAAGGAAAAATGTTTTTATTTTCTGAATCCAACAGTTAATGCCCTTGTTAAAATGCCCAGCACTCTCAATACTAACCACAAGCGGTATCGCATGCTAAGACCCCTCAATTAACCTACATTTAATTATATTCAATGGATTTAATTTAATAATTATTATTTAAAATGACAATCATCAATTAAATTGCCAAATTCGTTGATAGGTCAGTCGAACAGTAACCTGGTGGATTAACTAACAAGTCAAAACAAAGTCTAAATCAGGTCTGTAGATTAAATAATTTTATTACAGGAAAAACTGTCAATTAGAATAATTGGAATCATACATTAATTAATGAACGTAGGCTTACTGTTTATAATTTACCAAAAGGAACACATTAAAACAGATGTTAAATTGAAATTACCAGAAAAGAGAGAGCCAGGTTTCTCGTTCAGCCCCACCATAAATACCTTTCTCCCCAAGCATTGAGGACCTGTGCCCTGATTGGGTAATGCCGAGGTAAGGTTTGGAAGGAAGTTTCTTCATTTCTTCAAATTTCTTCAGGAGTTTCTTCATTATAGCGTATGGGAACCATATTAACGTTAGTTGCTGAAACCCCTGGCTCCTATCGCCTCTCCAGTTCAGTTACTGGTTCAAGTTTTAGGTTTATATGAGATAGTTGTTTAACTAAAATGCCTAAACAGAATTTGTGAAGCTTACCTGTTACTATTATAGCAGCTAAATAAATTTTAAAACGGAACCCACTTGCTGCATCTGCAACGTGGAGTAGCTAGCCTCTCTGGTATTATGTCTGCAGTTGGCTACTGCGATAGCCTGGATAATAGGCTACAGACAGATAATAGTTTACAGTTAGCTACATGTACGTAGGTAACTTATTTGACTCATAAAGTTAGGAAGTTTTGATAACGCTACAAAAGTGCAATGTTTTTACGGGGTAGTATAATTCTGAGGGAATCCCTCCCCCCAACATGATTCCCTGCTCATGAAGGGTGATCACAAGTTCAAATTTAATCAATGCATAGCATTGCATTTAGATGTATGCTATGGAATCTGGTTTTTATTTGCAATAAATAACAAATCACTGGTTAAATTTAATCTACAGGCCAGGCCTAAATTAATTCCACTGCCACTGAGGCAACTTGTAATAAACTGTCAAACTAGAATAGGCTACACATCGTCTTTGACATCATGATGTGTAAACCATTGCCGATGCTGATACATTTTTGTTGATAGACGATAGTAGGGTATTGTACATCAGCCCAACCCTATTGCTGTATATCAAAGCAATTTAAAGAAAATTCTTTGCAAAAAACTAAATTATTTATAGATTTTAGGCTTATTTCTTCTCTCAAAACTCATGGGGAACAACCATTATGTGACTGCTTTTTTGAAAAATTTCTCCTGGGGGTGCATGTCCCCAGACCCCCCTAGTAGAGGCTTAGCCCCCCTAAACATATACCTTTGGTGACGCCCCTGCTAGCAGGTAATTCCACTCTACAACAACTATTGAATACTTCCTCAAAAAGAGACATTTGTGTTGTGCTCCGAGGATCGGGTTCAGCCCCGGTCCTGCCGGATCCGAGCATGGCCGGCGCCCCGTGGAAGCAGCAATTGGCGGCTGCTTCCGGGTGGGGGGAGGGGCTCGGAGAGAATCGCTGCTCATAGAACGGCCCTGGGCGAGTTGGAACTACGGTCAGGAACCTTGGAGGAGTCGCGCCCTGAAGAGGGCATGGCGATCTCCGTCCTACTGCCGGCTGACAGGGTTGTGCAGCGGTGATTCTCTAGCGGTTGCTACGGGGGGAATTGAATCAGAATAGGGGTTCAATTGGCTACTAAATTGGGGGGAAAAATGGGGAAAAATCAGAAATAAATTTTAAAAGAAAAGGGACATTTGCCTCTGTTTTTAACGAGTTGAATCATTTTAGTACAATCATTATATCTGTGAAGTTGTGTCATCTTCAAATCTGGGCAAAATATTACTTCCATGTGATAAGACCAGTGGTAACACCCTGACCTCTGCTTGAATCTGGAGCTGCGCCAAAAAGGTAAATCACAAACTGGCAGGCCTAACAACCGTTACCTACATCAACATTAAGACTTTCAATTGATGATTTAAATTGAATGTAAACAGATTGGCATTCAAAAGGAAACCATGTGGCCATGTGGTATTCTCTGGTCATGCTGGGCTTTGACCTCATGAATAGTTTTATGTGGAATAACTGGAATCTGGTCTTTCTCCTGAACAGGGGAAAGACACCCTGGCCACTCTAAGATTTATATTGATAGTTAAGCCAGTGCCTCAGTGTGATTTAGCCTCTTTTGTGCCTGTGGAGTGGAGGGGGGGAAGAGGACGGCAGATCCTAGGTCAGGTCAAGCAGAGCAGGCCTCTTGATAACTAGTACTATTGAATGGACTATGAGCAAGTTTGCCATATCACATTATACTCACTCTACTGAAGGCCGTAATCTAAAAGCTATATGGCCCACACATTCTAAGACCATTCCTGCAATGTTCCTTATAACAGACAAGTTTGCATGTTTGAAAAAATGTTCCTAACATTCTAGGACCATTCAATGGACCACAAAAGTGTTACCTGGGTGGCAGGTACTGTTAGCATCCCAAAGTTCTTTTGGGTTTGGCCTACAGTAGAATTACCTGAAATTACCTCTCGATGCGAGGGAAAAAATTTAACTTGGAATTTCACAAGTTTAAAGTTTGAGGTTTAGACAGAGGGAAGAGCAGAAACACAACTGCATCACAGTGCAATCGATTGCGGCAGCTGCTCCCTGCCAGCAGTGGCTCTGCGACCCGGCTGTGTGATCAGCTGTGTGTCACCCGTCTCGTTTCTCCTCAGGGTGGAATTTACGTGTTTACTCTGCTGGACCACTTTGTGGCAGGGACATCAATCCTCTTTGGAGTGCTTGTTGAGATCATCGGCATTGCCTGGTTCTATGGTAAGGCAGCCCCCTAAGGTAAGGCTCTTCATGTCCAGTAAACCTAATGCCTCATTAGCCCTTTGATGGGATATCAGGCAGGACACAGGGCTACCCTGCTTTGGAAGCACCAAACATAATTAAGGAGCTCCACAGAGCTATGACTCAAGAGCCTGCCTGGCTTTTTCTTCTCCCACACATTTCAACTATATATTAGCCCTGTGTTGAAGATATGAGAGTGTGAATCTGCATCGTCAGATGCAATGAAAATAAACTATACCAATAAGAAACACACCAATTCTTCTCCAATAGCAAAACTCAGTTAATGTTCTGATGATTTTCTTATAAACCCTTAGACATGTGACATTTTTGGATTTGGATGTATTATATGACTTAAAAGTACTTCATTTTTTCCTAAAGGGAATTTAAATTTATTCCCTGGTATGTTGTAATATATGCCATAGTGAGGTTTATATTAGTGCTCAAATGCAGTTATGGTATAGAATGCAATCTACTGAATCAGTTAAAACAGTTGTTCCCAAACCTCTCCTCAGGTACCCCCAGCTGTATCCAGGTATTTGATGTGTTCCAGCTCAAGCACACCTGATACAACTAATCAAGCCATTGATTAGTTGCATTAGATGTGCTTGAGATGAAACACATCAAATACCTGGATGCGCCTGAAGTTTCCCAAGGAAAGGTTTGGGAACCACTGAAAATTGGGCCTTTCTTTGAAATAATGTTTAAGCTTAACCCCTTCTCGCAGATCCCCTTGTGGCCATGGCACCTGCGCCAAGATTTTGCTGAACTCAGATATTAATTTCTCCTGCAACCACTATGAGTATAAACAACAAACTCCATGTTTTATCTGTATTAGTACACGATTTGTGACAACTCTGCCAAATGCAGAGTTTCTAATTGTCACTATGTTGCGTAGCTAGTCCATTTAACAAACGTTAAAATATTTCTTACCACCAAAAATTTGTATTCCATCATAGCAACAAGATAAAGCCAACAATAGTGTTATGTTCCCAAACAGGAACTGGACCCAAATGCAAGACGGCTCAGGGGAAAACTCCACCAGGGAGTACATTTATTCAGACAGACAGGGCGAGACAAGACAACAGACCACATAGACAGGCAGGAAACGGGGCGTGACAGACTGGGCGGGAAGGGGGCCATGACAGACTGGGCGGGAAGGGGGCCATGACAGGCAGGACAGGAACAGACAGGAACAGAACCAGGCGGGACAGGAACTTGACTTGACAGGAACAGGTGCAGGTGCCGCGGACAGGAGCAGGCACTCAGCCTGGGGGTCAGGAACAGGTGCGGGGGACCGCAGATGGCGCGGGAAGCGCGCGGTCAGGGCCAGACAGACGGAAAACCAGACATGGAATGAGACATGACAAATAGCCTGATCGTATGCCAAAACAGCCATGAAAAGCCCTGCTAACTCAAATTAAAAATAAACGTGAAATTTCTGTGTAATTATACCACGTCGTTCGACTATCAATATCTGCTACTAAATATGAAATAAATATCCAATCCTACCATTGGTTTTAAAACATTGACACATAATACCCCACACTTTGCAAACCTGTCCCATTCCAGTTCATTCCGGTTTCATTGATGACTCTTTTATCCAAAATAGGACATTATAACCTTAACAACAGTGTTTGCAATGTCTTATTGGATGCTTTGAACAATAAATGTCTGAGGTGTAATAGTTGTTTCCTGTTATTTTCGCAAGTTTTTACTAATTTACTAACTTGTCAGCATGGAGAAAGAAAATCCTCGCCTGCTTACATGGATTTTGGGAGTGGGTCGGAATAAGATACCATAGTTACCAAGACACCATAGCTACCATAGAATGGAATCTGTCGGAGAATATGCCTGAGGGATATGCATTTCACATACTGTAGTGTAAGCGTTCATAGGTGGCTCAGTCATGTTTGATTTTTGATTTGCCATGAAGCTAGAACATTTGCCAGCATTTTCCTGATGGTGGAATATTAATTCATCGTAATCTTATTGTACATAATATACGCTATGACATATTAGTAACTCCATGGGCTATACTTGTCACTTAGGGTATGAAAAATACTCATTCAAATTTACTGCGCATATGTGCTAGATCAGTGGTTCTCAACCCTGGTCCTGGAGTACCACTGTGTATGCTGGTTTTCGTTCCAACCACAATAGCAATACCAGAATTTTAACAAGCTGTTATTTTTTCTTAATTAGGTGTTTTTATTGTATAGAGAGAACACTTTAAACTCTTTACTCTCTTAAGCCACGTTATGTTAGCAATAGCTATGCATGCTTTGAAGAAAAGAAATCCCATGTTCGTTATGCTTATTGTGTTATATTGCAAACAATTACAAAGAAGAGGTAAGAACTCAGGTGAATAGGCTCCTAATTAGGTAATTGAACACAAGTTTAATTCCTTCATAATTTTTTCCTTAAACTTGTTAACAATGCAGGTTTGGCTCGTTATCATTTTCTTTGTCTTTGAATTCTTCATTATTTACCAAACGGTTCGTTTTAGTGGCCATGTGTCCACAATTTCACCAATTATGAGCCAATTGATTCACCTCAGTCTTTAATTTGATCAGTTAAAACATTTTTTACCTCCTTTTAATGGTTTACAATACAGCACAATGTGAATATTGGACTTTTATTCTTCATGGCATGCATAGCTATTACTAACATAATGTGGCTTAAGAATGTAAATAATCCCTCTAAACATTAAAAACACCTAATTAAGAAAAATTAACAGCTTGTTAAAATTCAAGTATTGCAATGGTGGTTGGAACGAAAACCAGCATACACAGTGGTACTCCAGGACCAGGGTTGAGAACCACTGTGCTAGATGAATGCAAAATTTTCCTTGGAGTGAGTATGAATGTGTATATGCTTTATAATGGACACAAATATTTTATTTGTTTTATGACAGGCTTTAAATAGGTTTTTGGACCCATAGATATCTATCCCCTATACTGATTAAAAGATACTAAGTTGAGTTGTAGTTAAATATATTATTATTTTATGATTTACAGCAGTGCACAATTTAGCCATTTGGATAGATTTGGACACACTAAGGGACATCAGGGTACACTGCCTACATTTTGCAACATAGATTTCTGGTAGTTCTGCATATTGCCCTCAGATTTTTCAGACTTGTGGACATGGAGTCTGTGATTCAGGAAATCGATAATTTTACCTGTTTTAGATATGTAGCTCTCTGTATTTCATTGCAAAATAAAGAAAACATTTTTGTTTGCATTTTTGCCAAGATGCCACTTTATTTGACCTAGATTATGAAAATAAACTAATCTAAGTTAGTATTGTAAATGGTACAACTGTCTGACTTTAATTTAACCATTTTCCAGGTTTCTGTTCACACCTGGAGTTATAAAGACTTAAACAGAACACCCCCTAAATAGGTGAGAATGACCAAATTCGGCATCTGCGTGAAGGGGTTAAGAGCACTTTAAGATAAATATGAGCCATTTATTTATGTAAATAGTTAAGATATTTGTATGTCATCAATTCTATGGATATTTGCACACATGCGAAAAGCACACACTGTGAGACAGAATAAAATAGAAGCAAATGAATGTGCTGCAGGCATAGGAAATTATGAGTTATAGCACAGTATGATTTTTAAATGAGGAGGAAGGCAATTTCCAACCCACTGACAGAAAAATTGATAGTGGGCAGCGCTAACAGTCCTCACCGTTTCTTGGGTCAGGGTTTCGCCATGAGCCTGTCGAGCACATGAGGATGCCTATCTGCACTGGGCACACAGCTCCACCCCAGGGCTCCCTCGACCTTTAGCAGACCTCAATCACTGCTGACAATGACCCACGGCACATGCCCTCCTCTGGCTTGCAGTCACGCAGATTCTATCTCTGCCTTTGACAAGTGCCTTCAGGGCACTGGGGCACTGAAAAGGGATGTAACAAAGTTAGCCCAGTTCAAGAGACTGTACTTGTGTTGACCCTGCAGAAGCAATAACTGAATGCCTTCAACAGGCACACATGCAGATATGCTCAAGTCCACTCACATATAAATCAAACTTAAAGGTATAGGGCTGGTTAATGGTAACCCTTAGAAAACTGGATAGTTTGCTGAAAACTTGCAGCTACTATGTAGCACATTTACCACAAAATGTTGCCAGAGGTTTGTCAGAGTTTGCCAGTAGTGGTGAACTAAAAACTTTGCATGGCAAGTGAATGGCAGTTCCCATGAAGCTAATTTGCATGTGAAAATATGAGTTTGCCACAAACCTGCGGCAACAGTGCCAAAGGTTTGACGCAAATTTGCCAAAATGCCTATATTTTTGTAAGGGACTTGTTCATCTGGGAATAATTACTGGGTGCGTACTCAAGTATAAAATAATAATAATTATAATAATAATCTGGCACAGTATGAATTTAAATAATAGGCTTTGCAAACTCCATCTTCCTCTTATCAAGGTATCTTGTAGCCTTTTATTCTGGTGGAGGCTGAAAATTACACACATTTTATTTACTCCTTGTGATATGCAGAACACAACTGACAACTTTCTTAGAAAACTACAAGCTAACAATATGAAGATTTATTAAATATTATGGTTGGTTAATCTCAGTGTCACTGAATGACACCATATCGAGTAATCCCAATCTGTGACCACTATACTAATTAATCAGTAAATTAATTCCTAAATAAAATACCACATTTGAAGTGGGCACAATACCATATCATATCATTTCTAATTCCACCAGACAGACACCATGAGAGACTAAGGAGCTGTTTCTTCAAGGTAAAATATAGCTGATGAATGTGTGGTTTCAGGGGTGGACCGCTTCAGTGATGACATCCAAGAAATGATTGGCCACAGACCAGGGTTGTATTGGAGGATCTGTTGGAAGTTTGTGAGCCCATGTTTTCTTCTGGTAAGTTCCCTTACAAAACTGGATAGTTTCCTGCAAACTTGCAGCTAATATGTAGCGTATTTGCCACAAACTCAATTATTTACCACAAAATGTTGCCAGAGGTTTGTCAGAGTTTGCCAGTAGTGGTGAACTAAAAACTTTGCCAGAAGTGAATGGCAGTTCCCACAAAGCTAATTTGCATGTGAAAATATGAGTTTGCCAAAGGTTTGACGCAAATTTGTCAGAAGGCCTATATTTTTGTAAGGGTTGTTATGAATAAATAAAAAATTGCATCAGTTTACAATAATAGTAATTCACAAACATAAATTTGCCACAGTTCTTTTATTTATTTATTTATTTATTTGGATTTGGTGCCCAAGATGGGGCTGGGCTTCTCCAATACCCACCCCAATTTTAAATGGCTAATCCTCTGCAACTGCAGCCACATTCATGCTGCAAAACCCACTGCCATCTCAGGACAGTGTAGACATCCACGGTACTCCTCCGAAACACGTGGTGTCACTAGCTGCTTCTTTTTTACACGGCGGACTACAGCTAAACTCGCACAGAGCGGAGTCAGAGGATGACCTTTAATATGCGGCATTCACATGCAGTTCACGGGCAACCGATCAACCAACGGAGGTTGCTAGATAGAGATGAATGCGGATCCCTAACCAGCTGAACCCTCCCATACTCTGGGCGACGCAATCACCAATTGGAGCAAGTGACCACAGTCGGCACTGGCAAGGTCCAGATTCAATCTGAGGCTGTGAGGCTCATCGATGCACCACAGTGCAGTGCCTTAACCAAATGAGCCATCCACATGTACATATCAGCATTTTAGGAGCTACAGTAATGTGGAGAGGGAGTTGTGGGAAAGGGAGTTGTGGGAAATTAAATGGTAAAAGCTCCTAGTGACAAGCCAAAAATACTCATTGTACAGAAGTGCTGTGAATGCTTAATTGAGCCACCTGCAGAGACCTGGCAAAGCTCAGTCAATTTAAAGAAATAGCAATTTGTGATCTTGTGTGTCCTGGAGTTGTGTTCAGTGCTTTGTAAACCTACAGGGGCCCAAAATACTCTACCAATCCTCATTAATTTGTCCCTTGAAATTTTTCAAAAAGTCGATCAGTCTGACATTCATGTGACCGAACTCAATCTGTTTTGCAAATTTACTTGGGCTGCTCATGGGACCAGCCAACTGAATTCATACTTGAAGATCTATTTTAGCACAGCAACATGAAACCCAAACGCAAGCTTATAGGTCATTTTGCCTGGTAAATTATATAATTTACCCATTTAAAATGAACACATATGACATGGTAGTCATACTGTTAATATGAGTATTAGGTTATTTCTATATATATGAGTATTTCTATATATAGAAATAACCTGGTGGGGTCTTTCTAGTTTCACCCAAAATTAACAACATTTCTTTATGCCCAACAGAATCACATATTAACATAAATGTAGTGGTCTTTCTGCAATTCTGATAACACAAGATACCTACTCACAGGTGCATGCCTCATGCTATGAGGATATATATTTAATAATGTATATTTTGCATTCATTGGTTAGATGCATGATTGGGAGTATGCATCATTTTACAGATTACAGAGCACTTGTTTGTAAGTATAATTAGAAATGTATTCCGTTATGTTACTCAATGTCATTAATGTAATCTGAATACTTCACATTACTTTTATACCATCCTATTATGTTTTGGGTCAATTTGACGCCATTCAGGGGTCGATTTACTGAAGGTTTGCATGTACAAAAACACGTGTAAAAAATCGTCCAAGGTGATCAATAATGAAATGTAAAGAGGATTGTGCATCATAAAATGGAAAGATACGTTAATTTCTCATTTTTGCGGGTTAGCCTGAATGAATATTCAAAATTGGGCGTCCCTATGTTATTACCTGAAATAGTGGGAGGTGGTCATGCAAATAGATTACTTTAGCACATGCAAAGGTATTTGGGGGTGCATATTAGTACAAATGGAAAGCAGGTATTAAAAGACACGGAATCGATAAGATGACAGCTGTCATTGTAGCAAGACATGTAGCCTACGGACGTGTTTGGTACATCCATAAATGAACATTTTGAATGATTGCATAACAATGGGGGCTAATTAAAGGGATAGTTTGAAATTTTGGACATAATGTCTCAATTACGACTTACCCATGATGTAGTTGATTGATGGAAACCATTTTCAGCTAATTCCACAATCCTTTTTTTGGACATACACACGTTGCTAATGCTAACGCAACTCTAAGGTAACCAGTAGCATCCACTACCAAACGCACTTAAACACTCCACAGTGCACCCAAAGCAAATAAAATACGACGACAGTCTATTGGGGTAATTTTGAGTGTTGAGTGACCATCATTTTGAAGTCAAACTATCGTTGAATCCTTTACTTTGTGCTGACCTATATTCTCTATATTGACGGAGCTCCGCCGCCGTACTTCCACAGAGAAAAATAACCCCGATAGACTGTCGTCGTACACTGTGGAGTGTTTAAGTGCACTGTGGAGTGTTTACCACTGAAAATGGTTTCCATCAATCAACTACATCATGGGTAAGTCGTAGAATTGTAGTACTCGAGACTGGTCTTGGTCTCGAGACCATATTTTGAAGGTCTCGGTCTTGTCTCGGAATCGACTGCATTTTGACTTGGTCTTGTCACGGTCTCGGACGAAGAGGACTCGGATGACAAAATATGCTACTATTTGATATCACTGATTTATCGGTTTAGTGGATTTAAATTTTGCTAGATCGCTAGATAAAACCACACATTAACGATTTAAATATTAATTTACCTCAAAGCGTAGGCCTGGCTGTAAATAACGTTAGGCTAACCACTTATTTTTTCCTGTACTCCAAGTCGCATCACATACATCACAAAGACCGACAGCCAGCTCACTCACCAGAGTCTATCTGCACTCTGCAGTTGAACACTGAACAGTAACAGTGCCATTATGTGGGTCTCACGAGTCGTTGTGTTACAATCGCAATAATATTTTGTAGCTCAACTGAAACTGCTACTGCAGGAGAAACAGACCCCCTCTCTTTGTCGGACGTTCACTCTCACTGTGAGAAGGCGCGAACGTTATTGTTCAGCAAGTATTAACCTATATGAACCAGATTCTTATAAATATGCATAATATCTCTATAATTTTCCATTTTCTTTTTCATCCCCAGTGAACAATAGTCGTCCATGGATGGCTAAATTGTGTTGGAAACGCGTCTTGGAAGCCTTTTCAACGGCATTTTGTGGATTTTCGCGGACTGGGTCAGATTACACCAAACTGTTTATCTATATGTCACGTTTTCGGTCAAGGATGTTCACCAAATTCAATAAACCTGTGATCTGCGTTAGGTTACCTGATCCTGAGGTAAAAGGTAACTAGCTAAGGAAACGTTACTTTACCCACGGTTTACCAATCATATCAAATGTAAGTAAATTTTACATGAACCTAATCATTATATTACTATATTACGACTATACCATTAACCTAATCGATATCCAAAGACAACGTTTAATCTGGCCGAATTTTTTTTAAATTTAAACGTTAAATTTAACGTTAAGTCTGAATGTTACAGATTCAAATTGCTTCGAAATGCAGCATAGGCTGAAGTTTCATTAAATTGAGAGTAATTCATTTTTCATTCTCGCCACCGGTGATTATTGATGTTGACTTTTGTAGGTAATCCATTGTTTTTGATTTTGGGTGTCTCTTTTAAAATGTAATCAGTACTCATACACTCAATGTTATAATCTATAAAATCTGACTTCAACTTCGCTGCTTTTTGAAGAAATGTTTTTAAACAGGAAGTGTAGGCTACCACCATCAGAAAATGGGCTAAATTCTTAGTTTTACACAATCCATAAAGACTATTTTGTCATACTTGAATGAGCTACATGGCATTTTCTCTTATTGTTTCAAAAGGTTAGTTAACCAACATAGGGACTGCCACAGTCATATCTGTACAAGTATAGCTCTGTAATTGAAATGGTAAACAAGCAGGCACTTTAAGGATGCCAACCTGCATTTGCATATAGCAAATCAGCATATGGGTACACCCCTGTGCAATATCACTTAAATGTCAAATGATTCAAAATTGTATCACCTCTCAATAATTGCATTATTTCTAAGTTGACAAGTAGAGTGTTTCCTCTTATGAACAATCAAAAACAAATACTTTAGAAAGACAAAAGTGAATACACCTGTGATCACTGTTACACAAGTTAGTTAAAATCATTTTTAATATTTGGTTGCATATCCTTTGCATGCCATGACTTCCTGATGTCTGTGACCCAACAACATCAAAAGACTCTTGATATCTTATTTTCTGGTACTCTTACAAGCGATACTATAACGCCTATGCATTTGAATGGATCTCTATGGGAATTGGGGGGTGGGACTAGATTTATCTGTAAATTATGCTGGAACAGTATGGAATACATGGTTGGTAAAATGGCTGTAAGTCATCAAGGGTCTGAGGTATCAAACGAGCCTCAAACCATCACTCTGCTGCCAGATATGCAGTAGATATGGATGGATCACTTTAAGGGTTGTTTCTCCTGACAAATTTTCCTATTGAACTCTATGGAAAAATAAGTCAGGAGAAGAAACCCTTCAAGTTATCCATCCATATCTACTGTATTTCTGGTAGCACAGTGATGGTTTAAGGCTTGTTTGATACATCAGACCCTTGATGACTTAGAGCCATTTAGCCAACCATGTGTTCCATACTGTTCCAGTGTAATTTACAGCTAAATCTAGTCCCACCCCCTAATTCCCATAGAGATCCATTCAAATGCAGAGACGTTACAGTATCGCTTGAGTACCAGAAAATAAGATATCAAGAGTCTTTTGATGTTGTTGGGTCACAGACATCAGGAAGTCATGGCATGCAAAGGACCAAATATTAAAAATGATTTTAACTAACTTCTGTAACTTTCTCATGTGAATTTGGCAATATGTACCGATTGTTAGTGTCTCAAAAAACGGTACCTGTTTCCGAATTTTGAACAAGCGCCCCCATGAGCCTGTACTGGGAACTATTGACTAATGCTCAGTTGTAGAGTGTAAGGAGATTTTGTGAAAGATACATAGTGAGAGAGAAGCTTGTGATAGAAAAATATAGTTGTGCAAATATAGATTCTTTAAATCTTAACAGTTCGGGCATGAGCCCGAGTTACGTGAACTCCTGTGAGGTTATGTTTAGGGGTTGTGGGTGGTGTACGGGAATCACAAACTCACGCAGGGCGTGTCTTGCCAAGAAAAGCAGTGGGAATCGTGACGTCATATACTACTACCCTCACACGTGATCTTTTCGGCCTATCACAGCCCCTAGCTTGTGCAAAATTCGGAAACAGGTACCGTTTTTTGAGACACTAACAATCGGTACATATTACCGAATTCACATGAGATCAGGCTCTTCTAACTTGAGTGTCAGTGATCACAGGTGTATTCACTTTTGTCTTTCTAAAGCATTTGTTTTTGATTGTTCATAAGAGGAAACACTCTACTTGTCAACTTAGAAATAATGCAATTATTGAGAGGTGATACAATTTTGAATCATTTGACATTTAAGTTATATTGCACAGGGGTGTACTCACTTCTGTTGTATACTGTACATCAGTATTTTCACAGAAATAATGCTTTCTTTATTAAAATTCCTAAATAATGCTTTCTGTGTTTTGAATTTTAGCAGCGAAATGGTGTAAATGTTGAGCCATCACTATGATGGTAGACCAACACAATTACAGTCATGGTCTTGAATTGGACTCGCATTGGTCTGGTCTCGGTCTTGGTCTTGGTCTCGCCCCCCCTCAGTCTTGGTCTTGACTCGGTCTCGCCACCTCAAAGTCTTGGTCTTGACTCGGTCTCGGTTTAGGTGGTCTCGACTACAACACTAGTAAGTCATAATTGAGACATTATGTCCAAAATTCCGAACTATCCCTTTAACTCAGAATACACAAGAAGATAATTTGTGGATGTGAATATAATAAAATGCTGCACACATTTATTTACCTATTCGTCTTGGTAATTGAGAAATTCAATTGTTAGGCTAACTGGCAAATTATAGCCTACTGAAAAATATTGAGAGACGAGTAGCCTAATAATACGTTTAAAAGCCAGATTAACTACATAGAACCTGATAAACCTACATTCCACAGTACGCTACTCTGTTGCTGCGTAACGCAATTTGCCAAACTATGAAATACAAAATAGCAAACTACTAGATTAACCTGTATTTATTAGCCTAAAGACCGTCTTTTCCATTCTGTATGTATAATACTGCGATAAACATTAACGTGATTATCACTGAACAGGACGTTCGATGTGAATTGTGGGTAATATGAGCTTGCCGAATCTGCTCTTTTGCAGACTCGTTCACTTGAGAAAAATTGAGGGTGAAGAGGCTATGTCACAAACTTCACTTGGCTTTCTAACGGATTGGACTCACACTTAAAATGGAGACCGAGGGTACATCCTGGTCTCAAAGGGGATTCCCCCAAGTGAAGTTTGCAAGTGAAGTTTACGAGGGTGGAGCAAAAACTGGATTGGGACGCAGCCTTAGACTTCACAAACATTCACAAATAGAAATGTGATTTCATGTGACACTTACGGCGTAGGCTTAGTGCTAGTAAGCATCATTTCAGTCCTGACAAACATCTGTAGCTCCAGGCAGAAACTCCAGGTAGCCTATACCCTACACTAAAAATACCATAAAAATGGCAACATTTCTGCCAGTCTTTTCACCGTTCTCTCACAATATAACATCTCTCATTTAAATATGGCTGTTTGCGGCTGGAGCAATTTACATAATGACTCTTAGTTGATCACCCACAAAGTGTGAAATTATTTGTCTGCACCCACAAAATAACACCCCTTATTTTGGATCTTAGTAAATCGACCCCTCAGTGTTTAACATCTCTTAAAAACCAGTTAACCTTATTTTTTCATCTTGTATGACTTCTCTAATTTGGTGGGATTAATTAGAAAAACATGCTATAAACATAATTCTGTTTTCAAAGGTCCTGTACCAACTTTGTATACAAAGGTGTTGGGTGGGGTCATTTTCACCCCAGGCTCTGTAGCTGTATAAAACAAAAGAAAATATACAACCTTTTTTACCTCTGATTTTTTTGTGGGTGATTCTGGGTACTTTCCCATACAGGTTTTAGACTTCACAAACATTCACTTACCTCTGGCTCTAAAATGAGAAGTTATCAGAGATATTTTATATTTAGGGATAAATGGCTATTCAAAATTTCAACATAATAGGAGGGTTAAGAAACCTCATGATACATTTAAACCAATCTTTACTTTCCTTGATTAATAATCATGCAGTGAATTAGATGAATAATCCATGCCAGTGGGTAGGTCGCCATAGCTAATTATTACCAACTTTATGATAAATGTACTGTTTGTTCTCTGGGCCTGAATTCAAGGAACAGAAGATTATTAGTTGATAAGTTCCATTAACATTAACCTGACCTGCACAGATTCTGAATTTTAAATACTGATGAAAAAGCACAGAAGTTTTCAGAAGCTTGATATCCTTGTCCTTTGTGCCTTAAAATGGTGTGATATACAGATTACTAAATTGAACTCTTATTCTAAATTTAAAAAGTATAATTCACATACTCAAATGAATGGTAAGACATAATTATTCAGATTATTTGGATTTTTGCTAATCAAGAATAATAAATGAAAACAGGTTGAGAGTGCTTAACAGTTATGTAGGTAGGTCAGTAAAGGTAAGATCCTTCCACCCCATTTCTTGATGTTTGATGTTGAATGTTTTGGTGCTGATAGAAATGTGAATCATTTTTTAAAGATTATCTGTAATCTACTCAAATTTAGACAGCAACTGGATCCAGTTAAATAATTTTTATATTTTAACTCATTCAATGCCAGAGTGTTCTGGAATACTCAGCCTCAGCAGTGCCAAGCCAATATGGCTGCCGGCATTCAAAATTATTAGATTGATCCTGTCAATGTGCAAACTTCTAATAAAACACACCAATTGAACAGATTTTTTTGTTCACAAGGATAGATGGCATTAAATAGCACACATGGTTCAATTCACTATTATAACAACGTCAAACAATATTTATGGAAATATAAATAATTTATTTTCAATGCTTCTTAGTTTGGTTAACATGCCTCTTACATAGGTGATGTCTAATAATAGTGAAAACATAGTGAAAGTAAACATAAAACATTCCATAAAAATCAGCTCTTGCATCACTATAGATATGTAAAAATAAACGATAAACATAATCAGTCGTATAGTACACATGAGCTGTCCACGTGAGTTACTTTGTATCAACCGTTTCAAACAGAAACAGTTATCCTGAGGCAAAAATAACATAGGCTTTAATCTGTGTTGTGAAGGACTAATTTAAAAAAACTGAACCAACAAAACAATGGTCACTGGAGACGATATGGGAAATAACTGGACAGAAGTGGAAATGAGATAATTATTATAAGAATAATCCTAATTTATAAATCGAGAAAGGCATATTATAAAACCCATTGATGGTAGACTACTGTCCGTGACTCAAACGTTTACCAAACGATTGTGGAATGACTGAAAACTAGGGGAGTAAGGCAAACAAAACAAAACAGCAAGTTTTGTAACGCTAAATTACATCGGAGCCTTCGCTTATGCCAATTTGGTTTTGATATTGGGTAATTTACTAATTTACAGAGAGATAGGCTACAGCGATGAACATGTGTTTGTTAATTTTCTCCTGTCACTGAGACAGTAGCATAGCTGTAGGTTGTTATATTGTCCACTTGATTGTGTTCAATTTCTTTATATTCTTGGTCACTGGCGGAGAAACATGTTGGTACAAATTGACGGGGACACGTTATTCCCACTCCCCGATGTTGGTTTAGATGTTCTGTTGTTATTTTTTTAAACATGGGATAAATATAACTTCACATATTTCCATCTAGAACCATGTCAAAATCTGGGTAAAAGACGGTAAAAGAACGTAATTGTAAATTGGTCATTGTTTCATTGAAATCCGGAATTCTTTACTGGTGTAGCAGAGTAAAGACGGCTGTGGTCGACAGCACTTTAGACCGTTCCAATATGTCAACCTATGTCGCCTGTGGCACTGAATGAGTTAAAAAGCGTTCCTGTTATCTTGTCAGAATTAACTTGGTGCAAATGCAGGGTTTTTTAAAGGGGAAAAGATGGATGATCTGATAAAAACTTTGCACCCTCACCACCTACAGGTAATATAATCTACATATTACCAACCCCAATATAAACCTGTAACTGGCAAAATAACTTTATGAACATCCATAGCGCTTATGTTAAATAGAGCACCTAGAATGTATCATTCAGCCAATGTGAGAGGTTATTATGATTAAATGTGCATTTCTTTCCCATTTTCATTTTTCTTTTAGTTTATGTTGGGCGTCAGCTTTGCGACATCCAACCCCCCCGGTTATGATACATATGTATTTCCAATGTGGGCCAACGTAATTGGCTGGTGTTTAGCCATATCGTCCATGTCAATGGTTCCCCTCTATGCCCTATACAAGCTCTGCACCCTACCCGGAAGCTTTTGTGAAGTGAGTATGAGTTCATCCTATATATATATAGGTTTGTATCTCTGAGGGTCTACTGTATAGTTCAATTATTTATGAGCTTAGCAGATGCCCTCATCCAAAGAAACTTACACAGCTGGATATTTTATGAAGCATTTCATATTAAGTACCTTTCTCTCGTAGGGCCCCACCTTGAATTTGAACCTGCAACATTTGGTTTATAACCTGTTATAAACCAAATATCTGCATATATGATGCATATATACCCTTCTTTACTGCAGAAACTGGCTTATGCTATCACACCAGAGCCAGAACATCACTTGGTTGAAAGTGGTGAGGTTCGACGGTTTACGGTAGGTTTTGTTTGTTTTCTTGATGTTGTGTGTGTTTTCATACATTTCTGCCTTCATCAATTCAAAAAATAGTAATTCATAAACTATTGAATGTCTTAATTAGCAAGTAAATTGTACATGTATGTTTTTAATTTCTGCTTTAATGAAACCGTTTAATGAAAAACATGTTTTATAGTTTTTAATTAAATGTCCAGATTAGCTAGGCTACCAAATGCCATTATTCTTTAATAAAATTTCATATTTCTCATGTTATGACATTTTAACAGTTGCTGATTTGATTTGAAAGAGAGGATTCAGTTGACTGACCATTATCAATGACAATAATATTGTATGTAAGCACACCCCTGGATCCTAAGAGCAGTCAATGCCCTTCAAAAAGGTAGATTGTGGAGCCAGAGAATCAGTTTTCCAAATGCTTTGTTGTGTCCATAAACAAAGGCTACGATTTTTAAAAACAAAATAACAAAAAAAAGTAAGCAATTTTGAAACAGGAAGCAGATGGGAGATATTGTTAATTTTCCATTTTCTGCAAGTACAGTTCATTTTCTTTCAGTGGAGTTCCACTTCAAAGCAAATGTGAAATGGTAAAAGGCGAGTCAGTCCTGTGAACATAGATTCTAGGACAATGTCTTATTTTACATGTTGTACCATTATTTCATGTTCTGTATTGAGTGTGGTGCATTCTTGAGTATTGTGTACTGTATTGTGTGGTAATAATATGTAATGAGGTACTGTTTTAAGTTTTTTTTTCTCTGTTTGTATGGGGACTGCCCCCTAAAAGAGGTCTGGCGTCACCACTGGTCCCCCCTCATTTTAGGGCACCAAAAGTAATTGGACACATTAACATTCATTTATAAACTTTATCATATTTAATATGTGACCCGGTGCAAGGTTCAGATACATGTCTCGCACACAAAGATATCAAGATGCAAGAAATGTAAGAAAATCACTATCCAGTCAAAATTAAGTTAATACCAGAATTGCAATCCTGAATATAAAATCTACCATTCACCTAAATTTCTAAATTCAAATAGTTGTGTAAATACATGAGATCTTGTTCAATATAGGGACTAGTTAGACCTCCAGAGCCCGCCACACAAAATAAATAACTTTTACTTACCGAAAGTTGCAAGTTCCAAGTTGCAATATAATGTAATACTGATGCTCTAGTGTCATAAAGTATTCCTTTTTAATGACAGAAAATACAGTTCATTTAACTTTATTTAATTTGTCCAATTACTTTTGGCACCCTAAAATGGGGGGGGGGGGGGGGGGGTATGTAATGGCTACAATTGCTATAAGGTTCACCCGATATGGATATAAAAACCCTCCAGAGGTGGAAATCCAGGGGACATAAAGTAAAAGTCCTACCATGTGTTTCTTCCACCCATAGACTCAGCCAACTGATTTCACTAATTAGTTCTACCTCCTCTCTGAAGAATTATGTTAATTAGCAAATCCAGGTGATTGGAGCAAAATACTGGGGAGGACTTTTACTTTATGTCCCCTGGATTTCCACCTCTGAAACCCTCATATTAAAGCTGAAGGTTTGCACTATAACCTCATAGTCACTGTTCCATTTCAAAATTCAATGTGCTGGAGTACGAAACAATGAAAAATGTGTCACTGTCCTAACACGTTTGGAGTGCACTGTATATTGATGATAAATAGTACCATCAATTTCACCAGTGAAAATTATTGTATTTTTATTTTCATGTTCCTCTTTCAAATCAAATGTTTTACATTTCTTCTGGATTCCCTTTTGGACAGCGCAAGCACTGGCTAGTTATCTGAGCTGTGAAGACTTGAGGGGCGTCCATCTCTCAGCTTAAAGTGAGGAGGCACAGCAAGCTCGCTGTACTGTGAGTTCATAAGAGTGGAATCTGTAAGTGCCAACAAAGCTGTAAAAAAAAAAAAAAAAAAAAGTTTCTAGATGTCTTCTCTGTAATTGGAACTGTGGCTGTGCAGTGACTTTGATCACAATGTTGTTGACTAATGTCAATATCAATCTTGATTCTATATTCAATGACTGTTATGATGGGTAGTGTTGTGACCCAGTATTTTATTATAACCTGAGCCTAAAGGTCCTGATTGATGCACAGTGTTAAAGATCTTCATGTAAACATTAAACATCAATTCACATGTATTCCTCACTGGTGTTAGGTGTACCCAATGGCAACTTAACACAAAAAAGTCAGGCGGTTTCATAAGTTGTCTCGTGGTTTGTGTATAAAAACATAAAAAATCACAATTTCATGAATAATCATTTTAATAATGCAGTACATTCATATTATATGTTTTTACAACAGCAATGCATAACTATTTTGTATAACTGTTTACAGTGTACTGTCCAAACACATTATTCAGAATCTTCCTCTACAGCATTTTTTCTCATTCAGCATCCCACTACAGTAAGTCAGTACCATACCATCTCCATTACAGTTCTGCATTTCAGTACTGCACCTTAGATGTGCATTTATGCTACATTTGGATTTGTTGTGTTTTATTTTAGTTTCCCATTTTGTTTTAAAGTCAGTGCCGTATGTGTTAAAACTACAGAAGATGGAGCTCCAGATACCATACGTTTAACGTTAACCTCGCAAACTCTTGACATTATAATCTGTTTTCTACCAGACTGGTGCAGGCAAGCCTGGTCTAGGCCAGTGACCCTGTGAGTTCACACAACCAGTTATGGTTGTGTTCCTATTAGTTTTTCAGACCATGGTCATTGCTGATTAGAAAGTCAAAGAGGACACAGAGGATGGACAGAGAGATTCAGTGCTGAAGGAAACAGAGGGAAAAGAATTGCCTGTTCTCATTTTTTGTTGTGTGCGTTTTCTGTTTTTTTGTGGAATCCAAGAATTCAAAATCACCATCATCAAATTGTTCTTATTTAGGGAAAAAAACTCATGCATTCTCTTTCCCCCCTCCTTCTTTGTGGTCTTTTGTTTTTCACTTTGGCAGTCTGACTTGCAAAGCAATTGTGTTGCCATGACGATATTGCAGCAGTGGTATTATCCCCAGTTTATGGGAGAATTAAGCGGATGTGAATTACTGCGTCAGAGTGAACCAGCCTGTGTTCCGCTTAGGCAGCCAGGATAAAATACAGCAGAAGTTTGCTTGAGTAAGTTGATTACCCAGACTGGACTGTTAGATAAAGGTGGTTCCTTCAGGTTTTCACCCTAAAAATCACCTCCAACCAAGAAAACTGGCAAAATAACACTATTTTACTCCAATAATATATTTTTTTATCAAATGATTTTTAATTATAAATGTATGTTTGGGAAGTTAAGAATAGTGTGTCACTTGAATTTGAGATCTGCGTTCGCCAATTATCTGCATCTCATTACTTAGGATGTATTCTTTTTCTCAAGAATGTATTTAATACTGCTGTGTTAGACATTTGAAATTGTGCTAGGCACCAAATATAGTTTGAACTCCATTGTTGCTTATTTTATTATTATTATTGTTATCGAGAGTATTTCATCAAAATGGAATGGTTTGGATTGTCCAGCGAATATTGCATTCATTCAGAATTTTTAAATCACATGAATGCCTAATTTATTTTAACCCGATACTTTGTTCTTCATATTTTTTTAATTACAGTGACCAGGTTTCCATACCTTCAGCCATTAAAACCCTGCTGATTTCACCTGTTATTCCATAACTGAACAAATCAATTTTAAAGACAACTAAAAGTCTAATTAAGGAAAATACACAAATATACATGTCATATATTCTCTGCATGTGTGCTTTAACTTTGTGCACAAGCAAGTCTGTTTCGTCAGCTGTAAATCGCCTTTCTCACAGTCTTACTAAATCCGTCATTATATTAGCATCCGCCAAGTTGCAAACGCAGGTGGCTTTTAAAGGGAATGGGAGATGACACTGATTCGTTTATTGTCTGTAACGCCCTAAATGCACTTGCGCCATGCGTTTTAGACGGTGGTATAGTAGGCGTTGAGGCAGGTCATCATCTAAGAGGAGAGAAGGCAGAGAGGAAGTATGGGTATTGATCAGGGAGAGGGAAGGGTTGTCCGGAGAGAGAGTTCACTATTGTGTTGGAAGACTTGGAAAGAATTGCAGTTGTCAGCAACTTTCCTGTCAAAGAAGGTGGAGAGTTGAGGAGTGAGGAGAAATGCGTGCAGGATTTTTCAGCTGCTGTGATAGTGCAAACTGTGATAGTGTCCTTACAATAGTGCACAATGTGTTGTGAGGCACAGCTTTACTTAACTATGAGTACTGGTCATATACATGCTGTTATTTTACGCAGACAAGAGCTCCATTATCGATCTGAGGTAACCCACTGAGTGGAATGTTGAGTTGTATAATTATTTAGTTTTGTTATCTTATTTTGTAACAATGAATGCCATTGTGTTGTGTTTTAATATTTACGATTTGACAAAAAAAATCCTGACAAATTTTCCTATTGAACTCTATGGAAAAAATAAGTCAGTAGAAGAAACCCTTCAAGTTATCTATCCATATCTACTGCATATCTGGCAACAGAGTGATGGTTTAAGGCAGACCCTTGATTACTTAGAGCCATTTAGCCAACAATGTGTTCCATACTGTTCCAGTGTAATTTACAGCTAAATCTAGTCCCACCCCCAAATTCCCATAGAGATCCATTCAAATGCAGAGAGGTTATAGTATAGTTATTGTATCCTTTCAAACTCAAAGTGCTAGAGTACAGAACCAAAATAACAAAAAATGTGTCACTGTCCAATTAATTATGGTGCTCACTGTATCTCCACATTATAAGTGTAGTGTTGTCCATAGCTAGGCAAATAATGTGTCACTGCCCAGGGGATTTAACACTATATTCAACAGTTTGGGGATGTGCATTGTCTATTTCTGGAACGCATGGCTCATTGTACCTGACCCATATCTTTGTCTTTATGTGCATGTTCAATATTTCAAATAATTCTCAAAAGTGCAAATGTTAAGAAGAGCCAGTTTTCCATCCTGAAGATACAATATCAGATCAGGATAAGTTCTGACTACTTAAAACCAATCTCTTGGATAAACATTATATTGAACTATACTGGCAGTATCATAAATACTATGCAGCCTAATATTCCCTTATCTGCCATCTAAACCTAACCCTGGAGCTGCCATTGCTTAATGTGACTTTAAACAGGAGCGGCAGAGCACATCTCTCATTTGAATACCAATCATTTTTGGCTGGAAGTTTAGCTCAAGTCTGTTTATAGGGAAGTCTTGTTCAGACCTGAATTTTTAATGAACCCTGTTTGTAATTATAGTGGCTTAAATGTACATATTATTTATCCCATAAATCATTATATATTTTTCATGAGCTGAATACCATTTGCCAGAACATTAGATAGTCATGTTAAATATACTTAACAGTTTTATCTGGTTGAACTAAATCTGTATGAAATACAATTTTTACATTCATCTGCCACTGTTCTTCGTATTGTCTTGCATTTTCCAGTCTCCAAGTATTTTTTCATGCATCAGTCAATGTTTTCTACATCTTATAATGTTTCACATTGTCTTATTTTTTGTCCCAATAGACTCCACTGGCCCTTCCAAGAGTTGTTTTTTTAAAATAATTTTTTACATTTTTACAGAACCACCTGAACTCACCACATGTAACAACTCATATATACCATCAATATTTTATTTATCCAGTGATCAGATTCACAATGTTCACTTAGTTATTTCAATTTACAGTGCATTTATGACTTCTTTTCCATTTATTTAAAAGGCTTAATTTATATCAATATTATGTATTTATAAAGCAACTATATTATTTGGTTTTAATTCTGTATAATGTGGTGTCTGATATGTCTCAATCATCCCACATGACAAAAAATGCTTACAGCCACAGATTGCATTTGCAAGGTTAGATTTCTCTTTGAAATGTTGGCAAGTAATATTGACTGTTTAAAGTCTCATTTTCAAAGTTGCTAATATATTGTGCAGAGGGCTGATGCCTTGCTCTGCATTATGTAATTCAAATAGCACATCATAGGCTGTTATAGTATTCTTTGTTGTACACCATTTTACATGCTGACATGGAAATTGTGTTATTGCTGGCTTAAAGACACATTCTGTCATAAAAAAGCATTAACACTTTCACGTAAAATGAAGATAATCTCTTTAGTGACTCCAACTCACTTTCATCATGGTGTCCACCTCACAGAAGCTGCATGAAAGCAAACTGAATGAATGCGCACCTCAAGCATCACACATTTACAGTGCTATCACCTCACAATGTTGCACAGTAAGAGAGTTTTTCATGGCAGGTTGTAACTTGCCATTTTCAGACTGGTACTTCTGCCTGTATGAAAACATATATTTCCCTCAGTGTGTAAAGACATACAGTTCAGTAAGCAGGGATTTGAAACGTAAAAACTACCTGTGGCGGCTTATTATAAAACAGTATCTTATATTTTTGTAAAACTGGTGATAGCATAGCATATAGGTACAGTATGATATTATGTAGGTGTACGCATACTAAGATCATGTGATGTATATATATAATACACATACAATCCTATATATAGATTTATTTATTTATTTGTGTGTATGTTGTGTATGACAGATAACATGAAAATGATTTCATTGATTGAGAATGAGAAAGGGAAAGTTAAATAAAATTTAAAAAATGTTTTCTGGGAAGGTTGGCAGCAATTAATAGTGCTTCTATTCAGATCTATTGTAATGTATTTGTATGTATAAAATAAAGTGCAATTTCTAGCTGATTCCTATTTAACAAGATATTATAGATATCATAATGTTGTGAGCAGTATTTGTCATATTATCCAGTGCATGTCTTAATAGTTTATTGTATGTACTGAAAAAAAGATGTTCTCCTGTATTTCATTGACTACTTTACAGTTGTTTTTTATGTATGTTTTGTATAAAGTATCACATCATGTGAACACCAGAAGTGTGGCTTAATAAACTAAGATGAACTGAATGCTTATTCGAATGGTTTTAACACAGCTTTCAGCTGCACAATAAAATTAAATAAGCTACACATGTATTTAAATATTCACTGACCCATTGTTACAATGCAATGTGCTTTTTTTTTTTTATATCTAAACTTTTATTAATTTCAGCCATTTATGTGCAAATAAACAAACTAATAAAGTAAAGAAGAAATGTCAGTTTGTTGATTGAGGGTTGAAGGTGGATGGGGTTTGAGGGGGGATGACCCTCAAAATGGCCATGGCATAGTCTGACTATTCTGGAAATCGATACAGCACATATTAGTACAAATAAGATAGCAGATTTCATGAAGTTGTTGCACCTGTTAGCTGCTTTGAGCTCCAGTTTTTAATGCCAAATTTAACTTAACGCTAGTGCAGTTACAGATCAGAGACGATGCCTTTCAGGTGTAATGTATTGGACCATGTTTTTACACCAGAACATATAGTCTGCGGTTACTTTAATTCTTCAGAAAAGGTAACAATTTGGTTCCTAAGATTTTAGCCGTTAAAAGGGTTCACCTCCATTTACCACTAGAGAAAGTGCTACCTGATACTCTGTGTAGGGAAGAGAACACATTGTGCTGTTTGTGATGCGGATAAATCCTTTCAGGGCAAGAAACAAGGGAACTATCAGTGCAGCACACCTTTCTTTGACATTTCAGTGAAGTGTCAACATCATTAAGGCACAATGCATGGCTTTGTCAGCTAACTGTTTTTTTATCAGTTGCTAAGAGTTACAGGTGTTAGGGGTGTACCGAAGTAGATATGTGTTTTTTATGCAAAGCGTCCATAGTTACATAGAGTCATTCTGTAATAACTTGTAAGAGAATGAGTAATCTATATACCATCACTAAATGATAAGACATTTCAATCCACCAATGGGAACCATCAATGGAAAAGAACTTCTGCAGTTAATTTTGGTGGAGTCTACCTGACTGAATGTCTACAAATCACAAGTTCCTCTGCAATTTATTATTTGTGAATCTAGTTTTGAGAAAAAACAAGGAAAAAAAAAACCTTTACAAACTAATATAAGCCTACGAAGAACCATCTGCTAAAGAAAGTGTCTGTCTCGATTCTTGCTCTTGAGTATTGAAAATACATTTAATGCAGAACAACAAGACTTGTAATCATGATTGGAACCCAATCTAAAATTATCATTTGTTATCACTCTGGAACAGCTGCTGATGGACAGGAAAATATTGCTTGATGTGATATGGCACGGAGTATCAGCTGAACTTTGCACTGAAAAGTTGTAAACGTACCATCAGCATCGCATGGGGGAAATACTTGCCCTTTTCCAATAAGCGTTTCCATGGAAACAAAAGCACAGGCACCACAGAAGAACTGCTTGTACATACACCTCTGCCCATTCCTAAGGTAGCACTGTACACAATTGTCTGGATAAATAGAGCAATTAATAGTCTGTATTAGTAATGTCTAGAATGTCTTCTAAAACATGAGGCACATAACATATTACGAGACCAGACTCCAATTGAAATGGTGCAAATAATCAATTTTCTTTAGCTAATACAAAAAAAAACACAAAAGTGACTAACATAAGAAACAAAATAATCCAGGAATCCAGCCAAAAAGAACAAGAGGGTAAACTCCCAGGCTAACCAGTAACCACGCAATGGATCATAGAACCCAGGGCTTACCTTATTTGAAATGTGAAAACTAAACATACAAATAAAGTCACAAAACTAGATTACTCCTTGTAAAAAACTAAATAAAAATGAACAGACCCTAACAAGAATAGACTGCCACCTTTCATTTTTACTTTCTTCTTCTCAGATAACCCGGAGCCTTAACCCCTTTGCGCAACAACAAACCCCATGTTCCATCTTTATTAGTACACAATTTGTGACAACTCTGCCGAATACAGAGTTTCTAAGTGCCACTATTGTTGCGTAGCTAGTCCATCTAACAAGCAACCCCCCACCCAGTCTCACCTGAAATTATACCTACCCATGTGTGACACAGTGGACAATTGTGTCTATCTGTGACTATCTGAATATTTTTTCACCACCAAAAATTTGTATTCCATCACAGCAACAAGATGACAATAGCCCAATCATATGCCAGAACAGCAGTGAAAAGCCGTGCTCACTCAAATGCAGAATAGACAAGTGAAATTCTTGTGTAATTATACCACGTTATTCTACTATCAATATCTGTTACTAAATAAGAAATAAATATACAATCCTACCATTGGTTTAACGCACAGTGATATCCCTTTCAAAATTCAGTCATTTATTGTCTGGGACAATCCTTTTGAGAAATATACTCCACTTTATAATACGATTACATTATCAAATCAATCAAATCAAATCGGTTTATAGTTATCCCACCATGTACAATACATAGTGATGAAATGAAATGCCGTTCCCCCAGAACCACAGTGCTATATACAGTGTAGTCCGTAAGTATTTGGACAGTGACACAATTTTTGTTGTTGTGGCTCTTTTGTTGTTGTTTTTCTTTAATTTGAGGGTCTTTACATCCATATCAGGTGAACTGTGTAGCAATTGTAGCCATTTTTATACATAGTCCCCCCCATTTTAGGGGACCAAAAGTAATTGTACAAATTAACATAACTTAAATAAAGTCATCATATTTAATATTTGGTTTGCATATCCTTGGCGTGCCACGACTTCCTGATGTCTGTGACCCAAAAAAATCAAGACTCTTGATATCTTATTTTCAGCTACTATTACAATGCATACTATAACCTCTCTGCATTTGAATTCTATGGGTATTGGGGTGGTGGGACTAGATTAAGCTGTAAAAAAACATGGGAATAGTTTGGAACACATGGTTGGCTAAATGGCTATAAATCATCAAGGGTCTGAGGTATCAAACGAGCCTGAAATTATCACTCTGCTGCCAGATATGCAGTAGATATGGATGGATCATTTGAAGGGTTGTTTTGCTAGTATTTTTCCATAGAGTTCAATAGGAATAGAGTTCAATAGGAAAATTACTTTATTTAAGTTTATGTTAATTTGTCCAATTACTTTTGGTCCCATAAAATGAGGGGTACTATGCATAAAAATAGCTACAATTGCTACACGGTTCAGCCAATATAGATCTAAAAACCCTCAAATTAAAGCTGAAAGTCTGACAGGTGTTGTACACAGGACTGCATAGAGTGCAATTTAAATAAATAAATACATTAAAATGCCGGGCAGTATAAAATAAAACAGGAGTTATACACAAAAACTACCCATAGTGCATTAGACACAATACATAGTCCAATAAATACACTGGGCAGTTTAAATAAAAAAATATAATAAAAATATAAAATGAGTAGTGTAGGGCCAATGGAACTACAATTCCATACAGTCTACAGGAGGCGCCTCCTCCACGTTGCAAGTGACTTCGGACGTTGTCCCAGTTGTGATTTCCGCATTAACGCGATACTTTGCGGCAGAAATGTGCGACTGGCAATAAGTTTATAAAAAGGGCAACACGGCCCCTCTTCCACTTGTTGTTGTTCGCTGCACTTGCAAAACCTGCACTGGCTGGTCTCCCCGCTCTGTGCGGCCTGCGCACCCATGGCAAAGAGTCTTCACTCCACAGGAAGCATAGGCCGTCCGTGACGCCGACTGAACTGAGCGAGGCGGGCTCATCTACCCCCGGCTACTAGAACCGGAGACGAGGCGCCAAGAGGCGACGCAAGTAACCTAGCAGTGTTCAAAGAAGAACCACTGCTACCCACCGACTGATCCTGCAGCAGAGTGCCGCCGGTGAGTCCCCAAGAGGCAAGCGTCTGCACCAAGATCACGCTGCATATTTTGGGCATGTGATCTATCTTAAATACTAACCGGTCCTAACACTGTATTCTGATCTCTAACCTTAAGGTTATCCCTTATGTGCTTAGTATGGTGCATGCACCATTGTTAACTAGCCCCAGCTAAAGCTAGTTTCAAACAACCCTCCATTTTAGTTTCTTTGTTCTCTCTGAACATGTGTCTGAGGCAAGCACACAAACGGTTACAGCTGTAACCATGTTCTATGAGTTCCGGATGACTATTAGGGTCGTCAATATGGATGGCCTTCTGGGCCAGATGCATCGAGACTTTTATACCAGAATTTGTCATGGTACATGACCCCCACGTAGTGATGTAATTCCTCCCATAAAAGGGGGAGTGTCACTGCGGATGTCCTCGGAACAACTTTCTCGCCCTTAAAAAGGTCCCGAGTGACTATGATCCCTAATGGTCATCCGGAACTCATAGAACATGGTTACAGCCGTAACCGTTCATTCTATTTCGTTCCTAAGACCATTAGGGTCGTCAATATGGATGACTTATACCCAAAGTGTCAGGAGGGACCATCATCCTTACGTGGATGCCAAGGCCGCAGGTAATGTTTGCACCGACTATTGAGCCTGGCGCCACATTGACGTGATAAAACCTTGTAAATGTGCAGTGGGACACCCACGTCGCTGCTTCACAAATTTCTTTAAGAGGTACGTCTTCCAGGGCTGCCCATGCATACTTCTGGTGGATCGGCCCTGGATATCAATAGGCGAGGGTTCAGCGCTAGCCTCATAGGCCGTGAATACTGCCTTCACTAACCATCGGGAGAGGCTTTGAGCCGAGAGCGCTGTCCCTCTGGTCTTGCCATAGCAAACAAAAGAGTTGCCCTGTACGTCTGGAGGATGTGGTAGTTTCAATGTAAACATTGCAGGGCACGCACTGGACATATCAGGTGTGCGTCCCGCAGGTCCTCGCCTGACGGGTGGGGAAGTGCCGCAAGCTTGATCGGCTAGTTGATGTGAAATGCCGAAACGATTTCAAGCAGAAACGATGGATAAAATTACATTACATTTATTTGGCAGACGCTTTTATCCAAAGCGACATACAATAAGTGCATATTGAAGGTCATTGATGTGACTACAAAGCAAATCCGACAAAGCACAACTTTCTTACAGCATAAGAGCTATCCCTAGTAATAAACATGAGTAGTACACACAGTCAGCTATACATTCTGAACTATAAAATAACCAAAAACACAAGTTAAATAGAAAACAAGGAAAAAACAGGAAGCGAGTACTATAGAATGGCCCTATATAGGTAGTCGAGGTGGAGTCTGAAAAAGTGTGTTTTCAGACCACGACGGAAAACAGACAGTGTTTCAACTGAGCACAGCAGAGTGGGGAGTTCGTTCCACCACTGGGGAGCTAGGGTGGGAAAGCTCCGCAGTTGGGACGAGCGGGAGCCGTTAACACGGAGGGAGGGAAGTGCAAGTCGCCCTGCAGCAGCAGAGCGAAGTGGTCGAGCAGGAGCGTAGTGCTGGATTAAGTCCTGTAGGTAGGAGGGGCCTGACCTTTTGGCTGCAGTGTAGGCCAGGGTCAGAACTTTGAACCTGATCCTGGCCACGACCGGCAGCCAGTGGAGTGACCTCAGCAGGGGGGTAACGTGTGAGAACTTTGGCAGGTTGAACACAAGCCGAGCAGCCGCGTTCTGGACCAGTTGTAGGGGCAGAATGGCGCAGGCTGGTAGGCTTGCAAGAAGGGAGTTGCAGTAGTCCAGACGTGAGGTGACCATGGCCTGGACAAGAAGCTGGGCGGAGTAGGTGGTCAGGTACTGCTGAATCCTCCTGATGTTGTACAGGAGGAACCTGCAGGAACATGCCATTGCCCTGATGTGTTCTTTGAAGTCCAGCTGGTCATCCAGGACCACCCCCAGGTTCCTTGCAGAGCGGGAGGCAGTCACCATGGTTCCGTCGACGGTGATGGACAGGTCTAGGAGCGGGGAGGTCTTGTATGGCATGAAGAGCAACTCAGTCTTGTTGAGGTTGAGCTTCAGGTGATGGCTAGACATCCACTCAGAGATGTCAGCCAGGCAAGCAGATATCCTCTCCTTTACCTGTAGGGTAGAGGGAGGGAAAGAGAGGAAGAGTTGAGTGTCATCAGCATAACTATGGTAAGAGAAGCCATGTGAATTAATAACCAAACCAAGAGACTTAGTGTAAATGGAGAACAGCAGAGGACCCAGTACAGATCCCTGCGGGACTCCTGTAAAAAGTGGATGAGGTGCAGAGACAGAGCCCTTCCAGGAGACTTGGTAGGATCTATCTGTGAGATAGGATGTAAACCAAGAGAGGGCAGTTCCAGAGATGCCCATCTCAGCCAGTGTGGAGATCAGGAGTTTGTGGTTGACCGTGTCGAACGCTGCAGACAGGTCAAGGAGAAACAGGACAGAGGAGAGGGAGGAGGCTCTGGCAGTGGTGAGTGCCTCGATCACAGCCAGGAGCGCAGTTTCAGTGGAATAAGCCTCAATGGATGAGGCCGCAATGTGACTCCTGAGTCTGCTGGCCTCCACCTTAGACACTCTGCGCTGATGGAGAGAGCGCAGAGCTCACCAAAAGCGTTTTGCTGATGCCATCGCTAGCAGAAACGCCATCTTTAAAAGAGAGAGCCACTTAAGGCTGATCATCCTGAGAGGCTCATAGGGCTGAACCGTGAGCGCTCTCAACACCAAGCGGAGATCCCAGGAGGGAGCTACCAGTGATCTCGGAGGTCTCAGACGCCGGGCACCCTTCAGGAACCGGCTGACCAGGTAATGGCTCCCTGCAGGCTTGTTATGTACCCAGACATGCCTGCTGGATATGACAGTCGCATAGGTTTTCAGTGTGCTGGCTGCTTTCCCGTTATTAAGTAAAGCTGATGGTACATGGGCAATATTTTCAGGCAATATTGACAGGCAATGATTGCTGGCAGTTTTCCTATTGGTAAATCAATATCTGAAGAAGGTTGATCGAAGCGAGCAATATTTTGCTACCATCCAATTACAGACGAGAGTTTGGGTCACGTGACACCTGAGTCTTCCAAAAATAAATTTCAACAATGGCTGCCAAGTGGTGCAAGGAAACCGAAGGGATGCTTATCTCATAACTTTATTTATTTATTTATTACTGAGGTAAGTTATATTGATGTATTAGTCTAATGTTGAAATAAAGACCAACTTTTCATAAGTTATTGTATTCTTGACTTTTGATTATAAATAATTGGCATTACTCAGTCACCACCGAGTGACTTTTAACTAGCTAGCTAGCTAACTTTATTCAGCAGACCTAATCAGACCGCCTGCTTACTGGTGAATACATCCATGAATGCTTCCGTCAAATTTAGAGATACGGTAGATTGAATTACATTGTCAGAAAGCTGTGATTCTTGCCATTCCCGGTCACATACTGTATATAGCCTACCTTTGGCGGTAAAGGTTCGAAACGGAGGTTAAAAACAGGATCCGCAAACATTCTTTTTTCAGGTATTGCCCCATTGCCCATTGCTACAGTGGCCCATACCCATTGCCCATTGCTGTAAATATTGTACAATAGTGCTGGCAATATTGCCTGAAAATATGGCCCATGTACCATCAGCTTAAGGACTGTAAGAAGTCCAATAGTACAGGAATCAGACAGTGTAGCTATCCCTAGTAATGCCCACATTCCCGTAAGAACCATGTGGTCAATGGCTGCCACATATACCCATAGGCCCTGATCGTAGAGGGGGCTCTGGGGTTAAGTCGCGTCTGCTGGACAGGGGAGCCGCACTCCATCAAACAGTGCCGCTCCACTGTGATAGCAGATCCTCCCGAAATTTAATTTTCCAGGGTGGATCGCAGACAAGGCTGAGGAACGTGGGAAACCAGGGTTTCATTAGCCATCTCAGGGCTACCAGCAGGAGCGTGTGGCAGCTTGTGCTGCCCCTGTGCAGAGTCGCATTGATCAGCGACTCGGGTGGAAATGCATATAGCAGGCCATCCGGCCACTTGTGCGCTAATGCGTCTATCCCCAGGGGGCTCGAATACTCGTTCAGGGAGAACCACTGGGGGCAATGAGTAGACTCTTTAAAGGCGAACAGGTCTGTTTGAGCACAACCGAAATGCCACCATATCTCCTCCACCGCCTCAGGGTGGAGACACCTTTCGCCGGGATGAATCTCCTGGCAAGATAGTACATTTGCTGTGCCGTTCCGAATACCTGGTAGGTGAATGGAATGCAGGGAGGTAAGTCTGAGAAGTGTCCATGTTAGCAGGCGCTGGGTCACTTCCAACGATCGGCGGGACTTTAAACCGCTTTGATGATTTACGTGATATACTGCTGAGGTGTTGTCTGACCTCACTATCACATTTGCCACATAGTACGGGCAATAAATGTCTCAGTGCTAGAAATACTGCTTGGAGTTTGAGCATGTTGATATTGTCCAACTGATGCTGTCGGGACCATAACCCCTGAACTGGGAGGTGCTGGCAGACAGCCCCCCAACCACTCAGTGAAGCGTCCGTCATAACGACCACACATCGTGAAGGTATAACCCCCATCCAGACCCCTTCTTTCAGGCGGCTCACTCGTTGCCATGGGCGGAGTAGCCTGCTAAATTGACCTGTTACCCTGATTTGGGCAGGCCGGTCCCACCGGAGGTGCAGCAACTTGGCGTTCAACTAGCGTTGAAGTGGCCTGGCTGTCAGGAGTCCGAGAGGCACAACTGCTGAGGCGGCCGAAATTAGGCACATAAACCTCTGAAAGTCCTTATTTCGAGGAACTGATTCACTCAGAAATGAGATACCGTGTCGAGCACAGCTGTTATGCAACGGGGCGTCAGTGATGCTTTCATGCTTTTTTGAATCGAGCATTAGATCGATGTATTCAATTGACTATCAGAATCAGCTGGCTCTTGCTGTAATTGACGTCGATGCCCACCTTGCAACATGTTCCAACATCTCGACAGTGTGTGTGAGTGCCATACCGTATGATTGCGCGCATATCAGCCAATCATCTAGGTATGGTATGATTCTCAGCCCCCTCAGCCTGAGCGGTGATAGAACCATGCTCATGCAGCGAGTAAGGACACGTGGGGCTAGAGACAAACGAACGGGAGGGCATTGAACTCGTATTCCTTGCAACTTTGGAATGAAAATCGTAGGAACGATGATGGTCCACCCCGACAGGGATGTGGAAGCATAATGAGAACTGTCTCATTTTACACTGCCCGGCCAAAAAAAAAGTTTGCACCAGTTGCACCAGTCATGCATAGTGCCCACTGTACAAGCCTCTGGAGGCAGTGTTATGATCTGGGGTTGCTTCAATTGGTCAGGTCTAGGCTCTGCAACATTATGCAGCAATAAAATGAAGTCAGCTGAGTACCTGAATGTACTGAATGACCAGGTTATCCCATCAATGGGCATATTCCAGGACGACAATGCCAAGATTCATCGGGCTCAAATTGTGAAAGAGTGGTTCAGGGAGCATGAGGAATCATTTTCACACATGAATTGGCCACCAGAGTCCTGACCTTAACCCCATTGAAAGTCTTTGGGATGTGCTGGAGAAGACTTCACGGAGTGGTTCGACTCTCCCGTCGTCAATACAAGATCTCGGCCAAAAATGAATGCAAGTCTGGACGGAAATAAATGTTGTGACGTTGCATAAGGTTGTCGAAACAATGCCATGACGAATGCGCGCCATAATCAAAGCTAAAGGCGGTCCAACAAAATATTAGAGTGTGCGACTTTTTTTTTGGCCGGGCAGTGTAGATACATATTTAGGCCCCTCAGATCCAGTACCATTCTCTCGTGAGAGCCTTCCCATTCACCAGCTGGTGTCGGCAGCCTGACCGCCAGATGGACCTACGGGGTTATGTCGCGAGTCTGGTCCCAGTGCACTGGCAGACGGACGACGAAAAGCTCCCCTGCCATACGAGGTTGTGCGTCCCTACGAACCGTTGGTTGGGACCAGCGCACACCAAAATGTTGAGGGGGGGGGGCATCTGCTGCTCCCTGTGTGTTAATGCCTCCACAAACAGTTCCAATGCCTGTCTGGCTGCTTCAGAGAAAACCTGGCCGGGACAACCAGCCGGTCTCTGATTCTTCTTTCAGTGGCGTCTGGTAGGGGCGACTGAGCCAACCACATTTGCCACTGATTCACTGTGAGAAGGAACATTGCTCGGCCTAACTCACGGGTCATAAACGCAAACGCTTGTAGTGATGCATCGTTCAATGAGGTGTCGACCTCTGCATCAAGCATCGTCTGCGACTGCGCGAGCATTAGCCATGACAGCGAATTACCAATTTGCGCTGCTCTGGCAGCCGCTCTATAAGCCTTACAGAGTATATTGCCTGTTGCTCTGCATTGTGCCATACAATCTCTGGCCATCCGATACATACCAGGGCGTGACCAGCCTTTATTTAGCTCTGCCAGAAAATCACTGATGCTGGCATAACCAATCGTACCCCCTGAGGGGCCCGTCGGTGAAACCTTAGATGTCCCCGAAGTGCTAGCCTGAGGCATATCGCAACGCATGCGTGTCAAGGCTGCACAGAGAATGGTTTCTAGGGAGGCCGAGTAACCCACTGCTTTAACTGTTGGTCGGACCCAAGCCTCCTCTCGACCCTCTGTCAGATAGATTGGTCTGCTATCTTGGACCAACTCTGACTAAAGTAGGTGTTTGATGCTGCTGTAGAAAGGGCGTCAAAACCATCACAGTCAGCTGTTGTGCTGCCGTGCGTAGCTGCGTAACTTCTGCGGACAGGTTACCGCACTTGCCAGCCTTGCCCTCTCTTCATGCAGGGGCCTCGGTGGTGGGAGTACCCTTACGTTTGGGTGCAACCTCTACTGCCGCTGCTGTTCTGCCCGAGGGAGGCATGTGCACAAGGTGCTCATGCCTTAGAAAAATAACGAGCACTCGCAGATGATAAAACATGGTGGTGGTCCTTAATGGGGGAAGCCGTAGCGGATCACGCATACTTCTGTCTTATGAACCAATCGATGTAGTTCACCGATTGGAAACGTTTTACTGGGGATTTTTTGCTGTGGCCAGTACAGACTTAAAAATCAGTCTCCAGAGCCATAGCTTGTGGATTGTAAGGAATCAGATCTCACTGGGGTACATGCAGGCCCAGGTTCGATCTGGATAACCAATTGTCTTACTGGGGTGCCGCCGCAGCCAGTACAGACTTAAATTCAATTAACAGAGCCGTAGCCCATAGATTATACAAACCAATCCATGGCTCCCCCACATTCAGTGCACAAGGCACTCGCGCCTTTGCCACATAATAAGCACTCGCAGATGATAAAACGTGGCGATGGTTTCTAGTAGGAGAAGCCGAGGCGGATAATGTAGCGAAGCACGCAAACTCTGTCCTATAAACCCATCGATGTAGCACCACGCTAAACGATTGCCGCCACAGCCAGTAAAGCCTGGTGGTCTTCTAGTAGGAAACAAAAACAAGGCAGCTAGTGTAGCGAAGCGCAAGTATTCTGCCTTACAAACAAATCGATGTAACAGATCTCACTGGGGTATACTCTCCACGCCCAGGTTCGATCAACAAAATTTTGTACCTTAGTACAATACAGAGAACCTGCAGACGATAAAACATGGCGGTCTTTTGTAAGGGAAGTTGAGGCAGGTAGTGTAGCGAATCATGCGCACTCTGCCTTATGAACCAATCGCTATCGCTTCACACGAATGTCTGAAGTAGGAGATTAGATCAGCTTCATTCTGGATTCTGAGTTTGCCATACATTCCTCAATATTTTCAAGACTGGAGTCCGGACCACAGAACTGTTCTTATGCTTCGCTCTCAACTCTGATTTCAACGTGCATTGTAGCCTAAGTGCAATTAAAGCTATTTTTGGGTTATATTGCGTGTGTCGGCTACTTGGTGCTTCATTTCAACATGGGGAGCGTGACAAAACACTTTAAAATATAAAAGTTTGTTAAGCTACAGTCTGGTGTTTTACAGTGCAATTGTAATAGCTTTACAATTAAAGCTATAACCCAAAAATAGCTTTAATTGCACTTAGGCTACAATGCACGTTGAAATCAGAGTTGAGAGCGAAGCATAAGGACAGTTCTGTGGTCCGGACTCAGTCTTGAAAATATTGAGGAATGTATGGCAAACTCAGAATCCAGAATGAAGCTGATCTAATCTCCTACTTCAGACATTCGTGTAACAATAACGCCCTCTCCTGACGAGAATGAGAACATCTCTCCTATTACCGATACAATTGCACTGTAAAATATCAGTTTATGCATTTAATCTCTAATAAAATATAGCCTAATAAACAGCACCTGTTGGCAGCTAATTATCTCTAAACCTGATAGATGCGTCATTCGTACAATACACAACGTAGCTAGAGTTAACAAATGTGTTTTTCAGTAACATTAGCCTATATTTGAAGTGTTACAAATATTTAAAAAATATATAGCCCCCCCGTCCCCCCATGTTAAAATGAAGCACGCAAGGACTCAAAAACAGCTTTAATTGCACTCAAAATACACACTGAAATCAGAGTTCATGCTGAGTTATATCTCGTAAAAACGTGCCCTACAAACGAGTTAATAACTCGTATAAACGAGCCGTATAAACACGATAATATCTCAAATAAACGAGATAATAACTCATATAAACGTCTTACTATCTCGAATAAACGAGGGGGGGGGGGGGCAGTTTAGCTCAGTCTATTGCCAGTCAGGATGCTCTCAATAGTACCCCTATAGAGGAACTTGGTGCTGCTGACTATCTCCATGGTGCCGTTGATGTACAGTGGGGAGTGGACAGTGCTGGCTTTTCTGAAGTCAACAATCATCTCTTTTGTTTTGCCTACATTAAGAGACAGATTGTTCTTGTTGCACCAGGCTGCCAGCTGCTTTACCTCCTCTCTGTATCCCGACTCATCATTGCTGGTGATAAGGCCCACAACTGTAGTGTCATCACCAAACTTGATTATATGATTTGAGCTGTCCTTAGCAGAACAGTCATGGGTCAGCAGTGTGAACAGCAGTGGGCTGAGCACACAGCCCTGGGGGGCACCGGTGCCCTGTGTGATGATGCTGGAGATGTAGTCTCCGATCCGTACCCCTGAGGTATCTCGGTCAGGAAGTCCAGGATCCAGTTGTACAAGAGGTGTTTCACATCCCGCAGGGCCAACTTTCCTATCAGCTTCTGTGGGATAATTGTGATGAATGCTGAACTAAAATCTATGAATACAGCATTCTCATGTATGTGTTTTTGTTTTCAAGGTGGGACAAGGCCATGTGGAGGGCAGAGGCTATGGTGTCGTCAGTGGACCGACCTATTAGGGCGATATGCAAATTGATACAGATCCACTGAGATGGGTAGCTCGGATTTCATGTAGTCCATGACTAGCCTCTCTAAGTACTTCATAATGACTGGAGCGCCACAGGGCGGTAGTCATTAAGGCAGTACACTGTTGACGTCTTCGGCACTGGTATGATGGTGGTGGCCTTGAAGCACGCTGGACCTCTGAAATCAGCCATGGCTTCTCGTTGACACGTGTGGTAATGTGCTTGATGACAGTGACGTCATCTTATGCACCTGCTGATGTAGCCAGTCACAGAGGCCGCATACTCCTCCAGGTTGGTGAGGTGACCACAAGTAGCTTCCTTGAACACACTCCAGTCTGTGCAGTCAAAAAGTCCTGAAGTGTTGAGGTAGCTTCCTCTGGCCACACTCTGATCTGTTTCAAAATCAGTTTGGCATGTTTCTGCAGTGGTAGGTATGTTGGGGTTAGCCTAACAGATGTGATCAGAGGAACCGAGGTGCGGGCGGGGGGTTGCTCTGTAAGCATCATGGAAGTTTGTGTAAACAAGATCCACTGGTTGCAATGTTAACATGTTGGTAAAACTTTGGGAGAACTAACTTTTGCATGGTTAAAATCCCCAGCGACAATTAAAAAGCCATCAGGGTATGCGGTTTGTAGTTTACTGATGGCACCGAGCGTATACTTCCCACAGAGCCTCCTTAGCGCTGGTACTGGAAGGGATGTATACCTCTACAATGACAATATTCGTAAATTCTATTGGTAAATAATAGGGACGAAACTTTATTATCATAAACTCCACCAGCGATGAGCAATGTTTTGACACTATCGCAGCATTATCACACCATTCTTTGTGTATGTAAACACACAAACCACCTCCGCGGGTCTTACCAGACAAAGCATGTCCGCATGGAATGGGGTTAGTCCACGCAATTGAATGGCTGCATCGGGGATGTTGTCAGCAATGTTTCGCCAACCATGTTTGCAGCGTCTCATTGGAATGCGTTGAACTATAAATTACAGCCGGGCATAACAGCATTTCTAGTTTTATTAGTTTCGTTTTACGCAAACAACTGAGAATGTACATTAGTTTGCCGAGGCGTAATTGTTGTTTACCTGCTATTTTCAAAGGTTTTTACTAATTTGGCCAACTCGACAGCATGGCTACAGAAAATTCTCTCCTTGCTTACATGGATTTTGGGAGTAGGTCAGAACAAGCTATCATAGTATTGATTCTATGGGAGAATATGACTATGAACATGGCAGAGATTTTCCTCCTTGATATGTAAGTATTACTGCTTGTAATATTTAAAATGTGCATGTTAGTTTTCCCACTCCACCACAGTCTTGAAACCTAGGTTTGATATTGTTATTTTTGCATTTTTAGTGCATTTCACATACTGTAATGTAAGCATTCACATGTGGCTCAGTCATGTTTTATGTTTGATTTGCTGTGAAGCTAGATTTTTTTTGTAATATTATTGTACATAATAGACTATACTGTATCTATAGTATCTTTATATAGTATCTCCCTGGGCTATAGTTGTCACTTAGGACATGGAAAATACCAATTAAAATTTACTGTGTGCTGATATGTGCTAGATGAATGTAAAATTTTCCATGGAGTGATTATGAATGGGAACATTTTTGAACAAATGTCATCCCTGGGGATGCAGCAAAAGATTACATATTGTAGACTAAGTAAAAAGTGATGTTTCATTGAGGTACAATAGTGAATGATTAGGCTACATATTTAGGTGTGTGTACCGGTGTGATATCAATGTTTTCTTCTTAACCTACCAGAGGGGGCAAATGTATATGCTTTATAATGGACAGAACATATTTTATTCACTTTATGGCAGGTTTAGGTTTTTGGACCCATAGATATCGATCCCCATATACTGATTAAAAGACAATAATTCCCACTTGAAAATTATGCAACCATGAGAATTATGAGCCAAATTAGATTTATAGTTAAATATATGATTATTTTATGATTTACAGCAGTGCACAATTTAACCATTTTGGATAGATTAATAAGGGACAACAGGTCCCTTTTAGTAGCTCAGATTTTTCATACTTGTGGGCGATGAGTCTGATCCAGGAAAGGTATAGTTTTACCAGTTTTAAATATGTAGTATGTAGCTCTCAGTATTTCATTGCAAAGTTGTTGCATTTTCCTAAGATTTCTTGTAATGAGTCGGGAAAGGAGGACCAGATGCGCCCTACCAAACGCTCTCTAGCGGTAACGCTATATATATAAAATTATATATTTAATTAATTTAATAATATATAATAAACTGCTCACCTCAATATTTTGATCCAATATCCTTAAGGTACATCCATTCCTTCTGGGAAAGTGGTTTTTAAGCTCAGAACGTTGAGTTAAAACTTTGTAAATAACGTTGGAAACTCCTACCTAATTAGCAAACATTTATTGCAGTTTGCTGTCACGCCATAAACAATGTGCTGGTAAACTGTTCTGCTTGATTGTATTTCACAAAACTTTGGCTTGAAAAATCATCATGCCTTTAGGCTTTAAGAATAAAAAATGCTTCAAAACTTTCTATATGGCTGTACATTATTTTTTCTAATTACTAAACGGACTTGTGCATTTCAGCGAGTAATCTGACTGTGTTCAGTTGGGCATTATGAAATTTGGCCAGTTGATAGAGTACCAATCCCTTGGCTTAGTACATTTTAGACAAAGGGGTTTTCGACATGATTGCAGAGTTTTATGCAAAACCATCATCAATTGGGTGTATTTTTTTTTTGACTGATAGCACAAAAGGCCTATCTGAAGTGGGAATCATTAGTTTTTAGCTTAGCTAGCTACATTCCACTTAGTACAGCATAATTCATTCGGTAACAGCTGCAGTTCATTTTTTTTCGTGAAAAGAATGTGACGTGAGAATGCATCTAAGTAAACATACAATTTAGCAGGAATGCGTGAATCCCTGTGATGTGAGCCATCTAACATTATATAGTTACATATAAAACAAATCCCTCTGAATTATATAGCTAACTTTACTATATTGTAACCATATTGGCAAGCTAACCAGTAAGATTATAGACTATTCTATTTGTGTCTGTTTTTTTTGTTGCTGTATGAAATGGCATCTGGAAGTGTTTGTTTAGTAGAGTTATTGTTCCACGTTAGTAAATTATTCTGTATGCAGTACAGCAGGCTGTGCAGGTAAACAATCTATGCATGACATAACATGAGTGAGAGATAACATGATAACGAAGGTTACGACTGTAACCACGGTTTTATGAATTCCGGATGACTATTAGGGTCGTCAGCTACGAATTAACCTTCTTGGTGCCAGATGCATTGAGACTCTTATACCAACATTTGGTATGATAAAGAGAGCGCAGAGCTCAACGCGCCTAGCCGACACCATTGCTAGCAGGAATGCCGTCTTCAAAGAAAGCCATTTAAGGCTGGTCATATCGAGAGGCTCATAGGGCTGCAGGAGGGAGCCACCAGGGACCTCACAGGTCTCAGCTGCCAGGCACCCCTCAGGAACTGGCTGATAAGGTGATGGATCCCTGCAGGCTGGTTGTGCAACCGCACATGCCTGCTGGATATGGCAGCAGCAAAGACTTTCAGTGTGCTGGCTGCCTTGCCGTGATCAAGCAAGGACTGTAAAAAATCCAGTAAGACAGAAATTGGACAATGTATGGGGTCCGCGCCTTTCTGTGAGCAACATGTGCAGAACAGTTGCCGCATATATCCATAGGCCCTCCTCGTGGAGGGGGCTCTAGAGTTAAAGGGTAAGTTCGCTATTTTGGACCTTGGACCCTATTTGCGGTCCATCTTCCATGAACCTGACCCATGAAGTCCATTTTTTCGCTGATCGGTCCAGTATTGAGTTCGCTACAGATTTCCTGTAGGCTCTCACTGGGCTACAATAGAAGTCAACGGGGCAATTAGAAATGTTATGGAAAAACAACGATAAATGTGCTTTTATAGCTCAGTGTGTATTCTTACGGTCTCAGTATGCTCTCCTGTGAAATGTAGGCTATCGCAAACGCAAACCGAACGTTGAAACAACAGTTCCATTTGAAACAGAACTATTTCTCCGACCGCACTACCTCGCAGTGACTTCGGATAACATTACCTGCGCAACTTCAGCCTCTCTCTCTTCTCTTGCTCTCTTATCATCCATCTCTTGTAGTTCCGTGTCCGTGTATTCTGGCTCAAATCTGTAGCCAGTAACGTCAAAGTCAAAATCAAATTCTTCGTCTTCGTAATCATTATAGTCATCCATCATCCAAGTTTTTTTGTGGAAATTGTAGCCTACGTTGCTGCAGGTAAACAAACGCAGACTGCTCAACTAGATAGTTTCGTAAACGGCCGGCACACCTTCCCGCTCCCCTACCCCCGACACATAGTACTCCGCGGGAGCAGCGAAAACAAGCAACAGAGAAATGCTTACTTCAAAGCCATGCCAAGCACGTAAAAATGTTCGGATTGAGATACATTTCACAGGAGAGCATACTGAGACCGGTAACAATACACCCTGAGCTTCCCGTCTCATTTATTGTACATGAAAGCACATTTATCGAACATTTCTAATTGCCCCGTTGACTTCTATTGTAGCCCAGTGAGAGCCTACAGGAAATCTGTAGCGAACTCAATACTGGACCGATCAGCGAAAAAATGGACTTCATGGGTCAGGTTCATGGAAGACGGACCGCAAATAGGGTCCAAGGTCCAAAATAGCGAACTTACCCTTTAAGCAGCGTCCGGAGGATGGGGGAACCGCACCCAATGGGTAGGGCACCTCAGTGGCTATACCCAGAGCTTCACCTTGCTTGGCCGAGAGTGCCAAACAGAGCCGCTCTGTTGCAACAGCAGGTCTATCCGGATCAGGAGTTCCCAGGGTGATCCATAAACAAGGCAGAGGAGCACTGGAAACCATGGTTCCATCGGCCACCTGGGGGCCACCAGAAGAAGCTTGTGGTGGCCCATGCAGGGTCGCCTTGACCAGCGGTAATGGTGGAAAAGCTTACAGCAGGCTGTCCAGCTATTCGTGCACTAATGCGTCTATCCCCAGGGGGCTTGAATCTTCGTTCGTCGAAAACCACTGGGGGCAGTGAGTAGACTCCTGAGAGGTGAACAGGTCAGTCTGAGCACGACCGAACCGTCTCCATATCCACTCCACCACCTCGGGGTGGAGACGCCATTTGCCGGGATGAATCTCCTGGCGAGATAGAAAGTCCGCTGTATCGTTCCGAACACCTAGGAGGTGTACGGCATGAAGAGAGGCAAGCCTGGGAAGTGCCCATTTTAAGAGACGCTGGATCACTTTCAAGGACTGGCGGGACCTTACTCTGCCCTGATGATTTATGTGGTAAACTGTTGAGGTGTTGTCTGACCTCACCATTACATGCTTGCCCCGTAGCACGGGCAAGACGTGCCTCAGTGTTAGAAACACTGCTCGGACCTCGAGCACATTGATGTGGTCCGACTGTTGTGGTCATGACCACACTCCCGTCGAGCACAGTAGCGATGCGACAGGGTGTCAATGATGTCTTCATGCTCCTTGAATCGAGCAACAGTTTGATGTACTCGATGGACTGTTTTAACGCTAGATGGCTCTTCCCATAATTAACATTGATGCCCAGGCTGGCGACATGTTCCAACGTCTGCGCAGTGAGTGTGAGTGCCATACTGTATGACTCTGTACATATTAGCCAATCGTCTAGGTACGACAGGATTCAGGCTCCGGACCCCCTCTCACAATTTCCAGAACTAAGGAAGATTCAGTGGAGAAAGAGAGGTAGACGAGCTGGTGTCTTGGTCCGTTTGAGGCGGGGTGCTCACCGAGCACCACTCCCCAGTATGCTACTAGCTAACGTGCAGTCTTTGCATAACAAGCTGTGCGAGCTACGGGCGTGGATCTCCTCCCAGCCGGATATCAGGAACTGCAACGTGATCTGTCTCATAGAGACCTGGCTGACAGCTGAGCTACCAGATTACGCCATCGAGCCTTTGGGTTTCTCCGTTCATCGTGCGGATCGAGACGCAAGGCTCTCCGGAAAGAAGAAGGGCAGAGCTGTATGTCTCCTGGTTAAACAAGCCTGGTGTGACCCAAGGAACATTGTGACTGTCGGAAAATTCTGCTCCCCCGACTTAGAGTATCTTATGCTGCAGTGTCGACCTGCTTGGTTACCTCGGGAGTTCACCTCAGTTACTATCGTTGGTGTTTACATTCCACCACAGGCCGACGCGAGCAGAGCGCTCGAGGAAATGCACAGAGCGATTAATGTGCAGGAAACCGCCCATCCAGAGACCGTTACCAGTTTTATTAAGAAATGCACAGAGGACGTTGTTCCCATAAAAACAATAAAAATGATGCCTAACCAGAAACCTTGGATTAATAGTAGTGTCAGTGCAGCTCTCAAGGCACGGAATGTAGCCTTTACCTCTGGCTCACCAGAGGAATACAAACAGGCACGCTATGCACTTAGAACTGCAATAAAAAAGGCAAAGAGGGAATACAGCAAATGTATGGAGACCAAACTCGACACTAACAACACAAGGCATTTATGGCAGGGACTCCAAGCTGTAACTGACTTCAAGGGGAAAAAACAACAAATCACAATAAACACATCACCAACCCTCCCTGATGAACTCAACTCTTTTTACGCCAGGTTTGACCCCTCTGCCAGATTCCCATCTGGCATGATTAGTCCCTCCCCTGCCCCTGAGACCCTTCCCCACCCTCTTGTTCCTACTGAAAACCTGAGTTTTCCTGTACCCCCCCCCATCACCTTCCTGCCACCACTGCAGCCGTGTACCGCCCTCTCACCATCACTGAGGCGAACGTCTGTTGGACATTCATGCGGATTAATCCACGGAAGGTGGTCGGCCCTGACGTCATTCCTGGACACGTCCTGAAGGTCTGCGCCCACCAGCTGTCAGGGGTTTTCACGAACATTTATAATTTGTCCCTTTTCCACCGGACTTACCCCACCTGTTTTAAATCCTCCATCATCATCCCCATTCCCAAACAGCAGAAAGTGGACACCCTCAATGACTGGCGCCCGATTGCACTCACTTCAATAGTAAGCAAGTGCTTTGAGAAACTGGTTAAAGAACTTATCATCTCCATGCTCCCCCCCACCCTCGACCCCTTGCAGTTCGCATACCGTGCAAACAGGAGTAGAGAAGATGCCATCGCCCACGTCCTGCACACCGCTCTCTCCCACCTGGAGGGGGGGGGCACTTATGTGAGAATGCTGTTTGTGGATTATAGTTCTGCGTTCAACACCATAGTGCCCCCCAGGCTGGTCAGTAAGCTCCTGGATCTGGGCGTGGATTTAGTGCTGTGCGACTGGATCCTGGACTTTCTGACGGACCGCCCCCAGGTGGTGAGAGTGGACGATCGCACTTCTTCTCCGCTGGTGGTCAGTATAGGAGCACCACAAGGCTGTGTCCTCAGCCCTCTCCTGTATGCCCTCTACACCCACGACTGCCTGCCAAAGCATGCTTCAAACACCATCGTGAAATTTGCAGATGACACGGTAGTCGTGGGGTCGATCTCCCATGGCGATGAGATGGCCTACAGGGATGAGGTCACCGCCCTGGAACAGTGGTGCAAGGACAACCACCTCTCCCTGAATGTCTCTAAGACCAAAGAGGTAATTGTGGACTATAGAAAGGGGGGGGGGGGGGCATCTATTCCCCTGTTACCATCAACGGCTCAGGGGTGGAGAGGGTGGATACCTTCAAATACCTGGGAGTTAACATCCATGAAGACCTGACTTGGGCTTGCCATACCACCGCTGTCATTAAAAAAGCCCAGCAGCGTCTGTATGGTCTCAGGCGCCTGAGGAAATTCGGTCTGAGTCCCCGGATCCTCAGGGACTTCTACCGGGGCACTATAGAGAGCTTGCTGACTGGATGCTTCATTATCTGGTACGGTAGCTGTACCAGTAAGGAGCAGAAGGCCCTGGGCAGGGTGGTTAGAACGTCCCAATCCATCACTGGCTGTGAGCTGCCCAGTCTGCAGAAGCTGTTCAATCAGCGCTACCTCAGGAAGGCTCTGAGGGTCATCAAGGACCCTACCCACCCCCATGCCAGCCTGTTCTCCCTGCTGCCCTCAGGGAGGAGATACAGGACCCCCAAGGCACGCACTAGCAGGCTGAGGAACAGTATTTTCCCTCAGGCCATTAGACTCTTGAACAAATCATTATGTGCAATATTTGATTATTTTATATTTTATTGCTTTTATATTGGTTGTTTTTACATTGCATACTGCACTTCTTTTAATTGTCTTTTATACCTAGCTTTTTATAGTACATGTTGTTTTTATATTACTTCTATAACGACAATGATCCACACAGATAGGGATGTGGAAGTATGCGTCCTTTAAGTCCACAGCTGTGAACCAATCCCCTGGTCTCACGGTGTGTATGACATCCGACATCCTGGATGGGGTCCAGGTCGCTTGTGTATCTGACCCTGGAAAATATTGGGGGCCGATGGTTGAACTGGAGGCAGTAACCCTTTAAAATTGTGGAAAAAGTCCACGGGTCTTTCGTGAGGGCCGCCCAATTCGCCAGATGGTCTCGGCAATACTGCCCCACCATCAACCCTGTGGTTAGCCTGACCGTCAGGTGGACCTATATGATTGCGACGAAGGGTTCCCCTCCCATACGAGGGCTGTGCGTGACATCCAGCCAAAGGCTGAGACCAGAGTGTTGGGGGGGGGGGCACCTGCCACCCCCTGTATCTTAATGCCTCCACAGAACGCTCAAGTGTCTGGCTACTTCAGTGATGACCTTGCCGGGGATAGTTCTCTTTGTGGCATCAGGGAAAGGGGACTGTGCCAACCACACCTGACGTCGAGTCATCATGAGCAAGGATCACACGGCCCAGTTCACATGTCATAAATGCAAATGCCTGAAGAGATGCTGAACCCTCAGTGGACACTGAACCTTCCACTGACCCTTTGTCAGATTGGTCAAATATGTCAGACCAACTCTGAGAAAACTTGGTGTTATATGCCGCTGTGGAAAGTGCATCAAACCGCTCAAAATTCGGATCTCTGTACAAATCCTCCTCTGCAGGAGGCCCCTCAGGGGGACCGTGCTGGGGAGCCGTTTCCACCTTTGTACGGTTTTCCATCATCTCAGTCAGTTGCTGTACTGCAGCGCGCAGCTGCATGACTTCTGCAGAGAGGTTGCTGCCCCTGCTAGCCTTGCCCTTTTTCCATGAAGGGCCATAATACCACAAGATACAAACAATCTTACCTCTTTACTCTGCATTGGTGAGCAAAAGAAGAGGACTTCCGCATTGATGTGCCTCCCTTTATAGGGAGGAATTACGTCATCACGTGGAGGTCATGTCCATAATAAATGTTGGTATAAGAGTCTCGATGCATCTGGCACCAAGAAGGTTAATTCGTAGTTGATGACCCTAATGGTCGGGGGAACGAAATATTGAGTTTGAGTTTGTTGTTGATTATTATGCAGGGGTGTTTTTATTTTACCTAGGAAACTGGTGGACATTTGATTTTATATTCTGTTTGCATATATGTAAAAATATGATACTGGAGAGTTTTTTTTAAAGTGATTTTCATTTGTTTACCAAAGTGTCTTGTGTTTACTTTATGGGAAAGTTTTACTTGTATGTGGTACTTCATATAGCCATGTAATACATAACATAAACTCATGGGCCAGACTTTCTTTAACTATTGTAAATTTAAACTTTGTTTTCGATTTTTACCCATTAATAGGACACGAAAATGTGACATTTTTTACACTGTCATAATTGATGTGGAAATATATACCTATCCTAATGGCCTACATTTCTTTCAACCAAATATTTTTGAAGACATTTGATATGCCTTTCTAAACCCCACTTTCCTTAGTGAAAGTTGTCGCTCGTATTCATATGGGTGAGCAAAATTAATCAGGCTCATGTACATAATTCATTGTGTCCTGAGAGTTACGTACACAAGATGCCGTCGGCAATCATGAAAAATAAATATATATCGGATCGATCTTTGTTTCTGTCATGCATAAACCAAGTAAAAAATATGTGCCCAAATTCATACACTCCACGATACTTTAACCTCTTCCTACCGAGGGCAAAATAGGCCAATTTTTGCCTGTTTTCACTAGTGACAAACAAAGGTGGTTATCTCAAAAACTATAAATGGTACAAATATGGTTCATGGCTTTTATTAAAGCAGACACCTGCAGTATTACGACTAAGCAATGAGAACTCATAGAAATCCAGTTTTTGATACTTAACTACAACAATTTATGTACAGAAAATATAAAAAAAACTAAAAAACGGGTACCTACATTCAAGTTTAAGAATTTTTACCTGGGGAGCTACAAATGCTATGGAGGAAATGACTCATCTATCTGATTCATCAATATGCTGCCTACCTCTGGTAACAATCTGGTGTCAATATCTCAAACCATTCAAATTTTACAGGGTTTTTTTCAGGTGAACCTTTTTCGTTATCCAAATGGTGCCAAATGTTCCAAAAATGGCAATGTTCCAGAAAGGTCTCAATATGATTTATTTTTTAGGTTTTTACAATAAAATGAGATAATTTGTCAATATTGGCAATAAAAGTTCATTTTTAGACGTGTTCTTGGTGCTCTTCATATTACACAACTAACTACCCAAGGTTACAAAAAGCTGTCAAAACCCATGTAGCAGCACAGTGAATCTTGTGTATTTCACCAGAGCCCCATTAGCCAGAAATGAGTCCAGGAATGTGCAAACAGGTTTTCAAATGAATAATGGGAATAGTATGAAACTTCCCTACACATTACTGCTTGCCAGTCCTGTCCTTTATTCTGTTGCCACCTCCTATGACAGGGACGTTGGGGTTGGGTTTTAGGAGGCAAAACTTTATACATGACAAACATATATCAATTATATACAAGTGCACTAAGGTGTACTACTAAAAGTGCAGTGGATAAAAAATCAAAAGTCCACCAGTTTCCTAGATAAAAAATAAAAACACCCCTGCTGTAACAAATAAAAAGATCCTTGCCCTCTAATTTCTGAAGTTACCGTATTTACACAAAGAAAGCACAAAATGGCAGGGTCCAAAAAGCTAAAAAAAATTAACTAAAAACAAAAAAAGGCAAAGGATCAAAACATGGGGGTGGAGGGTGAGGAGAGATTATTTAACCATTCATACAGAAGCTATTTAGACTACACATTCCCTCAGGAGAGCAATCTGCATCATTACAAACCCCACTAACCCTGTCCATGGAATTGTCCACCATGTTGATATACCCATTAGTCCCCCTTATACAATAACAATCAACAATAGTAATAATAAACAAGTACTCCCTCATGTTATCATGTTCTCTCCCTCATACCATGCATAAATTGCCATTTTGTTTACCTGCACAGCCTTCTGTACTGCATACAGAACAATTTACTCATGTGGAACAATGACTTTACTAAACACTTCCAGAAGCCATTTCACACTCAAAAAAATCGATTTAGTAGCTCATCTCAGACACAAATAGATAGCTAGCTGCTTGTTACCTGTAATTTTGCTTGCTAGCTTGCCACTGTAAAGGTAATACTATCTATATTAATTTAGCTGAGAGGGACCGATTTTATGCATAAGTATATAAGGTTAGTTAGCTTCACAGAAGAAACACAGGGATTCACGCATTGCAGCTAAATTGCACATTTCCTTCGATGCTTACACCAAACTTACCGTTTCCACAAAGATCTGTGTTGTTGGCAACGCCACGTAACACGTGCAAGTTTGTCAACACAGACAATACACCCTTCAAGTTTACTTCATAAATTATTTATCATACCGTTCGAATGTGCAATTTGTAATATTAATTGTATGAAAAACAATAAAATACAGTTGACAATGTAATTACGAACCCGCATGGCATTGCGTGAATTCACACTGGTGTATCGAAAAATCGGTAATACCACCAGCCCTAACGACGTTACCTGCCATGGCGAAATTCAATGCGTTTATAGCATAACACTGTTAGTATGATAAAACAACTTACATGTCAGCAACATCATCTCGGTCATCAGTGGATTCAGCGTCACTGAGACAGGATGAGTCTCCCCCGGCAAAAACATCTTCTGGTTTATCCAGTTTGTCTAGCACTTGGTGCACGGATAAACGCCTCAAAAATCTCGACATGACTACACAAAAACTGTCTCAAAAATACTCTAAAGTAAAAAAATGTAACTGTGGGCCTTACCTAATTAATTGTGCTTTGCTAAACGGAATGTAGCGAGCTACGCTACAAGGTAAAAACACTGCGCCATCTTGGTTCGATAATTACGCGTGGCCGCCACTTCCTTATACGCAGGGCAGTATTTCCTTTTTTTACGACGGCATTGTGTTAAATGAGGGCTTGTTTGAAAGATAAGAGTCTTGGCTATTGCTTTTCCCACTTCAGATAGGCCTATTGTGCTATCAGGCAAAGAAATACACCCAATTGACGACGGTTTTGCATAAATCTCTGCAAGCAAGTTCAAAACAACTCTGGCGAACATATACTAAGCCACGGGATTGGTACTCCAGAAACTGGCTGAGTTTCACAACGCCAAAGTGAACACAGCCGAACGAGTCGTAATCAAGTGCAAAAAAGCACAAGTCGGTTTAAAATTGGAAAAAAATAATGTACAGCCGTATGAAAGTTTTAAAGTATTTTTTCTTGAAGCCTAAAGGTATAATGATTTTTCAAACCAAAGTATTGTGAAATACAATTAAGCAGAACAGTTTACCAGCACATTGTTTATGGTGTGACATCAAGCTGCAATACATGTTTGAGAATTAGGTCCGAGTTTCCAATGTTATTTACAAAGTTTTATCCCGACGTTTTGGGCTTAAAAACCACTTTCCCAGAAGGAATGGATATATCTTAAAGGGTAAGTTCGCTATTTTGGACCTTGGACCCTATTTGCGGTCCGTCTTCCATGAACCTGACCCATGAAGTCAATTTTTTCGCTGATCGGTCCAGTATTGAGTTCGCTACAGATTTCCTGTAGGCTCTCACTGGGCTACAATAAAAGTCAACGGGGCAATTAGAAATGTTCAATAAATGTGCTTTCATGTACAATAAATGAGACGGGAAGCTCAGGGTGTATTGTTACCGGTCTCAGTATGCTCTCCTGTGAAATGTATCTCAATCCGAACATTTTTACGTGCTTGGCATGGCTTGGAAGTAGCCTAAGCATTTCTCTGTTGCTTGTTTTCGATGCTCCCGCGGAGTACTATGTGTCGGGGGTAGGGGAGCGGGAAGGTGTGCCGGCCGTTTACGAAACTATCTAGTTGAGCAGTCTGCGTTTGTTTACCTGCAGCAACGTAGGCTACAATTTCCACAAAAAAACTTGGATGATGGATGACTATAATGATTACGAAGACGAAGAATTCGATTTTGACTGACGTTACTCGCTACAGATTTGAGCCAGAATACACGGACACAGAACTACAAGAGATGGATGATAAGAGAGCAAGAGAAGAGAGAGAGCCTGAAGTTGCGCAGGTAATGTTATCCGAAGTCAGTGCGAGGTAGTGCGGTCGGAGAAATAGTTCTGTTTCAAATGGAACTGTTGTTTCAACGTTCGGTTTGCGTTTGCGATAGCCTACATTTCACAGGAGAGCATACTGAGACCGTAAGAATACACACTGAGCTATAAAAGCACATTTATCGTTGTTTTTCCATAACATTTCTAATTGCCCCGTTGACTTCTATTGTAGCCCAGTGAGAGCCTACAGGAAATCTGTACCGAACTCAATACTGGACCGATCAGCGAAAAAATGGACTTCATGGGTCAGGTTCATGGAAGACGGACCGCAAATAGGGTCCAAGGTCCAAAATAGCGAACTTACCCTTTAAGGATATTTAATCAAAATATTGAGGTGAGCAGTTTATTATATATTATTAAATTAATGAAATGTATAATTTAATAATTTCCGTAACGCCCGCGTTACCGCTAGGGGGCGTTTGGTATTAAGAGGTTAAAACAAGGGGAATATATAGTGCTGACTGTTACACACACAGCGGCACAACAAACATGCATAAAAATCAAGATTACAATGTGAAATATTATTATTGTGTATATCAAAAAAATGCATAATAATAAAAGGGTCCATCAGTTAAGGACCACATAACTGTCCTTCAGCAAAAGGGAATGCATTTATCCCGCCAGGTTTTAACAAACATCTGTCATCTCCAGGCAGCTGAGCTGGACATACATTCCTGCTATATGCATTTCCCATTGCTATGAAATTAATGGCTGCACTACATTTTTTGCGAGTGGGTAGTTCCAGCGTCTCCTAAGTTCAATTGGAGGCATATCCCGATCTTCCGTAAATTCAGCCATACTTGCAGTTACCTCAAGCCAATCCGATATGCCAATGAATACATTAAAGTCCCCATCACACCTATCAGCCAAGAATGGGTAAAACAGGAGTTCATGGCGAATGGATGTTCTGCCCCAGCAGAATGTGAAATGTAAGGGAGCCCACTCCATCAACATGTGATGTGCGATGCTACGTCTAAGGTTACACATGTAAATTATCCTGCATCAAGCTATGACTTTATATTGGCCAATAGGTCCTGCAATCTTCCAGGGGGAACAATCTTCTGTTATGGGACAATGGCTATCCAATAAAAACTTTTCTGATAACACCTATGTCATGTCTATAACAATGCATGAACTGTCATTTTGTCAATCGAAAACTCACAAAAACACGCACTGCAATAGACGGACATTTGGAGTGCGGAAAATGCGCCTCAGATGTCTGGATCATAAGACAGGTGGAACGTTACAATTCAGTTATGGAATAACTGAACAAAACGATTCTAAAGAGAACTAGGTCTAATGAAGGAAAATAAACAATTTCAACAATTAGAAAGGAAAACAAAGTTACAGCACATTACACGATTAATTCTGAGAATTTTAATGCCATATATTCTCTGCATGCGCGCTTCAACTTCTTGCATGTGCAGGTCTGTTTTGCCAGCTGTAAATTACTCTTTTCACAGTCTTACTATCCGCCATCATATTAGAAATCCGCCAAGGTGCTAACTAGGGGTGTGCAGCGATGCCACTATCTGTATCTGTTCCATCATCAGCATTATCTGTATCTGTATTTGGATAAAACCAGAAGTGGGCGGTGCTTCAGCCGGAAGTGGTGTTACATATAGAAAATAAAATTCTAAAATTAGGTCTTAAATTAATTTATGAGTATGAGTAGTCACCACCTCCCTGCCTTTTCTTTCTTTTCAAAACTTTTTATAAGAACTATATTCTGGACTTTATACTTATTTATCTATTGTTTTTTTTTGTTAAAGGTTGTTTTGAACCCTCCACCCCATAACTAGGGGGACACTGAACAATAATTTTGGATAAGCACTGGAAGAAATCTGTGGTACAATATATAATCAACTCAGAATGAAAAGGCAGTTTTATAAAAAAAAAATGAAACCATTTCATTGTACATTTGAATGGAAACTATTTCCACAATAATCTTTCTGCCTGTTGTGATTTCATATTGTAGTTTTTTTTTTTTCACGATATGAACTTGGACCCCCATACCCCCAACCCCAACTCAATGATTTCAGCCCCTGTATTGCTCCTCGCTAGCTTAGTCTGCCCTCTCGTTTTGTTTTTGTAGTGAAATTTGGTCACTTTTATTCAGAATTAATTAAGTTCAACACTCAATTGGAATTCTATACATCAGTAGAGCCCAACTTAGTGAAATAACGTAGACATGACAATGGGTTGCAAAAATGACATATGTTTTATTGGCTACAACTATGAATATGTGAATAATAGAAACAATAATTGATATAACATGAGGAATATAATCTATGACTTAATCTTAATCAGAGGAAATGATAATTATGTGACGGCTAAATATAGAAGCTAACAGTCCTACCATTAACAAAGGTTAGTTTGTGTTATGGGTTAATGACACGCTAAACTATATTTTGTGGTTAGCTCGTTTTATCAGTCTCATAAATACAAAGTTTTAACATTGTAAAACTGTAAGGTCAAGGGAAATTGGCTATTCCCGACCGAAACGCGCATAGCAAAACAAAATACAAACAACAATAGAAACCAGCAGTAAAATGACCTCAACTGGGTATTACAGGTTTTATGCTAGCCTATCAATTGATGTCAGTGCAAAATAAAATGCATTTCGATACTTAACGTTAACAAAGGGAGGCCAATCCCGATTCCGTAAGTGATGTCAGCTCGGCAGCTGGTCCAAGGTCCCGGCAGGTGCGTGGACTCCTGGAGACTTCTTCACCGAAGGTTGGGAAACGCAGAAGTCCATCAGGGTTTCAGTGGTGCGTCTGGTAGGCGTAAGACAGTGTCTTTACCATCAGAGCGGTCCGGGTTCAGTGGTGCATTTGGTAGAGGTAAGACTGCGTCTTTCCCATCAGAGCGACGTTGGTAAAGTTCCATGGGTTTTTATGGTCAAAATCCCTTTGATCCCAATTGGTAGTTGGTTTTAGGGCACCCATACAACATATTGGCTCATTCCCTTGGAACCAACATTGAAACAAGATGGACCAGCTATTTGCAATCACCTCAGTGTGTGTGTGCGTTAAATTGGGATCTCTCCTCTCCTTCTCAAAAGAGGGTGTGTGTTCCTGCCCAAACTGGTGCCTGATCGATCAAGCAGTCTATGTTCATCTCAGAGTCAAGTCAAGTTTATTTATAAAGCACATTTAAAAACAACAGAAGTTGAAGTGCTGTACAATAAGAAAATTAAAAATAAGATGCATAAAATAAATAAATAGAACAAAAGTATAAAATACAATACACAAAAACACAAAACATGCCAAGCATTAAGACTCAAACGCCAATGTAAAAGGGTGTATCTTAATACGGGATTTAAAAGAGTCATTGGAGGGGGGAGACCTAATAGAAAATGGTAGACTATTCCAAAGCCTTGAGGCAGCATTTGAGAAGGCACGTTCGCCCTTAGTTTTCAACCGGGACCGAGGAACAGATTTAATTTGTCAGAGGATCTAAGAGGCCTGGAGGTAGAATAGGGGCAAAGGAGGTCAGAAATGTACTGAGGTGCCAAAACATGTAGAGCTTTAAAAACAAATAATAAAGCATTAAAATCAATTCTGTATTTGACAGGCAGCCAGTGAAGAGAGGCCAGTGTTGGGGAAATGTGGTCCCTCTTCTTAGTGCCGGTCAGGAGCCTAGCAGCTGTATTTTGCACTAATTGCAGCCGAGATAAGCATGACTGACTGACTCCCATGTAAAGGGAATTACAGTAGTCAAATGAAGGCATGTAAAACAATCTCCAAATCCTTAAATGAGAGGAAAGATTTTAGTGTAGCTATGGCTCTAAGCTGGAAGAAACTGCCACCCACAACAGTTGATTTGTTTGACAAATTCTAGGGCAGAATCAAAGATGACACCAAGATTTTTCACATGTGTACGTAGATTTGAGGACAGATGTCCTAGGTTAGTGGCTAAACCTCTGGTGGAGTCAGGGGGACAAAATAAGATAACCTTTTTAAGTCTTTTTTTCATTTAGCTGGAGAAAGTTTTTCGCCATCCAACATTTAATGCAATTCAAGGCAATCAAGGACAGACTTTATGGACTAATCATCACCAGGTTTCAGCGGAAGGTATAACTGTGTGTCATCGGCGTAACAGTGGTAGGAAATGCTTTGCTTACGAAAAATAGAACCTCGAGAAAATACAGAGAAAATAAAATAGGACCTAAAATAGAACCTTGAGGTACTCCATAGGTGATAGGTGCCGTGGAAGAAGAGTTCCTTAACAGAAAATGTTCTATTGTTTAATCTATTGCTGCCAAACACCCCCAAGCGGTAACGCGTGCATTACAGAAGTTATACATTTCATTAATTTAATAATATATAATAAACTGCTCACCTCAATATTTTGATTAAATATCCTTAAAGGGATAGTTCGGAATTTTGGACATAATGTCTCAATTCCGACTTACCCATGATGTAGTTGATTGATGGAAACCATTTTCAGCTAATTCTATGCTGTCCCTTCTTTTGGACATACACACATTGCTAATGCTAGCACAACTCTAAGGTAACCGGTAGCATCCACTACCAAACGCACTTAAACACTCCACAGTGCACCCAAAGCAAATAAAATACGACGACAGTCTATCTGGGGAGCGATACTTTATGTTACCTACGAATGTATTGCGGCACTGGTCGACTACAACAACAAAGAAGAGTAACAAGTTGCAATGGCCATGTTCACTCCGCCACCGTACTTCCACAGAGAATACAGGTCAGCACAAAGTAAAGGATTCAATGATAGTTTGACTTCAAAAATGATGGTATAAACACTCAAAATAACCCCGATAGACTGTCGTCGTATTTTATTTGCTTTGGGTGCACTGTGGAGTGTTTAAGTGCGTTTGGTAGTGGATGCTACCGGTTACCTTAGAGTTGCACTAGCATTGGCAACGTGTGTATGTCCAAAAGAAGGGACAGCATGGAATTAGCTGAAAATGGTTTCCATCAATCAACTACATCATGGGTAAGTCGTAATTGAGACATTATGTCCAAAATTCCGAACTATCCCTTTAAGGTTATAATGTACTCTATTGGATAAAAGAGCTGACAATGAATCCAGAATGAACTGTAATGAATTAGACAGGCTTGCAGGGCATGGGGGTATTACGAGTCAACGTTTCAGATAGTGTAATAGCGGTATAAAGTGTTGTATATTTCTCAAACGGATTGTACCAGACAGTAAATTACCACTGAATTTTGAAAGGAACATCTCTATTTGTAAAACCAATGGTAGGGTTGTATATTTATTTCATATTTAGTAGCATATATTGCTCATAGAATACATGGTATAAGAGACAATAATTTCACATGTTTATTTTGCATTCGAGTGAGCAGGGCTTTTCACTGCTTTTTTGGCATACGATCAGGCTATTGGTGGGTTTAACTTGTTGCTATTGTTGCTAATTCTAATTTTATATGATGATTAAATATATTTATGAACTCAAACATAGATGCTATTGTCCACTATGTCACGCATGGGTAGGTATAGACTGGGTGGGGGGTTGCTTGTTCAATGGATTTGCTACGGAAAATAGTTAGACACTTAGAAACTCAGTATTCAGCAGAGTTGTCACCCATCGTCTACCAATTAGTGGTGTGTCGTTCGCGAACGAGTCGGCTCTTTGAGCCGGCTCTTTTAGGTGAACGTTGGGAGCCGGCTCGCATATCTGAAGAGCCGATTTGTTTTGTAAATTAACACAAGACAAGTGCTTGTGGTCTTGGTGGAACTTTTATTCGTTTTTTTTCTTCAAGTTCCATCTGTAATCACAGAGAATAATTTTTTAGGCCAAAAATGAATAAAACCACTATAAGAAAATAACATTAATAATAATTTAAAAACCAGTTTAATTGTTGGGCAGTTTAATTGTTCTGATGCTGCAGTTTTGCTCATTTATTTTTTTATGCATTTATTCATTTTTCTTTGTTATGATGCAATATTATGTTCTATTTTATGAGTGTCTCTTTTGTTTTGAAATGTTCAACTACTCACTGTGTTTATTGTGCAATTTATTTCAAGACATAAAAATGCCCTACTTTCAATGCACACGTGTAATAGCGTCTTACTGTTTTTACATTTATTTAAATAGTTTTCATAACAAACAAAATGCAAAATAATGTTATTTTGGTAATTAGAAGGTAGAGTAAGATTCCTTTGAACAATTTAAGTGATAGATGTGCACAAACACCAATCATAGGTCAAAATATCGCTAACTTTGGCCGATTTTGAAAAAACGGAAATGCTACTGAATGAAGAGCCGTTTGGGAGCCGAAAGAGCCGGCTCTTATTGGTGAGCTGAGCCAAATGATCTGACTCACTGAAAAGAGCCGGAATGCCCATCACTACTACCAATAGAGTGAAAACACGGAGTTTGTGATTTCCGCTAATAGTTTGGTTGCAGGAGCAACGACTGTCTCAGTGGAGCAAAATCTTGGCTCTGGCAGCATGGTCACTAGGCATCTGTGCAAAGGGGTTAAACTTTGAGCTTTTCCTTCTTTTTCTTATCCAGCCAATTTATATTGAAATCACCAATAAAATATAATTCCTTCCCTAGATCTAACGTCTTCAAAAGAGTTTTAAAATCATTATAAAATTAAGTTTCATATAAGGGAGGGTTAGACCTACACATCAAAAAGCATTTCAGGAGAAAGGGTAACACGAACAGCTAAACGAGAGCGAGAGATCAAAGACTGAAGCTCAAATGGCTTATTTTTTGCCAAAAGGATGATTTTGTGTTAGTTATTTATTTAATGTATTCAGTGGTCATTGCTGTCAAAACCTCTGTAGCTGGGCTATGGCAAGGTGGCCTGGGTGGTTGTGAGATTCTCAGCCTGAATTGTCGTCCCAGTCCTGTCCTGTTGACAAACCTGAGGATAACAGATATATAGAACCTTAAACTTAGAAAAAAATTAAACAAGCCATATGGTACATCAGTACCATGTTCCTTAGTACTTAGGGTATTATGTTGTATATCACCTTACACTGGTGTGTTTATCAATGTAACGTTTGTACAGACACACACCGCTCAAGAACTTAAATGATTGTTTGCATTCAATCCATAGATATTTGTTAGCCCAGTTGTCTGACCAAATAAACAGCCATCCAATTTATTCATGACTAAGAGAGCATTTCCAGGGGTCTGGTGAGGATCCCTTACTGAATAGATGAATGCCTCCTGAGATTACCAGACTGTTTGTTCTAGGAATGTTAGATTCGGTCTGTCTGTCATCTTTTGTAGCTATTGATTTAAATACATAATGGAGGAGAGGAGAGAAGCATTTTGTTCTGGGACAGAGTGGTGTGAAAAGGATGCAAAGGATCCACACTTTAACCGGCCCCATGATTTTGTTTTGGTACAGGAAATCATGAATGGATAGGTAAGGAAATTAGGCAGTTTTTATGTGCTGTTGATAAGATGAAACCAGTGGGAAAAGAGGGGATTTCATATTGAGAACCATGATTTAATGTTGCACCAAAAAAATCTCAATACAGCACAATGTTTGTTTTATATGTATGGTCAATTTCCATTTGTTCACAATTCACCCATAAGAGATCAACAAATCAATTCAATTCTATTCATGCTTTTAGTTAGTCAGGAATATATAAACCACACGCTCCAGCAATTCAACAAATTTGGGAGCAAGACTACAAATCACTGATGACGGTGAGTTTTTTAAGGTGAACTCAGACTATGACATCCAAAGACATAGTGTGTGTGTGTGTGTGTGTGTGTGTGAAAGAGGATACTATATACTTACATACTATGTTAGTATGTACTGTTAGTATGAATAACTAGTAGGCTACACACCTTTTGGAATTGAGTACACTTAACCTGTGGCTGTCAGTACCCTATTTAAATAAATGTTGTGATCTAGAAACCAACCTCATGAGATTTACAAAAATTCCCTAAATATTTATGACATTATGCATTAATGTATTCATGGACGAATAAAAATGAAATTAGATTTTTTTTAAAACACTGGTTAATTTTTTATTTAATGTCATTGCTCTCAGTTTCTGTCCAGTGGCGCAGGTAAACTAATATCACAATCCACAAAGACAGAGCAAAGAATTACGCTTGTCACAATGAATGCATAACACCACAGAAGACAAAGAAAGATATCACAAATACTCCAGGCCCTATCTTACACCCGGCGCTAAGCGGCGGTAACCAAAATGCAAGTGTCTTTGCTAGTTTCAGGTATCATTTCAGCGTCCCGGACTCACGTTGTTTAAATACCAAGTGAACTTGCGCCCACAGCAAGTGAACTGGGCGTCTTGGTCTTAAGATGAGGTGTGGCCAGGATCATTTTTGGCGTATTGCTATCTTGAGCCAGCAGAAATCGCTTGCACTAAAACCACCACAAACCTGAAAAAAAAAGTCATGTTACAGTTGCTTCAATGGTATTTTAACTGCGCAATATTAAGATAATATGTAATATGCGTGCACATAGGCGTGTGCACAACATGCATACATCCTCCTGTCTGTTACACACAGGGGCGTGCACAAACATGCAAAAATCAAGATTACATTGTGAAATTGAGAATTTTCCCCCCCAAAAAAACATTTTCTCTCTCAGACTAGACGCACGTTGACCCTGGAATCCCGAGAAAGTGGGCTTGTTTTAAGCATTAAGCTACCAAAAAAGAACGTGTTGGTCATATTTCCATAAGCAGTACATTATAAAACAATGGAAAATATGTGTAAACCTATGGGTTCCCAACCTGACAGCTTTAATGTATTTAGTGTCATTAAGGCAAAATTACGCTATTTATGTTATTAATCAAAATTATAATGCACGTAATATGAACTTCAGATGAAGCTTGAACTTATAAGAACAGCCTCATGGAATTGATGTTTGACAATGCTTCATTGTATCATCAAACAAAATTTGTTAAACAAGCAGGCTAATTTGGCATTTTCTAAGGTGAGACGGAAGCCATATTCTGGCAGCTTCAAAACAAAAAAGTTCAAAACCTTGTCCAGTGAATATTGCATTTATTGTTTTTCAAATAGCCTAGGCTACAGCGGATTCGCTGTGCATAAGGTTTTTTTCGATAGCCTATGGTTAAAAAACTGAGATAAATGTCACCATGTGAACTAAATTGTAACCTTAGCTATTCTTCGTCCTTCATATTTTTTAAATTACAGTGACCAGGTTTCCATACTCTCACCGTTTAAAACCCAGCTGATTTCACCCGCTATTCCATAACTGAACAAAACGATTTTAAAGAGAACTAAGCGTCTAATTAGAAACTAAAACAAATTTGCAGCGCGTTACACAATCAATTCACAATTAATTTTAATGCCATTCTCTGCACGTGCGCTGCATGTTCTCTGTTTCCCCTGCTGTAAGTCGCACGTTTCACGGTCTTCCTGGGAAAGTGGATTGTTTTAAAGGATTACGCTACGAGTAAAACAGGTTGGTCACATTTCCATAAACAGGACATTATTAAACAAGGGGAAATATGCGTGAACATATGGGTTGCGAACCTGACAGCTTTATTGTAGGCTATTTAGTGTCATCATTAAGGCAAAATAACGGTATGTATGTTATTAATCAATATTAGCCTACTATACAGGTAGCCTAATGAACTTTGGATGAAGCTTGAACTTCGAGAACTCCATGAGAACAGCCTCTTGGAATTGATGTTTGACACTTTCATTGCATAATCAAACGAAATTCGCTGAACAAGCAGGCTAATTTGGCGTTTTCTAAGGTGAGACTGAAGCCATTGATAGCTTATTCTCAGCTGTTGCAGGTGCTTTTAACGAAATTTAACCGCATATATTTTGTTAAATAACAGCCCTGTCTGGAATTACCGGGAACTCATAGGCTAATGGTTAGTCCGAATAATATTGATCATACTCCATTTAGCCTATTCCTTGATCACACTAAACACGCACGAGCATGTCTGTTTCGCCATCAAGCAATCCGCCAAGGTGGAAAAGCAGGCTTTTAAAGGGAATGGGATATGACATTTTGATTGGTTTATTGCATGTCACGCCCAAGACACACCTATAATTAATGAAGCGACTAGGTTCAGCCCAGTTGCACCTTGCACCGTGCTTAGCGCCAAAAAAACACGCCGTTAAAATAGCAAAAGTGGACTGGGACACGCCCAAAATGGACTTTACGCCATGCGCTTAGACTAAGCGCCAAGATCGCCAAGATAGGGCCCCTAATGTTGATCCATATATTCCTTGCTCACACACTGTTACGTTCCTCTGTTTTCTGTTTCCCCTGCCTTGCGTTTCGTTTTGGCTTTGGCCTACTGTGTTTCTTTGTGTCTCCCACACAGGTGGAGATAGACGTCACAGTCCTATATGGAGATCCTGAGAGCTGCGCTGGAGGGACGATGCACACTGTTGCCTGGCAACCATCTCCGGGAGAACTTTCTGACCTATTGATGATGCCAAATTTTACCAGCCACCCCAAAATTTTACCAGACACCTTTTATTATTTTTTTCCAATACATTACGCTAGAATAACGTGTTAGAATGCACTTATGTTTAGTAGCTCTAATAAAATAGTATGTATTACGGGTCAAACAAGTCAAACATTGTGTTTTCTGAACAGACAGATGCCAGTAGGCCTAACGTTAAAGCGAGCTGTCCAGAGATATCACTTTTACCTTAGAGCGTATTGGCAAAGGTATTGGTCAGTTTTTTGTTTTTCTGTGTGATGCTGTGCGACACTTGTTAAAATTGGGGGACGTAGAAAAAATGTTTATTTCACTGGTTCTTTGATAACAACTTGTAAACAATCTTATTTTCCAGCAAACTAATAAAATGATGTTAACAGATAATATTAAATGACACCCGTTTCCATTCTTGTACAAACTGGCGGCGAAAAATGCATCCGGAGCTTCAATTCGGTTTTTACGAGGCCATGGGAAGGCAATGGGTGACGTCACAGTGACTTTGTCCATATTTTTATACAGTCTATGATTGTAATCAGTTGTTTTCATAGTTTTTGAAGAGAAAACGAAGACAATAGAGCGAAATTAATTTAGATACATTTTGAGTAATGGCTTTACCTTTTTAATGATTGCTATAGATATTATTAATATCGTTTTTTAATATTTTTTGCCATGATAATCGTATTGTGAAAATTTGATATTGTGACAGCCCTGAATCCTTGATAACTGCAATTAATTACCTTTCTTTGGTTCTTTTGAACTGGTTTGCATTTTGCTGACTTTTTTCTGTATTCAAAATTGTTTTGTCTTGATCTTTGTATTAGAAATTGTGTTGTTTATTTGTTTGTTTATAATATAAACAAATTGAATGTTTTTTTTTCCTCTCAGTTCACTTTGGGTTTGATCTGACGGTTTTTCTGTTACTTGGGTGTTTTATGTTTATTTCCATGTTGTGTTCCCCTCTCATTTAGCAGTTTCCCAGAGGGGAGTGGGTGATACTTCTGGAGAATCATGTATTTTCATGAAGGATGCCCACTCTCTCTTGAAGTCAAAATCATTATCATCTTTTGATTGGTTTCTTGCACTGTTGGTTGAATAAATCTAAGCTAATTGGTGCATGGTCTGATATGATAATGGGGCGAATTTGGGTGTTAGCAATTTTAGGCATAATGGAGTTACTTGTGAGGAAATCTAGTGAATTCTAGAAGAGGTATTATGGATGCAAAGTATGAACATTCTTTAACAGATGGATTTTTCAGTCACCAACTATTGCCAAGACCAAAATCACTCATGTACTGCTTCATTATGTCAGTGAAATTCCAGGTTCTGATGTTACTTGAGGTGGTAGATCTGTCTATGACGAGGTTTATGACTGTATGTTTTCATTTTCGCTGAGTTCGATTTATTCCTTCTCGATGTCGAAACTCACTTAATTTGAGATTCCTTTAACTCAGCGTTTGATTGTTGGGCTATGGGGATCAGCTGTTGATCAGTGCCTTGGAGTCGAGCAGGCAGTTCATTAATCATTGAGAGCAGCTGTGGTACATTGCCTTTTCCAATGAGGGTGTGACAACAGCCTTCCTATTAGCATTAAAAGAGGCAGGAAATAGCATATTTCGGTTGATTTTTTCCCCCTGATCTGACGACTTTTTTTTATAAGTAAATTGTGCTCCTCATGTCCACAGCCTCTTTGAGCTTGAAACTCGGCCGGTCCTTTAAGGCTTTAAGTTAGTTGTTCTTTGTTTAGTTGTTCTTTGTTTAGTTGTCTGACTTAAATGGTAAGCATATTGGTTAAGCCTAGCTTTTTTAAAGGTGCTCCAGACCGACCTATGCTGGGTCACCTGTGCTTGGGCAACTAGCCAAACTAGGCTTGGCTAATCATTGCAAGTTATTTTACTTGCCTAAATGATTGCCTAGCCCTGCAGGCTTTGTTTTGTTTATTTTATAGAAGTGCTGAAAAGCCTCCTCTGAACCATTCTTTGCATTTTCTGTTTATTAGGAAAGGGAAGAGAAGACCCTTCCAATTTCATTTTCTTTTGAAGTAAATAAACATTTATGGTGTTTTAAGTAGTGAAGAGGCATTTGTTCATTGAAGAAACATTTTTGTACTATATTGAAGAGGCATTTGTTCTTTATATATTTGAGCCATTTTTGCCAGGCCATGCATTGTGGAACTGACAGACTGACCCCCAATAATATTTCATATTTTTAAAAATAAACATGTCTGAGTACTCCAAAGTACCCCAGGGCTATGCGTACCCCTAATTTGAGAAACACTGGTTTACATAAATTATATGATACATTTTACTTGTAAAGTGCTTTTCATTGTAAAAACAATCCCAAAGTGCTATTAAATTAATTTAAAATAAAACTGACAAATGGCAAGAGACAGAGAGGGGCTGCAAGGGGGGAATATACAACCAGAAAAAAAACCACTTCTAACAAAAAGCTCTCCTGCATAAATACTATTTCCAAAAATAGCCAAATTGTATATAATTGTGCTCATTCAGTTCCACAGGACACACACGACGTGGAGCAGACAGCTGCTCTGCCAGTCTGTCATCAGCCATGTCCGCTTTGTTTCGCCCCTCCATGGACGTGGTGGACCACACCAATGTCACCATCATCCTTGACAGGCTCAAGGATGTCCCCCCGCCCTCTGTCAGACAGATGTGGAGCACAGCACATGTGGTGATGACCGTGGGTGCAAAGGTGTGATCCACCTCCAGAGTCTTGAAGAGTAGGCACCTCCAGCGTATCTTCAACATGCCAAAGGCCTGCTCAATTATGGCACTAGTCTTGGCATGGTGGTGGTTGAAGCGGTTTTGTACCCTCCCTTGCAGTGGTTCCCGATATGGGGTGATGATGGCCACAGTGTGGTCATTGCAGGGGTAGCCACCATCCCCCAGTTCTCCTCTAGTTCTCCAGCAGTGGGCAGCTGAATTACCTCCTGGTGAATGGCAGCAATCTGCTGTGCTCCATTGTGGACTATTCACCACACGGTGGTCTTAGGCATCTGAAAGGCCCAGCACACCACATTGTCCGACAAACCATGTGCCCGTCAGTGCACGGTTGTAAGGATCTTTGTGGTGTGCCCAGCCATGCCCCCCCCCCCCCCCCCCCCCCCCCCCACGGGGCAGTAGCATGATTAAGGCCTCCATAGAGCCACGGCTCAGACAATAGTGTGCCATGAGGTCCTGGTCCCCCATTGAAGTACAGCTGGAGCACTGGCACAGTGGCGTTTACTTTGGCGTAATGCCCAATTGGTGGATCTTCAGCCTAAAAAAGAATGAAATGAAAAACATGAATAGTGTGTACATACAGCCTACAGTTCTTGATTAACACCACAGTAGCCTAATGTAAACTTTGTACATGCAGGTAAATATGTGGTAGGAATTATATAATGTGCACGTTTTTCTTAAGGTTAGGCTATTACTACCATGTGTGCATGACATTGGGGGTTTGAGCCCCACAGGACACAAATTTATTTTCGACAAAAACAATGTTTAACAACTGTTAAATACTTTTCATTTATTACTTACTGTTATTATTTGCACATTAACAAACGTATTTTTATTGCAAATGCAAAATACATTTCCAATATTAACTGTTCAATGTTTCGCTTGTATTTCACTTGTACTACAGCGAAATGGTGAAAGTCAGACGGACACTGACAAATGGCCTATAGCCTATATCACGTGACCTTATTCCTTTGGTCTTCTGGTTAGCGTGAAGCCTTAGAATGCGAGAGACGTGGGTTCGTACCCCGCCTGGTTGGTACCAAAGTGTAATTTCATTTTGGACTTAGTATGCACATATTCTGGTTCTCATACAACAATGTTTTTTTATTGTAAAGGCAAAGACATGTACAATTTTAACTGTTCACTTGTAGCCTGTTAGTTAAACAATTCAGTCACTGGACACGGCAGTAATGCAATAGGCTAGATAACGTCATGGGAACAGGAGTGATGGCGAAATGAGGCTTCCTGAAGCACTTTGCAGCCAATTGTATCGCAAATAGATTCATTACTCGAAGCCACATTCAACACAGTGTACACTAGTGACACCTGCTGGTAAAAATAATTTAGAGCAAAGAAATCATTACAAATTCCACCCCAGGTTCAAAATAACGAAGTTGCCCGCGAGCTAGCAACAAGCAACCCTTTAGTTCACTGATAACGCGTCGGACTTCAGAGCCATTGGTGTAAGAGAAAGCACAACTTCAAAACCCCGCTCAGGCGATACACTACTGAATACTCATTTATATTTGTAACTGTCATTAGGCTAGATTTGTTTTCTAAAATAATATATGTAATAGTATTATATTAACTTTGAAAATGAAAAAAAACAGGAAGATTGATTTAAAGGGGGACAACATTTGTGTGGGATTCTATTGAGTAGTAAAAGTGCTACTGGGACTGGGAGTGCTTCTGTAACCAGGCAGTGAAAGTGAATGTGCTTCAGTATGGACGGTGAAAGGGAAGGTGCTTTTGTGACTGAGAAGGGACGTTTTTATTAAGAAATATTAGCTGTTTCACAGTGTTGGGGCTGAGACGGTTCCTCTTCTTGGAAACCATTTCCCCTGCCTTGGAAAAGACCCTTTCACAAGGAACAGAGGAGGCTTGCGTGCACAAAAAAACGTAGTGCCAGCTGGTAGAGGTGGGGATATTCAAGTTCTTGTGCATGCCAAATTTCAAGGGGATTCATCAGTCTTGGGAGGTTTGCCTCCCTGAGGTAGCGTTCGACCTCTATAGTGGCGTCAGCAGTGGCATTTGAACTCCTGGGCTGCTCCAATGCTGTCCAGCGGGAGCCACAGGTTTGTACCTAAGAAATGTTGACAAATACTTTATTAGCAGTGATTGTGCTTCACATGACATGTGTCCAGTCTATATACACTACTCACAAAAAGTTAGGGATATTCGGCTTTCGGGTGAAATTTCAGGATGAACCTAAAATGCACTATAACCTTTACAGGTGAAATGAATTTGACCTTCTCTAAACTTTTGAATGCACATGTCCAACTATTCAATGTTTCAGTACTTTTTGCACAACTTGCTGTTCTCTAACAAGGAGCTGAACGGCAAAATTCACAACAGGTGTTTGATCCATGAATCGACCAATAAATTTCCTTGTTCAATTAGAATTGGTATTTAAACAGTCCTTCATCATGCTGTTCACATTTTGACATCATGAGACCAAGACGACACCTAACAATTGATCAACAGTACCTCGCCATTGCGAGGCTTCAAACAGGATGTTCTCAGAGGGAAGTGGCCACTGAGCTTAGAGTGTCACAGAGTGTCATCAGCAGGTTGCAACAGAGATACAGAGAGACTGGAAGAGTCACAGAAAGGCATAGAAGTGGACGTCCTTTGGCCACATCCCACACTGATGACCGCTTCATTGTGAACAGTGCCCTGCGGAACCGGATGATGAATGCCACTCAACTCCAGGCACATTTAAGGGAGGTGAGAGGCACCCAAGTGTCACGTCAGACCATTCGAAAACCGTTTACATCAGCGTGGTCTGCGTGTTAGACGACCTGCAAGGGTACCTGACCACACCACCAGGCACAGGCATCATTGTCTTGCATGGGCCAGGGAGCATTTACGCTGGACGAGGGACCAGTGGGCCTCAGTGCTGTTCTCTGATGAAAGTCGATTCACGTTGAGCAGAAATGATGGCCGCCAACGATGTTGGAGACGTCAAGGAGAGCGCTATGCATCAGCCACTGTTGTCACCAGACGACCCTTTGGTGGTGGCGGTGTTACAGTGTGGGCAGGTGTGTCTAGTCAATACAGAACTGCCCTACACTTTGTGAATGGTACAGTGACAAGCCCATACTACCTGAATAACATCATTAATCCAGTCATTGTGCCCCTGCATGAACAACACAGGCCTAATTTCATCTTCATGGACGACAATGCTCCAGCTCATCGAGGTCGCATCATTAGGGAAAGGCTGCTGGAGACTGGGGTACCTCAAATGGAGTGGCCTGCACTTTCTCCAGACCTGAATCCCATAGAAAACCTATGGGATCAGCTGACTCACCGTGTAGAGGCTCGTAACTCTGTACCCCAGAACCTCAATGACCTGAGGGCCCGCCCTTCAAGAAGAGTGGGATGCCATGCCTCAGCAGACAATAAGTCGACTTGTGAACAGCATGAGACGTCGTTGTCAAGCTGTAATTGATGCTCAAGGGCACATGACAAGTTATTGAGACATTGACATTTTTGTTGTGGTATACCCACCACTGTTGTTGGCTTTTGTTTCAATAAATTGTTTGAGATGAGAAAATCACCATTGCATGCTTCTACTTAAATGCCCTACTTTCATGATACGTATAATATCACTGTAGCGTGAACTTACATTTTCCATAAATTTCACCCGAAAGCCAAATATCCCTAACTTTTTGTGAGTAGTGTATATTAGTAGTTATATGTCAACAATTCACAAATTAAGCAGTAAAATTTTAAATCTTACGGGAGGTAATTGCAGGTCCTGCAGCTTGGGCAGGTTGAGGTGGTGGAGAGGCGGCATCTGAGGGTGATGGGGTAACGGCTGTGGTCCTAATTACAGTGGCACACTCGGCTTTCAGCCGCGTGACTGCCTCATTGGCCTTTGACTGGCTGAAGAACCCATGGGTTTTGAATCTTGGGTCCAACATTGTTGCCATGGTCACACTCAACGACTCTAGGTTGGATAAAGTGTCCCTGAGCCGTCTGACCAGATTTTCAGCCAGTTTGCCAGCCATCACATTGGACATGTTGGTGCCTTCAGAATCCACAGCACATTGCAGCATATTCATCAGTGGGATGCCTTTGGAGCCATACACCCCTTTCTCCTCCGAGAGTTCCACTGTGGCCTGGTGGAATGGAGACAGCATGTGCAGACACTCTCCTATGGCCTCATACTCCTGTGAAGTAAGTGGGGTGAGGTCTGTGTTTAGAGAGACCAGGGCTGCCCCCACTGGCTCTCTTTGCAGATGCAGGCAGTCAAACATGTGGAATGTGCTGTTCCAGCGTGTTTCTATCTCCTGGATCATCTTCCGAGTGGGTCTCCCCATCCGCTCCTTTGTGCGCGTGTCATTGAGTCCTGGGGTCTGTTCAAAGGACTTGCGCACAATTAAATTCAGATTATAATAATAATAATACATTTTATTTGGGGGCGCCTTTCATGACACCCAAGGACACCTTACAGGGCATAAAACAAGACAGTCAAATTAAAAACAGTGGACTTGGCAAAATGCCAGCAAAGTTAAAACAAAACAAACAACAGGAAGTATAATGCAGTGATACAGAGGGTACAGTTAAAGTGAATATGGCAGTTTGAACAGGTGGGTTTTGAGTTGGGTTTTGAATGTTGTTATGGAGTCAGACTGTCGGATGTGTGTTGGCAGGGAGTTCCAAAGCCTGGGAGCCGAGCAACTGAAAGCTGGAGCACCCATGGTGCTGAGGCGTGAGATGGGGATGGTTAGGAGTTCAACAGAGGATGAGCGGAGGGTGCGGGAGGGAGTGTACTCCTGGAGGAGGTCAGTGATGTAGATGGGGGCTAGATTATGGAGAGCTTTGAAGGTGAGCAGAAGGTTTTTCTAATCAATCCGGTAGCGCACAGGAAGCCAGTGTAGTTGAATGAGCACGGGGGTGATGTGGTCAGATGAGTTGGTGCGGGTGATGATCCGAGCAGCAGAGTTCTGAATTATTTGGAGTCTGTTGAGGAGTTTGGTGGGAAGGCCAGTTAAAACCCCTTGGCGCAGATGGCAAATTTGGTCTATTTAGGGGTGCTCTGTTTAAGGCTTTATAACTCCAGGTGTAAGCATCACAGAAACTTGGATAATGGCTTAAATGAAAAAAGACAGTTGTACCATTTAAAATAATAACGTGGATTAGTTTATTTTCATAATGTAGGCCAAAATAAAGTGCCACAAATGCAAAGAAATCTTGAATGCAAAGTTGTTTTTATTTAGTTAGCAATTAAATACTGGGATGTACAAATGTAAAACAGGTAAAACTATACATTTCCTGGATCATAAACTCCTTGTCCACAAGCATGCAGAATCTGAGCGTTATATGCAGAACTACTAAAGATCTATGATGCAAAATGTAAGCAGTGTACCCTGGTGTCCCTTGGAGTCTCCAAATCTATCCAAATTGGCTAAATTGTACATTGCTGTAAATCATAAAATAATCATACATTTCACTACAAATCAACCATTTTGACTCATTTAACTCACCTTTAGTTTCACCAAAAACCTATCCAACACCTCTCCGTAAAGTATTAAAAAGCTTTTTGTCCATTATAAAGCATACAGATTTCCCGTTACAATCACTTAATGGATGAAAACATTGATATTGCACACAGTATCAGTTCAGTGTTTGATGCCTAATGTGTCCTTTTTTCACCAGAGCCCCGTTAGCCAGCACAGTTATTCATCAAAATAAGCATTTTGAAGGATAATAAAAAAAGAATGCTGCTGTAACTTTTAGCTGCAAGAAGACAATGTGCTGTTACCACCTCCTACGGCATGGACGAGGGGTTGGATTTTAGGAGGCATAAAAAATTAATGTTGAAAGGTAAAAAAAAATAAAAAATACAAACTATTTGCATGCTCAGTCCTTCACGGTGCCTGGCTCCTCTGGAGGTCATGCCACTCAGTGAAGCAGATCCGGTCTGCCACCATGCAGAGAGGGACATCACACGATCGGCACTTGTAAATTGTTTTATTGTGCACCTTCCTGCTGAGGCAGAGCACGCAGAGCCTCCTTCCCTTGGAGGCCTTGTGACGGGTATCAGAGGAGCTCACGTCCGTGACTGCTACAAGGAAACAGCCCTGTGGCCTCCCCTCTACTGCCACCTCCTGTGGCTGGGGAGCCGCTGTCGCCACCTCCTCATCTTCCTCCTGCTCTGTGCTGCCATCCTTGCCCACATCAGCCAGCTGTGTGCAGAGGGCCTCCCTGAACTTTTTCTGGGTCAGGGGATTGTGCTGTTTCTCCTTAGCCAGTTCCTTATGAATGATGAAGCCGTTCACCACTGCGATGTCCACAAAGTGGAGGAACAGCTTCCGGTACCATCGCGAGGTCTTCTGTGAGACGCTGTAGTATTTGATGAGGGCGTCTGACAGGTCAACACCCCCCATGTACCGGTTGTATTGAAGGACTGGCTCCGGGACTGAAATGGCCTGCCGTGACCAGGTGCCATCAGGGTTCTTGAGACACCGCTGCGTTGTCCTCCAACTGTATGTTTTGTGAATGGAGGAGCACATGGTGACATCCCTAGTGTCCCTCCACTTTACATACAGTAGGCCACCATCCCTGATCCAGCGTATGTCCCCTCGCACAGCAGACTTGGGAAGAGCGTTCACCTCAGTCCTGGGAAAACCAATCCTGTTCTCCCTGATGGTGCCGCAGGCGCCGTAGTGGATCTGGTAGAGCTGCCTGAAGAGCGCCGCACTGGTGTAGAAGTTATCTACATAGATGTTGTAACCTGTTCTAAGGTACGGCACCCGAATCAGGTTCATGACAGCGTCATAGCTCAGACCATTTCCACTAGGAGTGAGAGTTTTTCCCTGGTAGATATTGAAGTCGCATGTGTAGCCAGTCTTGCTGTCAGCCAGGATGAACAGCTTGAAGCCCCGCTTTGTTGGTTTATCCTTCATATACTGCTACCTTCGTGGCTACCATGCGCTCATCAATGGCAAGGTTCTGATGCGGATGGTAAAATGCCCTGCATGCTGTAAGGATCTGGTCCTGCAGTGGCTTCACTCTGAACAATCCATCATAACCAGCTTGGCCCCTCAGCTGGTCATTGAGGATGTCTGCTGCTGGATCGCTCATGTGAAGGCAGGCATTGATGGCTTCATACCGGTAGCCCGGCATCACACTCACTGGACAGGGAAGGTTGTGAAGCCGGTCTGTCCTCCACAGGTCCCGAATGGAATGGGGCCTTATCAGACCCTGGTATATGACAATGGACAAGTAATGCAGCATGTCCTTTGAATCCACATCTATCCACTGCTTCTGGGTCCCCTGAAGTTTCTTGCGCTGTCCATTGTTGTTCGTATTATGGCAAAGAACTGTAATGGCCTCCTTGCTAAAGAACAGCTGGAACAGTTCCAAGGGGCTGTATTCTTTTAGGACATCAAGCTGAACTCCAGGGGTCCTCTGTGGGCAGAAGGGGAACTGATGAGGCTCCACATCCTCAACACTTATGTCGTGCCATTCATTCTGAAGCTCAGTGGCTCTCCTTTTGGCTCCACTTATTCCTGTTGAAGTCCTGCAGGGACGAGCAGGAGTTGGAATAGCAGCAGCAGCCACTGAACCTCTACAGGCAGCAGCAGAGGTAGCCCTGCGGGCACGAGTGACCGGGGGAGAGGAGACAGCAGCAGCAGAGGCAGCCCTGCGAGGGCGAGTGGCAGGAGAGGAAGGAGCAGTAGAGGGCACTGCTGGAGCGACAGTCGGAGTGGCAGATGTGGAGGGTCGAGCATCTTCATCCCTGAAAAAATATAGTGAAATGTTATAGGAACAAATGAATACCAACAAATTACATAATGCAAAAGCATTATAACACACTGGTACACACAGCTAAACATGTAATCATTCACTCTTGTACTTCAATAAACACTTTCTTCTGTATGCTACAGCATGTTATTTTTTGTTGCATGCTCTATGATGACATGACTCTGTAGTGTGTTTCACAACTATTTTTCTTTTACATTCATCTTGCACACATCAGGACCAAGGGGCCAAGACTGGGATTTCGTTTTGAAGCTCACTTCCTGGTTGGCCTGGGAGCGGCCATTGTGCCGTTGCTCACTAGCGCCACTGCGGTTGGCTCCAGTATAGGTCTTTCCCCATGTAAGTGAACGGCAGCAATTTGGTCAAAATACTCAGTCAATAAATTTTTTACAAAAATTTTTTTTATTGCAATAGGTGCCTTTCCTTCATCTAATGCCTGTGCATGTGCTGATTTTTTAAAATATTGTGTCGTTTGGACAGGGTATTGACATTTGTTCAGGACCAATCAGGGGACAGATTGAGTCGGGTTACTGCCGGTCATTTCACTCACTTTGAGGGGCGGGAACCATAGACGGAACGGGCGGGACGTGGGGCGGGACGTGGGCGGTACCCATAGGCGGTACCTCAAGTGGCTAGCAATGGCCTTGACATTCTCAGCCATTCTCCTCCTTTAAATGTGTGAATTTGGCTAATATTAGACACATCGCAATCAGATCGCAATTCTTATTGTCACTAGTGTTGAATTCATTATGGCATGTTCTGCATACAACTGTACTAATCGAGCGTCTCAAAAGCATTCTCTCCAGTTTTTTCGGTAAGACATTTTTTATTACTTTATTTTTTACCGAGTAAGTAACGTTAGCCTTATTAGATAACAGCCTGCAGAAGTAGCCTACGCTACCTACCGCGACCTAGCATGACAAGCTAACGTATATTACGTAGACCGGTATGCTAGTGGAGTTAGCACCTTTATCTCCCAAAACCGTTTGGTTTGGCTACTTAACGTTAGCTAACGATGTAAAACCTACATTGCACTTCGTCCTATGCTCTCCACTGGCTAAGTGCATTTTATGTGGTGTGAATTTCGACATTGCTAACGTTACCGTGCATTAGTCAAACAAAAAGCAGTCTCTCCAGTTTTTTCGGTAATACAATTTTTATTACTTTATTTTTTACCAAGTAAGTAGCCTTATTAGATAACAGCCTGCAGAAGTAGCCTACGCTACCTACCGCGACCTAGCATGACAAGCTAACGCTTTTGTATAATACGTAGACCGGTATGCTAGTGCAGTTAGCAACTTTTATCTCCCAAAACCGTTTGGTTTGGCTACTTAACGTTAGCTAACGATGTAAAACCTGTCAAAAGTAACGTTAGTCAAATTTCAGTTGTGTAACGTTAACTTATATTCCATTAAACATCGACCTGGTGAGCCTTTGTGTCTATTTTTAGCTTTGTAATTTAACGTTAACGGTCTCATCGTGGGGTCGGGGTAATTGCCGGAATCGAACAGCGGAATGGAAACCCGGAACGTGCGTACTGCTAGGCAAAATTAATGAGCAGATTACGCACGGCAATTCTTCGGATTAAATGTATTGCAATGCGTTATAATTAGAATAGCTAAATACAGGACTTTATAAATATAAACTCACATGTTCAACTCTCTCGTGCCTTCTGTTTCCTAAACTTGATCATGTGATACCAAAGCGACTGGCACCGCCCATACGCATCCACATATGGAACGCCAAATGGGTCACAATTCTTGTGGTCTCTTTCGTCAGGAAACTGGAAAAAGCGCTGCTTTCGACGGTGTTGGTCCAGAGAAAGCGCCGCTTTGAGGCGTTTACTGTGCACTTTGAACGCAGCTCAAAGCGGAGTTTATTTAGCCACATAATCCATGAGCCAGAGCCACAAATTTTGGCCATCGTGCCCACTTGGAGGGACGATGTCTCATGGTGATTTGTTTGGATGGTCTAGGCCCCTAGTAGTATACAATGAATGATAGCATTGTGGCAATGGTAGCTTTCTATGTGCTATCACTTGTTTTTTCATCCCTCCATCATTATTTGTTTTTCATGTTTTTTCATAATTTTTCTATTAAATATAAAAACAGGTAAACAGTGCAGAATATGATGAAGCATATATGTATAGAAAGCTTACAATGCCAGCAATACAATAGTGTTATGATCGGTACCCTGAGATCAATAGAACTTGACCTTTCACAGTTCACCTCCTATGATGTAATAAGGCAATTTCACAATGCCTCTATAAAAAGCTTAATAGCTATCTACAGTCTTGTCTGGTGCTACCCATAGTAAGTTGAAAGTACACAAAATAAGCTTTGAATTGATGTATGATATGTATATCTGAAAAAATCACTCTATTCATGAGAAGAAGTGTAACCTGAGGCTTCAGAATTTTGATGGAATGCTTGGGGAGCTGCATTGGAATCTATAGACTATAGGATTCTAATTAAAGGGAAATTCCACCCTGGGTTTTCTTTTATTTCTAGAAGAGTCCTCCTGATTAATATGAGCTCTTATCTTTGTTATTGTTGTTGCCATGGAAATTAGCATGTTAAAATTGAAACTACAGTGCAGTCCGTAAGCATTTGGACAGTGACACAAGTTTTGTATTTTAGGCTCTGTGCTCCACCACATTGATTTTAAATTAACCAATGAATATACTATTAAAGAGTAGACTGTGAGGGGATTAATTTGAGGGTACTTACATCCATATTGGGTTATCCATGTAGGAATTACAGCCTTTTTATACATAGTCTCCCCATTGTAGGGGTCCAAAAGTAATAGGACAATTGGCTGCTCAGTTGTTTCTTGGCCAGTTATGTGTTTGCATCATTAGTTAATGAACAAGAAAACTAACACAAGGTCTAGAGTTAATTCTAGGTGTGGCATTTGCATTTGGAGTCTGTTGCTGTTCTCTCTCAACATGAGGACCAAATAAGTATCAATGCCAGCAAAGCAGGCCATCATGAGACTGAAAAATCAGAATAAATTGATCAGATACATGGCCATGGGTGTGTCCAAATAAACCGTTTGGTACATTGTTAAGGAGCAAGAACACAATGGCAAGGTCAGCAATAGCAAACGACCTGGTAGACCACGGAGGACCACTGTTGTGGATGACTGAAAAATACTTTCAATTGTGAATAAAAAACCCCTTTGAAATTCGGAACAGATCAAGAACACTCTCCAGGATGTAGGCATAGATGTTGCAAAGACTACCATAAAGAGAAGACTACACCAGCAAAGCCTCAGAGGGTTCACCACAAGATGCAAACCACTGATACGCCTCAAGAACAGAATGGCCAGGTTAAAGTTTGCTCCAAAAAAAAAGGACATTAAAAACCTGTAGAGTTCTGGAACAAAGACAGATGAGAGGAGTGTATTAACCTGTACCAAAGTGATGGAAAGGAAAGAGGAAGGGCTGGAGAAAGAAAGGAACTGCTCATGACCCCCCTCCCAGTCTGTCAAACATTGTGGAGGCAGTTTTATAGGCATGTATGGCTGCCACTGGAACTGGCTCACTTGTCTTCATTGATTATCTCACTGCTGCATTGACGGCAGAAGCAGGATGAATTCTGAAATGTGCAGAAATCTTATCTGCTCAGATCCAACCACATGTCTCAGTACTCATTGGACGGCACTTCACTTTGCAGCAGGATAATTAGCCCAAACCTAATGCTAAAGCAAGCAAGGAGTTTTTCAGGGCCATAAAATGGAATGTCATTGACCTGCCAAGTCAATCACCCATCCAATCGAACATGCGTTTGACTTGCTGAAGACAAGACTGAAGCCAGAAAGCCCCTGAAAAAAACAGGACCTGAAGATGTCTGCAGTACAGGCCGGGCAGAGTATGACTAGGAAAAATATCCAGTGTCTGGTGATGACTATGGGAGGCCGATATCATTCATCATCGAATGCAAAGGATTTGTAACAAATACTAAATGTAACGACTTTATATAAGATTATGGTCATTTGTACAATTACTGTTGGTCCCCTAATATGGGTGGACTATGTACAGTGGCTCCTGAAAGTATTCATACCCCTTCACTTTTTGCACACTTTATTGTGTTGTAGATTTAATTTTAAATGGATAAAATTGGCATTTTTGCCCATCAATCTACACTCAATAACCCATAATGACAAAGTGAAAACATGTTTTTAGAAATTTTTGCAAATTTATTAAAAATCAAAAACTGAAATCTCTCATTTACATAAGTATTCATACCCTTTGCTTTAACATATTTTTAAAGTATCATATTTCATATTTGGTCGCATATCCTTTACATGCTGTTACTTCCTGAAGTCTGTGACCATCAACATCAAAAAACTGTCTATATCTTATTTTCAGGTACTGTTACAAGCGATACTATAACCTCTCTACATTTGAATTGATCTCTATGGGAATTGGGGGGTAAGTCTAGATTCAGCTGTAAATTACACTGGTACAGTATGGAACACATGGCTGTCTAAATGGCTGTAAGTCATCAAGGGTCTGAGCTATCGAACGAGCCCCAAACCATCACTCTGTTGCCAGATATGGAGTAGATGTGGATGGATCACTGCAAGGGTTATTTCTCCTGACTCATTTTCCTATAGAACTCTATGGGGAAAAAAGTCAGGAGAAACAACCCTTAAAGTGATCCATCCACATCTACTCCATATCTGGCCACAGAGTGATGGTTTGGGGCTCGTTTGATACCTTAGACCCTTGATGACTTACAGCCATTTAGCCAGTCATGTGTTCCATACTGTACCAGCGTAATTTACAGCTGAATCTAGTCTCACCTCCCAATTCCCATAGAGATAAATTCAAACACAGAGAGGTTATAGTATCGCTTGTATCAGTACCTGAAAATAAGATATCGAGAGTCTTTTGATGTTTATGGGTCACAGACTTCAGGAAGTAACAGCATGCAAAGGATATGTGACAAAATATTAAATATTATACTTTACTGTGTGTGTCTGTTTTTCTATGATTTTTTTCTGTTATATATGTGTTGTGTCAATCTGGTCTTAATTGTATTTCCTGTCTCTCCTACATATTTTATGTCACAGTGTGTGCACTTTATGACATATATGCAGTTATATGTGTTAACTGTGAGTGTTTGTTTAATAAGGTATGTTGTGTTTGTAGTGTTGTTTTTCACTGTAGTGGCCTGTTAGTAAAATATCGGGCTTTGTGTGGGTAAAATGTTGATTTCCGGTAGTTTACTACTTACCAGATGATTCTTAAGGTTTTTTTTTTTTTTGTAGGGTGAAATTATTTTGTTTTGAAATGTATTTTGTTTTGTTATTATCGCTATTTGGCTGAATGTCTAGTAGGTGCTGATAATCGGAATTATTTTTCTAGTGTCCTGTTGTTTTGTAGCCAAGAAGGTTTTCCGAATCTGTCTGAGGAACGATCTGGAATACCCCCTTGGTTTTAATACATTGAAGAGGGTTTTGGTAGCCTCCTCAAAGTCTGTAATCTGTGTGCAGATTCTGTTGAACATTAGCAATTGGGATTTAATCAGGCCTCTGAATGTATGTTTTGGGTGGAGACTGTCCTTGTGTAAGAGTGCATGTATGTCTGTGTCTTTAAAGAACACTTTAGTGTCTAATGTGTGTGTTTGGGGAAATGAGGGCCCCTTGTATGTGGTAGTGTCCAAGAAATCTTTATGTTCATAATGCGTGGTGTGTTTCATTGTGATAGATGTATGGTGCGTGTTGAGGATCTGTATGAAGTGTTTGAAATCTTCTGAGCTATGTGTCCATGTTCCCCAAATGTCATCTAAATACCTAAAATAATTAGTGGGAAGTCTCCTCCCAATGCGCCATGTAAATGTTGGCATAAGCCGGTGCAAATTTTTTGCCCATAGCTGTGCCGCTGGTCTGTAAGAAGAATTCTTTATTGAATTCAAAGTAATTTTTGGTGAGGCGCTGGTCCTTGTTATTGATTCCAAAGGATAGGGTGACTCTCTGTACCTTAGGATCCACCACTGTCTTCTCCAGGAGGCCCGCTACATGTTGGAATGTTGCCCCGGGGTAGCTGTCAATCTGAAGATCCCCCCTGGAGTAGGACTGGATCCTGGAGAGGTTGGAGTCCCCCAAGATGATGTTTGGTTTTCTGACGGTGATTTTCCATTCCTGGATCTTTCTGGTGGACCTGGGATGTCGTGTGGGGTGGAAGGTTCCATCTTCCACTCTGGCCCTCATGGCGTGGGGCTGGGGAATGGGGGTGGGGGCAGGCCTGGGGTTGGGGGTGGGTGTGGGGGTAGGTCTGGGTAGGTTATGGTTAGGGGTGGGGTTAGAGTTAGTGGTGGGGGTAAGTGTGGGGGTAGGTCTGGGTAGGTTATGGTTAGGGGTGGGGGTGGGTGTGAGGGTAGGTCTGGGTAGGTTAGGGGTGGGGGTGGGTCTGGGTAGGTTATGGTTAGGGGTGGGGGTGGGTGTGAGGGTAGGTCTGGGTAGGTTATGTTTAGTGGTAGGGGTAAGTGTGGGGGTAGGTCTGGGTAGGTTATGGTTAGGGGTGGGGTTAAGGTTAGGGGTGGGGGTGGGTGTGAGGGTAGGTCTGGGTAGGTTATGGTTAGGGGTGGGGTTAGAGTTAGTGCTGGGGGTAAGTGTGGGGGTAGGTCTGGGTAGGTTGTGGTTAGGGGTGGGGTTCGGGTTACGGGGAGGGCTGGGTGTAGGAGTGTGGTGGGGGTTAGGTGTGGAGCCAGAGTTGTAGCGGTCCTGTGTGGTCCTTAAGGGTCGTTGCGGCAGTGGTACCAGTTCCCAGACCCTGTGGTATCCTGTGATCCCACTGCTTGTCCTGTTCCTCTGGTGGTGTAGTGCTTCCTCTCAGCATTCCGTGTCAGTGCCGGGCTTCCAGGGGGATATGTCTGCCTCAGAGCTGGCCACTCCCTCTGGTACTGGTCCTGGTCCTGGGGTGGTACGACAGTGGTCCTCCATGTTGTGGGTGGGGGTGGTGGAGTGTCAGCCAGCGCTGAAAATCTCTTGCTTGTGGAGACTGCACTTGTGGTGCTCCTGGGAGTGAGGATGGGGGTGAATGTTTTTTCGGCAATGTCCAGGGTGGTCAGTGCAGTCTTCTGCCAAACTTCTTTTTGGCCCACCTGGAATGCCTCCAGCCAGTTTGATAGATGAATGTTCTCCAGTTTTTTAGTGAGGTATCCCAGGTTCTCCAGGTAGTGTTCTTCCAGGATCTTCATGCCTGTGTGGAGCCAGTTGAGGGCATTCCCCGCCAGCTTCACCATGGTGTTGTCCGTCTGGGAGGCCGGTGTCACCAGGGTGGCCAGTTCCTGCATCTTCTTTTGTAGGCTGGCTGGTGAAGTATTCCTGCCTCCAGGCACCGCGGTGTTCTGCAGGTGGTGTGTTGTCTGGATGATCCTGAAGAAAATCCTGGTAGTCTCCGCAAAGGCTTCCATAGCTCTGGGTGTAGGTGCGGTGTTGTTAAGGTGTGGTTGTTTTTTTGTGTTTTTTTAGTGCAAGCGGCGGTGTGTGGTTTGCCTGATTGATAGCGTGCCTTGTCAACTCAAGGTTGACGCATACCAATGCAGCCTATACAGACTGGTACCTTGTAGCTTAGTTGACACCATTAGGTTTCTACTACAAGATAGTACAGTCTCTGTAGTGCTGTGTCTGTAGTACACCTGATCCGTGTACTGTAGCTGGTGTCTCCAGAAATTAGGGAGGTTTTTTCAGCAGGATAGGTTCTTCAAGAGTAGTCCTTGCTGTTTCTCCAAAGCTGTAGTGTGCACACATGCCGGTGCAGGGCTTCTGGATGGGATATGTCTGCCTCAGAGCTGGCCACTCCCTCTGGTACTGGTCCTGGTCCTGGGGTGGTGTGACAGTGGACCTCCATGTTGTGGGTGGGGGTGGTGGAGTGTCAGCCAGCGCTGAAAATCTCTTGCTTGTGGAGACTGCGCTTGTAGTGCTCCTGGGAGTGAGGATTGGGGTGAATGTTTTCTCGGCAATGTCCAGGGTGGTCGGGTGCAGTCTTCTGCCAAACTTCTTTTTGGCCCACCTGGTAGCCACCTGGAATGCCTCCGGCCAGTTTGATAGATGGATGTTCTTCAGTTTTTAGTGAGGTGTCCCAGGCTCTCCAGGTAGTGTTCTTCCAGGATCTGCATGCATGTGTGGAGCTAATTGGTCAGGTCTAGGTTCAGCAACATTATGCAGCAATAAAATGAAGTCAGCTGAGTACCCAAATGTACTGAATGACCAGGTTATCCCATCAATGGGCATATTCCACGATAGTGATGGGCAAAACAGTTCACTTCAGTGACACGAATCACTAGAATCAGTTCATTAAAAAGATTCGTTCAAAAGATTCGTTCACCGAATCGTTCAGTGCTTGGGCGGAGCTCCGACTGCGTACTGCGTAGTCCGACTCACTCAGTGAACTGACGGCCGAACAGTTCATGCGGAAGTGCTGTCGCTTTGACAAATGCGCCAAACTCCGTTTACAAATCTTGATATTTTAAAAGTTTCCTCGTTGAATATCAATATTGGAGGTGAACGCTGGTTTTCAATGACTTTTAAGTCTTAACTTGCTGGGCCTGATTCTGGCAGTTTGAGCCGCTGATTATCACTCAGGATCACGTCACGTTAACTCACTGTGTCTAGTAGCTTCAGTGAACGGATCACTGAACTTGCACCGTTACGTCACAGTTCGTTCACTCAGTGAACTGACGGCCGAACAGTTCATGCGGAAGTGCTGTCGCTTTGACAAATGCGCCAAACTCCGTTTACAAATCTTGATATTTTAAAAGTTTCCTCGTTGAATATCAATATTGGAGGTGAACGCTGGTTTTCAATGACTTTTAAGTCTTAACTTGCTGGGCCTGATTCTGGCAGTTTGAGCCGTTGATTATCACTCAGGATCACGTCACGTCACGCAGTGAACGAATCAGTCCACTCTGCACGCTCGCTGCCTCGCTCGGCGCCCGCCCGCCCGTGAATTTTTTTTATATATATTTTTTTTAATATAAACTTTATTTCGAACAATTTAGGAAACAAATTAGAGAAAAAAAAACTTTCTAGTATACAACACGCAAACACGGTACTCATTTCGGCTATACAATACTTAGAACAATACGTCCGAAATGGAATAGGAAGAAGCAAATGCGAATGATTCGTTCAGCACAGCAGAACTGGTTCGCAAGGGACGAATCACGTTCGCTCGCGGCAGTCCCTCTCCCTCCCTGCACGGTGCACGCTCGCTGCTGATCAGATCCGTTCGTGAACTGAACTGAACTGAGAAATGAACGGATCTTTTCAGTAAGTGATTCAGTTCAGTTCGTTCACCCAAAAGATTCGTTCTTTTGAACGAATCGTTCGCGAACGACACAACACTATTCCACGACAACAATGCCAAGATTCATCGGGTTCAAATTGTGAAAGGGTGGTTCAGGGAGCATGAGGAATCATTTTTACACATGCATTGGCCATCCTGACCTTAACCCCATTGAAAGTCTTTGGGATGTGCTGGAGAAGACTCACTCGTCATCAATACAAGATCTTGTCCAAAAATGAATGCAACTCTGAACGGAAATAAATGTTGTGACGTTGCATAAGGTTGTCGAAACAATGCCACGACGAATGCGCGCCATAATCAAAGCTAAAGGTCCAATGAAATATTAGTGTGCAACTTTTTTTTGTGGCCAGGCAGTGTATGTATTATGCGTCATTTTAGAAATTCATGAGAAATATTTTAGAAATGGTTAAATGATACCCCTTACGCTCAGATGCTAAATTTGGTCAATTCTCACCTATTTAGGGGGTGCTCTATTTAAGGCTTTACTCCAGGTATGAGCATCACAGAGACGTGGAACATGGCTTAAATGAAACAAGACAGTTGCACCATTTACAATACTAACTTAGATTAGTTTATTTTCATAATTTATGTCAAAATAAGGTGCCACAAATGCAAAGAAATCTTGAAAAAATGCAAACAAAATTTGTTTTTCTTTAGTTAGCAATGAAATACTGAGTTAATGTATAAAACTATACATTTGCTGGATCATAAACTCCGTGTCCACAATCTGAGAGTGATATGCAGAACTACTACAGATCTATGATTCTAAATATAGGCAGTGTACCCTGCTGTCCCTTAGCGTCTTCAAATGTATCCAAAATTGCTAAATTGTGCACTGCTGTAAATCATTAAATAATTATATATTTTACTACAAATCAACTGTTTTGGCTCCAAAAACTCACCTTTGCTTCATTTTCAAGTGGGGATTACTATATTTTCATCAGTATAGGGGGTAAATGTCTATGGGTCTAAACACCTATCCAAACCTCTCATAAAATGAATAAAATATTCTATGTCCATTATAAAGCATATACACATTCATACTCACCTCAATGAAAATTTTACCATACAGTGTATAGTATGTATGATAAATTACAATAAAATAATATTCCACCATCAGGAAAATGCTGGCAAATGTTCTAGCTTCAGGACAAATCAAACATAAAACATGACTGAGACGGGTTTGCAGAGCATGGGCAGGATTACGCATCAACGTTTCAGATAGTGTAATAGCATTATAAAGTGTTGTTTATTTCTCACGTGGATTGACCCAGACAATAATTGACCACGGAATTTTGAAAGGGATGTCTCTATGCGTAAAAGCAATGGTAGGATTGGATATTTATTTCATATTTAGTAGCAGATATTGATAGTAGAATGACGTGGTATAATTACACAGGAATTTCACGTTTATTTACCATTTGAATGAGCAATTCAGATGGGGCAGCGCGGGCTGGATAGACCGTCGGGTCGTTGCCCACCCTGCCCTAAATGCACTTGCTCCATGTTAAAATCTTTAACAATCTTTTGTTACATCAAAATTCTGAAGCCTCAAGTTGCAATTCTCATGAAGAGGGTTATTTTTGCTGATATACATATACATCAATTCAAAACTTATTTCACGGTATTCCTGTATTTATTTTTTTTGGTATAACTTCAATGTATCTACAGTCCTCAATTCCAAAAAAGTTCAGTCAGTATGTAAAATGCAGCGATTTGTAAATTATCTTTTACATATATTTAATTGAAAACAAAGAAAAGATATTTAATGTTTTACCTTATCAAATTTATTGATTTTTGTAAATATACAACAATTCCGAAGTTGATGCCTGCAACACGTTCCAAAAGAGTTGGGACAGGGGCAAAAAGAATTGACTGGGAAGTTTAAAAAATACCTGTTTGGAACATTCCACAGGTAAACCGGTCATGCCATCATAACTGGGTATAAAATGATATCAAAAGACTCTTGATATCTTTTTTTCTGGTACTCCTACAAGTGATACTATAACCTCTCTGCATTTGAATGGATCCATGTGGGAATTGGGGGGTGGGACTAGATTCACTAGATTTAGCTGTAAATTACACTGGAACAGTATGGAACACATGGTTGGCTAAATGGCTAAGTCATCAAGGGTCTGAGGTATCAAACAAGCCTTAAACCATCACTCTGCTGCCAGATATGCAGTAGATATGGATGGATAACTTGAACGGTTTCTTCTCCTGACTTTTTCCAGACTTCAATTGGAAAATTAGTCAGGAGAAACAATGCTTAAAGTTATCCATCCATATCTACTGCATATCTGGCAGCAGAGTGGTGGTTTGAGGTTTGTTTCATACCTCAGACCCTTGATGACTTAGCCATTTAGCCAGCCATGTGTTCCATATTGTTCCAGCATAATTTACAGCTAAATCTAGTCCTACCCCGGTTCATCTGATATGGATGAAAATAGCCTCAAATTAAAGCTGACAGTCTGCACTTCAACCTCATTGTCATTGTATCCTTTAAAACTCAAAGTGCTAGAGTACAGAACCAAAATAACAAAAAATGTGTGACTGTCCAATGCATTATGGTGCTCACTGTATATCTTGATTTAGTTTCTTTGGTAGCACAATTGCAATTACAGGGTAATACATGACAATATAACACTTGGGTTTGTTTGAAGGCACATTTTTGGCTGTTTATTAACAAAAACAAAGCAGATAATTACATTCTGAATGTGGAATTGTCTCCATTCAAAGAGGTATGAATTAAATTGAACACTTCTATAGGATTTTAAAAAAAGTACATTACAGTACATTCCGAGATGGGAGTATTCTATATAGATCAAATTATTCTCAATTCTGAAAGCTCATCACTGCCATGTTGTTGACAAATCAAATCAATTTATTTATATAGCGCATTTCACAAACAATTGTCACAATACGCTTCACAGAAAACCCTGGACTAAACCCCCACAAGAGCAAGCCAAAGGCAACAGTGGCAAGGAAAAACTCCCTGGAGATAGATAGGAAGAAACCTTGGGAGGAACCACACTCAAGGGGGGAAGCCGTCCTCCTCCGGTCAACCCAGGGTCTAGGTTTTAATGACCAACATGGTCAATCAGCCAATGTTCATGTGAATAGAATTTGCAGCAGCTAGATGACAGTCCAGCTGGAGGCAGTCCAGATGTGGCAGCTTGAATGGTGGCGGGAGCGACAGGCAGTGGTGGAGGAGGGGGCGGGGATGGCTGGGCAAGCGGCAACGGAGAGGAAGTCGGACAACAGATGACAGCAGCCCTCGAGATGCGGGACATGAGCCCCGCCGGCGGTATGTGGAGGAAAGTCGAGAAAACAAAATGGTTAGGAAAGTGCAACAGGAGCACCAACTGGGGATTACACAAGTTCCCCCGCCAGGTAGTCTATTTGCCAGCCAATAGAGCCCTATTGTGAACCCGGAAATGTTGAGTACCCCAAAGTTTTATGTTAGAAATGTACAGTATGGGTCCCCAGCATTTAGAAACTGCTGGATGCTAACTTGCATATGTTGGGCAATTTGCAAAATTAGCATAAATTAGCATAATCACCTATGTGGGCAATATTTCAGCAACTGCTTGGCCGATTTGGACAATAATGGAGTGGTTTTGGGGGTTATTGAGGATGCTGAATCCATTTTCAAAATTTCAAATGGCCGTTTAAACCAAAAGTCATATTTCAACCCCCGGTGGGCCGATTTTGATGAAGTTTGAGTCAATTTAGAAGTTTTAGAGGACGCTGAATCGATTGGATTGGACAGATAACTTATGTATTTGAAATAATTGAAATAACTTCAACTCGGTTATAAATTGTAGAATATTTATGAACAGAATTATCCAAACGATGCAGAACATTTTAATTCACAGACCATTACACTCTGAGGTGACTCGCCTTTGTTACCTCCAATACCCAATTGTAAGTACAGGGGCGTAGCGGACACGGGGTACGCGGGGGACACGTCCCACGCAGTTCCCGTATCGGTCCCCTCTGTCCCCCGCACTTTATTCCAAAATTCAGCGCTAATTTTGTGACAACTCACATTGTTAAAGTAGATAGTTTTAATAACCCGAAAAAAGGCACGTGCTGACACACCAGCAACAACTCCTGAACAATCTGTCCCCCTCACTTCTGATTATGGCTACGCCCCTGTGCAAGTACCATACCAAACTAGAATAATATGACTGGCTAAATAATATCCTCAAAAAAAAGAGAGATGATACAAGTAAAAAATGTTGATGTCCACAGCTGGTGGGTCAGGGCAGTCTGCTGCTTTCCAAAGCAGCACCTGTAGGCACGTCGTCCATGGAGGTGCGCGTTGCGCTCTGTAGGAGGCAGTGTCTTCAGTGCTGGGGGGGTTTTGCGCTTTTGGTAGATGTCATATCTGGCGACGTTCAGAGATGCCGACTTCCTCTGGTTGTACAGAGCCAGGAAGAAACCTCTCACTGCCTCTGTGATCTGCAAATCAGTAGCTCCCTCCTCTCCGATGAAATGAAGCAGGTCATCAGGTACTACTCTCATGGCCTTGAGTGCGGACACCTTCCCTTTCCCGGCAGGATAGGAGGTGGTGTCACACCTGGAGAGAGCGTGCATAGCCAGGATGGAGCGACACTGCTCACCCAGATTCTCTACTGTCAAATTGATGTTGAGAACAGTGCCATCCCATCTCTCCATCTGCAGGTGACATGTGATACCCACCTTCCAGCACCAATAGACCATGAGCACAAACACATCAGTGTCGTCGCTGAGAATGTGGACAGTTGTAGCTCCGCGCCTGGCTGCATCCAACATGTATGAAATGAGGGAGACGTCAGCCTCGTCATGAGTGACAATACTGTCTGCTCTGCTGACCATCTTGATATGATCTCCTATGCTGTGTGTGCACAGGAGCTCGCCCAGCCTCCGCTTGTTTGTCTTGTTCTTCATTACTTTGTCGCGGCTAGGTAGAGGGGTTGTCAGTGAGAGTTGGTACCCTGCACCACTGTTTTAAAGACATTTTAAGAGTTTTTAAAGTGCTGTAGAATTCTTACCAACATAGTTTCTGTATCCTCCTGTGTATCTTGTTGCTGCTCACTGGATGCACTTGTGTCAGCCTGTGAACAAGACGCACAGTATATCAAATTATTCAACTCATGGGATCTATGGATTGAATGTGTGGTGAAAGGCTTCATTTAACAACTCTTCTTACCAACACATCGTTTATGTCCTCGTCTGTATTTTTGAGGTCTTTGCTTGGATGTGTAGGTTGGTGCCCATTGATTGCACTCGAGTCAGCCTGCGAACAAGACATGCAGTATATATAAAGTTCACACATGAAAATTGGGATTCAAGTAAACAAGACCAGTCAAGCCCTAGTTCAGCTGGACTACTATATAGTGTCACCAAATGTGCACATTTCACCAATGGGTATTCAGTCAGTCATATTATCTCATAGGCTCGCTCACCCTTGTGGTCCAGCAAAAAAAAAAAAGCTATTTGCAAAGCAAGTACACCATTACATGTCCAACACTCGCCAAAATGTTCTGGTTCTGGATACCCAGCTTTGAATCTGGTGCAGGGACCACCACTTTCAGCTGCTCCTCTGTGGGTCCCTTAAGGCCGGAGCGCCGTTTCCCTCGTAAGCTTTGTCGAAGTGTTTTCAGATGGTAAGATGTTTTGGTGGATCCAGTGGTAGTTTTTCCTATGGAAATTTGTGCAGCCAGGATATGTGGACAATCTACAGTTGTATTGCAAGAGCAAGTTGGTTTGGGAAAGAGTGTTGCGACATATTTTTGATTTTGCCATCCAGTTATAATGAAAGAAGATGAGGCAGGGTCAAGCGTGATCTTTCTTTTGGCCACTATCAATCGAGCGAGTGCTTCCCTTGTCTTCAACCCTGCCTCATCCTCTTGCTCCTGACCTTCCGCAATCTCTCCTTTTAGTGCAAGGAGGGTGATGTCTTCTAGGGAGAGGACATCTGCAGGGAAATTCATGTCTTGGAGAGTGGATTGAAACGGAATGAATTGTGCGTTCAGGTGATATTGTCCAATGTTGCACCAACCCCGGCAGATTTCGTTAATGTAGTATTTCTGCATTTTGTACAGTGAAAAAATCATCATATCAAGCCGGACTTCTCTCCAATCCTGTAGCCTTTTCAAAGTTGCATTGAAACTTTCTGCAATGTTATTGGTGATTCCAGCTGTGATGAGGCCCAGGTCATTAAGTACAAATTGTGCACTTTTGTGGATAACAGTGTCCTCTATGAATGTATTGTAGTATTGTACAAATGATGCTGACCACATGCTGGAAATGTCCTGTTTAACTGTGTGGTACTGGGTGAGGGAAATGCAGGAGAGGAGTTGGTTGAGATGGGCTTGGTATACTTCAACATCTTTTTTGGTCCCCCCACAGCCCCTCACGGTGTGCTTCACATTCTGCATGAGATGGTTCCAGCAGTTGACAATAGGGACTGTAGGGAGCACCTTCTCTATAGCATTCTCTATGGCAGCTTCCCGGTCTGTGCAGATGACAATTCTTTTAGAGGTCAGCTCAGGTAACATGTGCAGTATTTGTAGGAAAAATGCCTCATGGGACTTTTGATCTTTAGTCTGATGTGCCATTATTGCCAAGGGGGTTGTGGGTCTTTCTTGAAAAGCCCCATGGCTGAACAGTAATGTGGATATATAAAAGTCTCCCATATTGAAGGTTGTGTCATAGTAAAGCATCTGTGGGGGGTGGGACTGTGGCAGAAGGAGCAACAGCTTCTTGAACTCCTCCACCATCTCAGGCAATGCTGCCACAGTCACCATGTTGGGGTAGATGGTCATTTCTCTGATGAAGCCCTCCAGATACTCTGCCATACAATATGAAGAAATTATGGCATTGTGGTGAGGGACAGATTTAGATCGTACAGCTTTGATTTTATTTTGGACTTGTTCCAGGTTCCGTGGCGTTTTGACAGGGATGTGGCTGTTGCTCTGCAGAGGGGTAGTACTGAGGTCATGATATATAGTGGCTGGCGGCTCATTTTTTCTTGCAGAAATATTGTGAAAGATTGAAGGAGCAGTGCGGATGAAGGGGCGGTCACGTGTTGAATTCCCATGTGGCCTTGGAATTATGGCAGTTTCATCACCAATGTAATGAATGAGAATATATGATGATTTATTGATGTGTTGGTATGCCCGTTTATGGAAGTGCTTGGATTCATTACAGGTTGTGAAATACATAACTTTAAGTATTGGCCTTGTGGATGGTAAGCGTTTTGTTCCTTGGTTTTTCCATATGATCTGGTCTGCCCTCCAATCCTCATCATACTCCTTTGTCTTCTTGTAAATGTACATGTCACCAGATTGTGGAGTTGCTGGTGGCAATGTTGAAATCTTGGTGAGGTCAATATTGTCCAAGAGATGGTGTGCTTCATCAAGTGTGAGGGAAGAAAACATTACATCATACACTTGGCATCTGTGGTTGTCCAGTTTGGTGGAGTTGTCCAGTTCAGTAGGGTTGTTGTCCAGTTCAGTGGGGTCGTTGTCCAGTTCAGTGGGGTCGTTGTCCAGTTCAGTGGGGTCCAGTTCCTCCCTCTCCTCTTTTGGGGTGTTTCTCCACGCATCATAAAAGGTCTTGCGGTTTTGTAAGGTGTTTCCCCTCTTGCACTGGTGCAATATTTGACCCCAGACACAAGTTGGGTTTCGATACCCTTCCACTGATATTGAACGTGGATCAATTCTGAGCTCATTTATAGCTCTCCTTAGAATTGAAAGGGTGTCTTGACGTTTTATAGGCGTTTTCATCTTTGTGGCGGTACAGTTATAATCAGGAAGGAGCCGCAATACTCAAATCACAAAAAATAAAAAAATTATTTGCGAAAAAAAAAAGGTCTCAAATATAACCTCAAAGTCAGAGAATTAAAGAAAAGAAAAAACTTACACTTAGTCTTACAACTTCCTGAGTTTTAAGCTCAAATAGGCTTTGGACTTAAGGAGCGCAGTCAAAGGTTGTCAGATCATAAAAGATTGACAGGTATATGCTATTTCTTGCCTCTTTTAATGCCAATAGTGTTGTCACACCCTCACTGGACAAGGAAATGCACCACAGCTGCTCTCTATTATCAATTAACTGCCTGCTAGATTCCAAGGCACTGATCAACAGCTGATCCCCATAGCCCAACAAAAAAAGTGCTGAGTTAAGGAATCTCAAATTAGGAGTTTCAACATTGAGATTTTGAAATTGAGAAGGAGTAAATCAAACTGAGTGAAAGCAAAAACATACACTCAAAAACTAGCAAGCACCATAGGATGACTGCTACATCTTGATAGAGACAATGGGTGCATACCAATATTCTTCACTCCCCACCTCCTTTCCTCCACTCCCCTACTACCACTCCTTTCCTACCCGGAAGTATGCAAAACTGCCTGAATGTTTCGAGTACAGTATTTGCATGTACAGAATACAATGTACCTGACATGAATTAATGTGTAACCTTTAATACATACTTGAGATGTAATCAGCAACATTAGATTAAGACAGAAAGATCAATTTCCGGAGCACAGAGGAGAGGAGGTGGTAGTGGAGGAAAGGAGGGTTTTAGAGTATTGGGACGCACCCAGTGTTCAAGTTTAGTCCCCATTTTCAAAAAGCGGATGCTTTGATTAGATTGGATAACAGGAAGGAAGGGATCTAATCAATGTGATTCATTAGGAGCAGTGAACACACCAAGAATGGATGTGTGTTGTTCTAATCAATGTGGTATTATTACTTCTATTCGTTTTTATAGGTATGATAACACAATTGTTATGTATATAACCTTTAAATCATCCTAAACCACCTCCTTTCTGTTTGTGTCATTTGCTGTCTCTAGGCCAGTGGTTCTCAAACTCGATCCTGGGGCCCCCCTGTGTATGCTGGTTTTCGTTCCAACCACAGTTGCGATCCGAGAATTTTAACAAGCTGTTAATTTTTCTTAATTGCACTTTTAATGTATTGATGGATTATTTACCCTCTAAAGACAAATTATGTCAGAACATAGATATGCATGCAATGTACAATAAATGTCCCATGTTCACATTTTGCTTATTGTGCTATATTGCAAACAATTTCATTAAAAGAGGTAACAAAACTGAGCAAATGAAAGGCTGAGGTGAATCAATAGGCTCATAATTGATGAAAGTGTGGACACATGGCCACAAAAACTAAACATTTGGTTGATAATGAACAATTCAAAGACAACGCAAATTGATAATGAGCCAAACCTGCATTATGTTAATACGTTTAAGGAAACAAAATTATGAAAGAACTTAAACACAGTTCACAGTGTTCAAACTTAAACATGTGTTCAACGATCTAATCAGGAGCATATTGATTCACCTCAGTCTGTAATTTGATCAGTTTAATTTGAACATTTTGTTAACTCTTTTTATGCAGTTGTTTGCAATATAGCACAATATGCAGAATGTGAACATGCCGGACATTTATTGTACATGGCATGCATAGCTATTTTCTGACATAATTTGGCTTAAGAGGGTGATAATAATAATCTTTTCACAGGCTGTTACTCATTTTAGGGGATGCCCATGTTCTATAGGTAACTGGTCATTGGAATGACTTGGTTTACTGATCTAGAATGAAAAGAGGCCAATGATCTGAACAGAGGCCTAACTTGACATGCATGTGTGCATTTATGCAAATTGATTACATTACATTACAGGCATTTAGCAGACGCTCTTATCCAGAGCGACTTACACAACTTTTTAGCCTTTCTTTTTTTTAACATATTATCCATTTATACAGCTGGGTATATACTGAAGAGATTCAGGTTAAGTACCTTGCTCAAGGGCACAATGGCAGTGTCCTACCTGGGAATCAAACCTGCAACCTTTCGGTTACAAGGCCAGTTGATGAATACTAAACTATAACGAGAATGTTTAATAGAGTGGACAAATGCAATGTAAGGGCTGTGCAAATTGATGTTTTTATTCTGTCTAAGAAGTAGAAATGTGCAGTAGTTAGAAAACTAGGCTTTAAAGGTTGTGCAATACCATGTTGGGGTGAGTTGTGCATTATGATGTGTATGGGTATTATTGATGCACTATGTATATTGTTGTATTGTTTTACTGTTGTCTCATATGTTTCAGAAGATCAAGATCATTAAAATCCCTTGATGCAGTTATCATTCAAAGACCCTCATTACTTTCATGGAATAAGACATAAAGATGAGGGTTTCACCATCTGATAGTGCTGAGTTATGTGTTTATGAGTATCTCAAGTCCATGATGACTCCATTTTAAGAGGATCAAAATTACAGTATATTTCAATAAAAAGAGCCTGTTGGAGAGGACATGGTATATTTGAATATCAAGCCCCAAAAGTCACTTTCCACATTCACACATCATGGCATGGTGTATACTAAATGAAAGCTGTGGATATGCCCTTCAAATATATGAACAGTGCCCTCCACAATTATTGGCACCCCTGGTAAAAATTTGTAAAAAGGGTTATAAAAAATTCACTTTTTGGTGAATTTCACAGTGAAAAAATTAGAAAAATCCAACCTTTAATTGAAGTAAATTTCTTCTGAGAAAAAAAAATCCCTAATCAAAAAATAATTATTTTTAACAAAACCACGTGTGCCACAATTATTGGCACCCCTAGAAATTCTTATGAACAAAATGTAACTGAAGCATTTTCTCCATTTATATTTTACTTTTTAAAGTTGATCAGAGTGTTTAGGAACTTTCAAGCCGTAACCCATGACTTCCTGTTTCACTGGGGTATAAATATGAGGTGACACAGAGGCCATATTCCCTTATTCATAAATAAACATGGGAAAGATAAGAGAACACACAAATCAAATGAGGGAAAAGTGTGTTGAGCTTCATAAGTCAGGGAATGGCTATAAAAAATAGCTCACCTGAAAATGCCCATATCTACCGTTAGGGCAATACTTAAAAAGTTCAAACTGGAACTGTTACAAACATGCCTGGAAGAGGACCCAAGTTTATTTTGCCCCCATGCACAGTGACCTGGAGTTTGGTAAACGCTACTGGAACTTTGACTGGAACCGTGTTCTATGGTCAGATGAAACAAAAATTGAGCTTTTCGGGAACCAACACTCAAGGTGGGTTTGGCGTAAAAAGAAGGATGGCTATACCGAAAATTACCTGATCCCCACTGCTAAGTATGGTGGAGGTTCCGTGATGTTGTGGGGCTGTTTTTCCTCCAAAGGCCCTGGGAACCTTCTTAGGGTACATGGTATCATGAACTCCATGGAATACCAGGACATTTAAAATCTCAATCTGGCTGCCTCTGCCAGGTAACTAAAACTGGGTCGTCGTTGGATCTTCCAGCAGGACAATGATCCAAAACATATGTTCAAATCAACATAAACATGGTTAACTGAACATGAAATCAAGCTTCTGCCATGGCCATCTCAGTCCCCTGACCTAAACCCCATTGAAAACCTGTGGGCTGAGCTGAAGAGGAGAGTGTACAAGAGAGAACCTAGAACTATGGATGATCTGGAGAGATTCTGTAAAGAGGAATGGTCTCAGATTCCTTGCTCTGTATTCTCCAACCTTAGATGTTACAGGAGAAGACTCAATACTGTTTTATTGTCAAAGGGAGGTTGTACAAAGTATTAAAAGCAGGGGTCCCAATAATTGTGGCACACGTGGTTTAGTTAAAAATAATTATTTCTTGATGAGGGAGTTTTTTTTCTCAGAATAAATTTATTTCAACTAAATATTGGATTTTTCTCATTTTTTCAGACTGAGATTAAACTAATTCACCAAACGGGGTGCCAGGGGTGCCATTAATTGTGGAGGGCACTGTATATGATGTTATGGGGTTGTACAGAGGGGTATGGGTTTGCCCGTTATAACCCTAACAGAATAAGGCATCAATATCTGGTTTTCACCTTTAAAAAGTGCAGAGCTCTCAGTTTAAGATGAATATCTCCAGTCATTGATGACTCAATGATATGTTGATCAAAATCACATTTTAATATCATGAGTTTGTTCAAATGAAATGGTGCCAATTTCCTCTTCAAGCCTCAAAAATCACATTTCACATCAAAGCATGGTGCATAACAAATGAAAGCTATAGATCTGCCCTTCGAGTCCATGTATATGATGTTATAAGTTTATACAAAATTATGCATTATATGTACTGAAATCCATTCTGATTATTACATGTACAATAAGTCAGTTATCATTCAGAGCCCCTTATAGTCCTAACGGAATGAGACATCAGGATGCGGTTTTCACTCTTAGAAAGTGCAGAGCTCTCCGTTTAAGAGGAATATCTCCAGTCCTTGATGACTCAATGATAAGTTGATCAAAATCACTTTTTAATATCATCAGTCTGTTCAAATGAAATGGTGTCCATTTCCTCTCCAAGGCTCAAAACGCACATTCCGTATTTACATATCAAGGCATGATGTACACCAAATGAAAGGTCTGGATCTGCCCTTCAAATAAATGTATGGGATGTTCTGAGGTCGTACATGTATATGATGTTATAGGTTTGTGCAAAATTATGCATTATTTGTACTGAAATCCATTCTTATTATTACATCTATTGAGTCAGTTATCATTCAGAGCCCCTTATAACCCTAACAGAATGAGACATCAGGATGCGGTTTTCACTCTTAGAAAGTGCAGAGCTCTCCGTGTAAGATGAGTATCTCCAGTCATTGATAACACAATGATAAGTTGATCAAAATCACTTTTTAATATCATCTGTCTGTTCAAATGAAATGGTGCCCATTTCCTCTCCAAGGCTCAAAACGCATATTCCGCATTCACACATCGAGGCATGGTGTACACCAAATGAAAGGTCTGGATCTGCCCTTCGAGTACATGTATATGATGTAATAGGTTAATACAAAATTATGCATTATATGTACTGAAATCCATTCTGATTATTACATGTACAATAAGTCAGTTATCATTCAGAGCCCCTTATAGCCCTAACGGAATAAGACATCAGGATGGGGTTTTCACTCTTAGAAAGTGCAGAGCTCTCCGTGTAAGATGAGTATCTCCAGTCATTGATAGCACAATGATAAGTTGATCAAAATCACTTTTTAATATCATCAGTCTGTTCAAATGAAATGGTGTCCATTTCCACTCCAAGGCTCAAAACGCACATTCCGTATTTACATATCAAGGCATGATGTACACCAAATGAAAGGTCTGGATCTGCCCTTCAAATAAATGTATGGGATGTTCTGAGGTCGTACATGTATATGATGTTATAGGTTTGTGCAAAATTATGCATTATTTGTACTGAAATCCATTCTTATTATTACATCTATTGAGTCAGTTATCATTCAGAGCCCCTTATAGCCCTAACAGAATGAGACATCAGGATGCGGTTTTCACTCTTAGAAAGTGCAGAGCTCTCCGTTTAAGAGGATTATCTCCAGTCCGTGATGACTCAATGATAAGTTGATCAAAATGACGTTTTAATATCATCAGTCTGTTCAAATAAAATGGTGCCCATTTCCTCTCCAAGGCTCAAAATAAATATTCCGCATTCACACATCGAGGCATGGTGTACACCAAATGAAAGGTCTGGATCTGCCCTTCGAGTACATGTATATGATGTTATAGGTAAATACAAAATTATGCATTATATGTACTGAAATCCATTCTGATTATTACATGTACAATAAGTCATTTATCATTCAGAGCCCCTTATAGCCCTAACGGAATGAGACATCAGGATGCGGTTTTCACTCTTAGAAAGTGCAGAGCTCTCCGTTTAAGAGGAATATCTCCAGTCCTTGATGACTCAATGATAAGTTGATCAAAATCACTTTTTAATATCATCAGTCTGTTCAAATGAAATGGTGTCCATTTCCTCTCCAAGGCTCAAAACGCACATTCCGTATTTACATATCAAGGCATGATGTACACCAAATGAAAGGTCTGGATCTGCCCTTCAAATAAATATATGGGATGTTCTGAGGTCGTACATGTATATGATGTTATAGGTTTGTGCAAAATTATGCATTATTTGTACTGAAATCCTTTCTTGTTATTACAACTATTGAGTCAGTTATCATTCAGAGCCCCTTATAGCCCTAACGGAATAAGACATCAGGATGCGGTTTTCACTCTTAGAAAGTGCAGAACTCTCCGTTTAAGATGAATATCTCCAGTACTTGATGACTCAATGATAAGTTGATCAAAATGACGTTTTAATATCATCTGTCTGTTCAAATGAAATGGTGTCCATTTCCTCTCCAAGGCTCAAAACGCATATTCCGCATTCACACATCGAGGCATGGTGTACACCAAATGAAAGGTCTGGATCTGCCCTTCGAGTACATGTATATGATGTAATAGGTTAATACAAAATTATGCATTATATGTACTGAAATCCATTCTGATTATTACATGCACAATAAGTCAGTTATCATTCAGAGCCCCTTATAGCCCTAACAGAATAAGACATCAGGATGGGGTTTTCACTCTTAGAAAGTGCAGAGCTCTCCGTGTAAGATGAGTATCTCCAGTCATTGATAACACAATGATAAGTTGATCAAAATCACTTTTTAATATCATCAGTCTGTTCAAATGAAATGGTGTCCATTTCCTCTCCAAGGCTCAAAACGCACATTCCGTATTTACATATCAAGGCATGATGTACACCAAATGAAAGGTCTGGATCTGCCCTTCAAATAAATGTATGGGATGTTCTGAGGTCGTACATGTATATGATGTTATAGGTTTGTGCAAAATTATGCATTATTTGCACTGAAATCCATTCTTATTATTACATCTATTGAGTCAGTTATCATTCAGAGCCCCTTATAGCCCTAACGGAATAAGAAATCAGGATGCGGTTTTCAATCTTAGAAAATGCAGAACTCTCCGTTTAAGAGGAATATCTCCAGTACTTGATGACTCAATGATAAGTTGATCAAAATGACGTTTTAATATCATCAGTCTGTTCAAATGAAATGGTGTCCATTTCCTCTCCAAGGCTCAAAACGCATATTCCGCATTCACACATCGAGGCATGGTGTACACCAAATGAAAGGTCTGGATCTGCCCTTCGAGTACATGTATATGATGTAATAGGTTAATACAAAATTATGCATTATATGTACTGAAATCCATTCTGATTATTACATGTACAATAAGTCAGTTATCATTCAGAGCCCCTTATAGCCCTAACAGAATAAGACATCAGGATGGGGTTTTCACTCTTAGAAAGTGCAGAGCTCTCCGTGTAAGATGAGTATCTCCAGTCATTGATAACACAATGATAAGTTGATCAAAATCACTTTTTAATATCATCAGTCTGTTCAAATGAAATGGTGCCCATTTCCTCTCCAAGGCTCAAAACGCATATTCCGCATTCACACATCGAGGCATCGTGTACACCAAATGAAAGGTCTGGATCTGCCCTCCGAGTACATGTATATGATGTAATAGGATAATACAAAATTATGCATTATATGTACTGAAATCCATTCTGATTATTACATGTACAATAAGTCAGTTATCATTCAGAGCCCCTTATAGCCCTAACGGAATAAGACATCAGGATGGGGTTTTCACTCTTAGAAAGTGCAGAGCTCTCCGTGTAAGATGAGTATCTCCAGTCATTGATAACACAATGATAAGTTGATCAAAATCACTTTTTAATATCATCAGTCTGTTCAAATGAAATGGTGTCCATTTCCACTCCAAGGCTCAAAACGCACATTCCGTATTTACATATCAAGGCATGATGTACACCAAATGAAAGGTCTGGATCTGCCCTTCAAATAAATGTATGGGATGTTCTGAGGTCGTACATGTATATGATGTTATAGGTTTGTGCAAAATTATGCATTATTTGTACTGAAATCCATTCTTATTATTACATCTATTGAGTCAGTTATCATTCAGAGCCCCTTATAGCCCTAACGGAATAAGACATCAGGATGCGGTTTTCACTCTTAGAAAGTGCAGAACTCTCCGTTTAAGATGAATATCTCCAGTACTTGATGACTCAATGATAAGTTGATCAAAATGACGTTTTAATATCATCTGTCTGTTCAAATGAAATGGTGTCCATTTCCTCTCCAAGGCTCAAAACGCATATTCCGCATTCACACATCGAGGCATGGTGTACACCAAATGAAAGGCCTGGATCTGCCCTTCGAGTACATGTATATGATGTAATAGGTTAATACAAAATTATGCATTATATGTACTGAAATCCATTCTGATTATTACATGCACAATAAGTCAGTTATCATTCAGAGCCCCTTATAGCCCTAACAGAATAAGACATCAGGATGGGGTTTTCACTCTTAGAAAGTGCAGAGCTCTCCGTGTAAGATGAGTATCTCCAGTCATTGATAACACAATGATAAGTTGATCAAAATCACTTTTTAATATCATCAGTCTGTTCAAATGAAATGGTGCCCATTTCCTCTCCAAGGCTCAAAACGCATATTCCGCATTCACACATCGAGGCATGGTGTACACCAAATGAAAGGTCTGGATCTGCCCTTCGAGTACATGTATATGATGTAATAGGTTAATACAAAATTATGCATTATATGTACTGAAATCCATTCTGATTATTACATGTACAATAAGTCAGTTATCATTCAGAGCCCCTTATAGCCCTAACAGAATAAGACATCAGGATGGGGTTTTCACTCTTAGAAAGTGCAGAGCTCTCCGTGTAAGATGAGTATCTCCAGTCATTGATAACACAATGATAAGTTGATCAAAATCACTTTTTAATATCATCAGTCTGTTCAAATGAAATGGTGTCCATTTCCTCTCCAAGGCTCAAAACGCACATTCCGTATTTACATATCAAGGCATGATGTACACCAAATGAAAGGTCTGGATCTGCCCTTCAAATAAATGTATGGGATGTTCTGAGGTCGTACATGTATATGATGTTATAGGTTTGTGCAAAATTATGCATTATTTGCACTGAAATCCATTCTTATTATTACATCTATTGAGTCAGTTATCATTCAGAGCCCCTTATAGCCCTAACGGAATAAGAAATCAGGATGCGGTTTTCAATCTTAGAAAGTGCAGAACTCTCCGTTTAAGAGGAATATCTCCAGTACTTGATGACTCAATGATAAGTTGATCAAAATGACGTTTTAATATCATCAGTCTGTTCAAATGAAATGGTGTCCATTTCCTCTCCAAGGCTCAAAACGCATATTCCGCATTCACACATCGAGGCATGGTGTACACCAAATGAAAGGTCTGGATCTGCCCTTCAAAAATATATACATGATTTCATGGTTTTGTAGAGAGATCATGCATTATTTGAACTGCAATCCAGTCTGACCATTAAATCTACCATAATTCAGTTATCATTCAGAGCCCCTTCTAACCCTTATGGTATAAGACATCAGGATGCGGTTTTCACCCTTTGAAAGTGCAGAGCTCTCCCTGTAAGATGAATATCTCCAGTCCTTGATGACTCACTCATAAGTTGACCAAAATCACATTTTAATGACATCAGTCTGTTAAAATGAAATGGGGTAAATGTCCTCCCCAAGCCCCAAAAATCACATTCCCCTTTCACACATCAAGGCATGATGTAGACAAAATGAACGCTCTGGATATGCCCTTCAAAAATATGCATAAGATGTTATGGGTTTCTTCAGAGATCATGCATTATTTGGACTGCAATCAAGTCTGACCATTACATCTATTAAGTCAGTTATCATGCAGAGCCCCTTATAACCGTAACAGAGTAAGACATCAAGATGCTGTTTTCACCCTTAGAAAGTGCAGAACTCTCCGTTTAAGATGAATATCTCTAGTGCTTGATGACTCACTGATAAGTTAATCAAAATCACATTTTAATAACATCAGTCTGGTCAAATGAAATGCTGTCCATTTCCACTCCAAGCCACAAAAACCATATTCCGCATTCACACATCAAGACATGGTGTATACCAAATGAAAGCTCTGGATCTGCCCTTCAAATATATGTATATGATGTTATGGTTTACACAGAAAATATCCATTATTTAATGACAGAACACTTATATGTCCACTTGGTGACATGGGTGTCCTAATTCATCTCCAAACCCCAAAAGTCTGTGTTCCTATTTACTCCTCACAAAGTTTTACACATCAAATTAAACAGCAAGAATTTATCTTTAAAAAGAGTTGAATCAAACTCTGGGGTCTAAATGGCTCTAATAGTGAATCCAGTTTCAATCTACAGTTATTTAGAGAAATTAATGGTCCAGTATGACTCCAGTCATGAAATAATACCTATTATTTGTGAAACCCATAACACCATGTCCATGTCCTCGAAGGGCAGATCCAGAGCTTTCATTTGGTATACACCATGCCTTGATGTGTGAATGCAGAATATGGATTTTGTGGCTTGGAGTGGAAATGGACAGCATTTCATTTGAACAGACTGATGTTATTAAAATGTGATTTTGATCAGTTTATCAGTGTGTCATCAAGGAATGGAGGTACTCACATTAAACAAAGAGCTTTGCCCATTCAAATGGTGAAAATCTAATTTTGATGTCTTATTTCGTTACGGTTATAAGGGGCTCTGAATGACAACTGACTTCTGGTAGATGTAATGGTCAAACTTGATTGCAGTCCAAATAATGTACAATTTCTGCATGAACCGATAACATCATGTACATTTCCTCAAAGGGCAGATCCAGTGCTTTCAACTGGTATACATCATGCCCTGATGTGTGAATGCAGAATGTGATTTTAGGGCTTGATATTGAAATATATTCATATCCTCTCCAACAGGCTTTTTCCATTAGAATATAATTTTGATCCACTTATAATTGAGTCATCAAGGATTGACTATATACATTTTATAGATGAAAATCTGCACTTTTCAAAGGTGAAAACCTTACCTTTATGTGTTATTCCGAAAGGGTGATGAGGGGCTCTGAAACATGTCTGATAATGCTATTAGTTTTTTATCAATTTTTCATATATTTCAAAATTATATTTAATGGAAATTCTATGCTCACATGAAAGTACATGTGATGCCCATTCAGCAACTGTTAAAATTGTATTGATGTGCATTCCACAGCGAGTGCTGCAGGCATTTGAACGGAGGTCCTTTTTTGGCACAGAGCGCTATTGGCCATTCCGAGCTTCATTCCGCTGTTCCGTTCCGGCTTTTACCCAGGCCCCTCATCGTGGACATGTAGCTACATTGCACTTCGTCCTATGCTCTCCACTGGCTAAGTGCATTTTATGTGGAGTGAATTTCGACATTGCTAACGTTACCGTGCATTAGTCATGGTGTATTTTTCATTAGAGGTATTCATTTTAGGTTGAGCATTATTTATAACTTTTAAAGCATGTGGGAAACGTGTTCATGGAGATGGAAACCCGACATAACGTTAGCTGTCATTTAGCTATCATGTTTTTCGTGTCGCCACTTGGCACCACCATGGACTGTATAAAAATAGGGTAACGTTAGGCTAACGTTAACATTACAGTCTGATATTTTCCCATGACCCTTGGATTATAGAATATTGTATGAGATTTCAGACAGAATTTGCTTTGAATTCTGGCAATTAACATCATCCAAATGTCTAATTTCAAACCATATTCCTCGGTGCCCGACTAATTTTATCTGTGATGGTAGTTTTATAATTCTGTAAGCTGCATCGCAACCGATCGCAGCCTATTACAACCATTTTATTCTTTGATAGATTTCCTTTAGCTGATGAAGACATGCTGCAGCAGTGGTTGGTCAACATGTATATACATAATATTATATATACACACATAACCCCTGGATGACTGTTGCAAGTATCACTTAGAGCCCGCATAAACGGGGCATAAGTGTTTACTGTGGAAGTCCTCGCTTACAAAGACCCATGGATTACAATACCACTTACAGCCAGCATAAACATGTACAAATTTGATCTTTTATGTGGACCTTGTCATTTTTAATGTGTGTCTCGTCAGGGTTTGTCTTGTACTAAATGTGTGTCTTGTCTTCCCACTCTCAGCCTGCACCTTGACATGGTGAGTGGGCTTTAAACTGAGACAGGCTACTGAACTTTGTTGTCTCCTATGTCAAACCCCTAACTTCTTGTTACCTTTGAGTTTTTTGTCCCCTATTATGAAATGAAAACTGATCTTGCTCTATCCTTTCTCTATTTTACAGATGTAAATTTATTACCAGCTGTTCAAGTTACCAACATAATCAATACTAACACAGATCACTAATTCTGTGATGAAATGATATCTTGAGCTGCTAATTTGTAGAATCAGATGTGCCAAATTTGGGGGTTGAAACAGCACAAGGAATAGGGTTGGGGACCGCAGTCCTAGTCTGTGGGTGACCCTCTTATCAAATGTGCAGCATCCATATTACAAAGGAAAACGCCGCCATCCTGTGCGGGATGTATGGACCACAGACTCACCCTGTCAGCCACGAGGGACATCTGACCATCTTTTAAGGATACATAAAAGAATTGTACTGATTTCAAGTTGCTTTGTGAAAAAAGAATGATCTTAATCACTCCTTTAACACATTTAAAGTCGCAGCACAAGCTGGTCCTCCTTAGTCTTTCAGTGAGATTACAGGATGTCTGTTACTTATTTACATCAGTGGCTATACCTACACTGTGTGCACGCTGGGGAAGGCCATCTTGAGCGGTAATGTATTGGTGCATTATGTACTCATTATTTAACTGAATGCAAGAGGGTATTAAATATTTTAAAGACAAAAGCAGACAAAAACCTCAAATTACATTTTTCCACATTTATATAAAGGGTCTGATTCTCATTACAGAGCAAGTACTAACAAAAATTAATTGCTGTACAACATGTATAATGTAGAGGGTAGTTAGGCTACCAGATGCCCTTATTTATGCTTCATTTTGAATGACATTTGATTAGTTTATATATTGTGTAATATTTGCTATTTCACCTACTGCATGATTCTGTTATGCAAATAATGAACACATCAAAACAAGTTGGATAATTTAAAAAAATTTTTATTGACAGCTACACCGGCTTAGGGAGCAGGAAGCAAGAAAGGCCATGGGGTGCCATGGCTGGAGAGGACAAGATGGGGGGGTGGGGGGAGAGAAGATGCGGGACAGGGATGAGGAAGAGCAGGGGGAGTTGGGTGAACAATGGCATAGCTACAGATGTCATTAATTAAAATAAATCATAATACAAAATATAACATAACATAAAATTTGAAAAGCTGACCCATTTCATTAAAAAATACCTATTCCATTAAAAGCTAAATCCAGGATTGGAGAAACTCCTCCCGTAGATTCAGTCTTTAAGGGAATGGACCATACTATTTAAAAAAATAAAAAGTAGCTGTCACCAACTATCCAGACAGTTTTAGCTGTGTAAGAGGAATAAAATTAAATGCATCTCATTGCAATATACAATGATACATTCTGGATGCAAGCTATTAAAAACATCATCCACAATCTAGACATGATACTTTAATATTGTCAATATGCTGTTTGGTCCTATTGCATAAGGAGAGCTACGCTTGAAAAATTAGCAATGAAAGAGAAATACACTCAAGTATATTATGTAAATGACTAGTTTAAGGCACAGTGATTAAAAAAGAAAAATGGTTCACAATGAAAGGTGGGTACAGAAACTCACAGTTGAGGCTTCGGCTTTCCATCGTTATGTCTGCAAAAGAAATTAAAAATTCAAGGTTACAACCAGTCTGTGTAATGAGACCATGCACTAGGGTGGGAAACTTCTGAAATTTTCACGCATGCAAATAGATTCTTATTAAAATGCTTCGTAGATGACCACAGCTGACGTTATTTCATCTTCTTTCATTGTGATTTGCGTTAGCTAGGGTGATCATATAGCTATTGTATATTTTATCCACACAAAAAAAATTAGGACAGGTTCGGGCGGGCATTATTAACATAATAGGCTACTCTGCTGGGTTATTGGAACGAGCAAAACCTAACCAGACATTTTTAGGAATTTAGAAATCCCGCAAGGACCTATTTTTATACAGTCTATGGCCTGGACGGATTTTTTGGGTCGCAAGCTTGCTACCTATTTAGAGCAGCTCTTCGGGACATTTATAATAAAAGTAGTCTTGTACGTAAATGTGATTGATTGACCGTCAATATCGTTAATGGCAATCATAACGTTACCCTATGTTCGCCTTAGCCTGCCTAGGCCTAACGTAACTAATCTCACTGTCAAGCTGGTATGCTAGCTAATGGAATTAGCCTACCTCCGATCTGAGTTGGGTGGAATATTAATGTACTTTAAATTGTACTGTAAATTGAAGATAACTGAATAAACGTTATAACATAACACAATGATGTGACGAATTTCACACAGTCAATGCAAATAAATAACACAGTAAAACCGTGAAAATGAAATGATATAATAAACATTAGCTTAACTTACCGTGAATTCGCTTGCAATATAAAACCAGAGCTCCCGCTTCTAACTTCTCCCGCTTTCCAGAATCTCCACCCCGAACTGTCAATCATACTGTGCCTGGACAGAGACCCTCCCATGAAGACCATATCCGGTTCACCCTGCTCCAAGCAAAGGTCAAGTCGGCTCCACTGAGCAGGCGCAGTTCGTCCAAACAGCCGGCGAAAAAGACTTCCGTGTTTCAATTTGGTTTTTCCGAGGCCATGGAAAGGCAATGGGTGACGTCACAGTGGCTTTGTCCATATTTTTATACAGTCTATGATCAGGACACAGTAAATTTGAATGAATATTTTCCATTCCCTAAGTGAAAAGCTTCACCCATGGAGATACTAATACCCCATAGTCTACATTATGCACAACAAGATTACGATACAATAAAATAATATTCCATCATCAGGAAAACACTGGCAATGTTCTAGCTTCACGGCAAATCGAGGCATCAAATAAAACGCACGACTGAGCAACCAAACACACTACAGTATGTGAAATGTCCTCATTAGAGAACAGCGTTAAAATACTCAATTTCATTGCGAGTGTTATGAATTGTAACAAAGCAGGCACCCACGAGCCATTACGCTAACTATAACACTGCATGAACAGATATTATCAATACAAATATGTTCAGCATTATTAGCAGGCTAACAGTTGTCTATTACGACCGATGCGAATACAAAAATAACGAAAATATAACACAAGGTAATGACGGAGTGGAAAAACGAATGTATATAATGGAAATATTACAAGCAGTAATACTTACACGTCGAGGAGGATATCTTCCCCATGTTAATAGGCATCCTCTTCGATAGAATCTATGCTACCCGGATAAGAAGAATCTCCGTCGCTCTCCTCTTCTGACCCACTTCCAAAATACACGTCGGAAAGTTTCTCTTTAGCCATACTTGAGAAAACCCGTACGAAAACGCAGGTAAACAATGATTACGCGCGCATGTACTTGTAGCTGCGTAATGCGTAATCAACTGCGTAAGATTGTCGTGATGCAACAAGAATTGCAGTTACGCTCGCCCTTAAATAGTTATTCCAAGCTTGCAATTAGACATGTCATATGTCATGAGGTATGATGTGAACCAGGAGAGTGCAACACCAGTGATCCCAATGCCAGCCAGGCGGGAGATGGTGTCGAATGCAGCGCTGAGGTCAAGGAGGATGAGTATGGTGAAAAGTCCAGAGTCGGCTGCACGGAGGAGGTCGTTGGTGATTTTAACCAGGGCTGTTTCGGTACTGTGTTTTGGGCGGAAACCGGATTGAAAGGGTTCGTGGAGGTTGTTTGTGTCAAGGTGGGACTGAAGCTGTGCGGCAACCACCCTCTCAAGGTTGGAATTATGTGCAATACACACTGCATGTCTAATTTTCAGGTTTCTGGCACAGGCTATCATGTTTGGTGCGGCATCGGTTACAAGGCATCTAACCTTATCTGTTATGCCCCACTCCTCCATAAGGTTGGTCTTCACCTGTGCAATGTTTGCTGCAGTGTGGCTGTTAGAAAATTTCTCCACTCCCAACAAAACAGTGCCAAGCTTGTCATGGTCGTCAATGTAATGGCAGATCACAGCAAGGTAGGCATCCATATTAATTGATGTCCACATATCAGATGTGAGGCTGACCGCCACCACCTTCTGCATCTCTGCCTTGCCTTTCTCCTTGGGCTCCTGGTATTTGGCAGCCACAATGTTTTTTAAAGCCTGAAGAAGAGTGCTTAATTGTCCAACAGAAATGGTTAATTTGTCCTCTGTTTCATCTATAGGCTACACACATACACACCTGCCTTGTAGGGAGAATGTGGGTAGGGTCCAGCTTTTGGACTAACTCCCTAAACCCATCTTCCACCGCTGTGAAGGGCTGTGTGTCTTTAATAATCATGTTGACCACGGCCTCATGAAGTTCTTGCTTTCTGGAACCTATGGCAAAATAACAATATGCAAATGTATTTTTATCAACATGTATGTCAGTATGATTATGATAAAGCAACCATAACTGTTATTAAAAAGTAAAATAAATAAATAACCTCCGCTGGTTTCTGACTCATTGGCAGGTGCATTTTCATGCATGGCCCGATAATGCCTCAGCATGGACGAGGTATTATTGCTGTAAGCCAGCTCCTTTAGGCACAGCAAGCACTTTACCTTCAAAATGAAATAATATGCCATTTGAGAAGGAATGCAGATGATAATGATAAGGATAATAATTAACAATCAAATCATAATAATCTGCTGTAGTTACATTAAAATAACAACCAATGTGTCACGACCCTGTACACTGGCTGAACCTAAGTGCACGACAAGGAGGCAGAGGTACAGGAAAAGGTAGTTTATTATAGCTTGGGGCAGCCCCAAGCTGTACACAGAATATACACAGCAATAATTAAGTCTGGAGAATCTCCGGGACTACAGTTTGCTCCAAGCCGGAGCTGGACTTGACTGGAACACAGGATGTTCCAAACCGGAACTGGACTTTGTACTGGAACCCTGGATGTTCCAAACCGGAACTGGACTGGACGGGAACTGGATTGGGTCAACCAGGACTGGACTAGAACACTGGAATGTTCCAAACCGGAACTGGACTGTGCGGGTCTCTCAGGAGTATCCCACACCGGGACTGGACTAGACGGATCACCCGGGAGTCGTTCCAAGCCGGAACTGGACTTTGCGGGTCGCTCAGGAATCGTTCCCAACCGGAACTGGACTGTGCGGGTCACTCAGGAATATCCCCACACCGGGACAGGACTAGACGGATCACCCGGGAGTCGTTCCAAGCCGGAACTGGACTTTGCGGGTCACTCAGGAATTGTTCCAAGCCGGAACTGGGCTTGGAGGATCTGGACAGACGGGACAGACAGGACAGATAGAGGGAGCGCTAGGCATCCAATGAGCCACGCTTCGGACTTGCCTCCTGAAGCGAGGGAGGACACAAATGACAACAATCCGGTTATGGTATGCATGAAAGTTTGGAGTAGGAATGACCGGGGTGTTACTGGTAGCAGGTAACCGGGTTGTAGAAGCAGAGGATGCGGCAGCAGCAGATACGGCAGGGCAGGACAGTGCAGCGGACCTCGGGTTGGCCCAGTTGTGGCAGCAGGACAACAGCAGCAGGCGCAACCGTAATCGTAGAACTGGCGGTAGCCACGGCCGGACGCAGGAACAGCTGCACAATGTCAGGTGGGAAGCGGGGGTACCGCAACACAAACGGAGTAGCGAACAACTGCAGACTGGCAGACAACAACAGAGCAGTGGTTAGCAAGGCAGATACGGCGCGGTAGGTAGGACCACACCAAACAGGACAGACTAAATAATCAGCAGTTGGCAGTGTGCCCTAAGCACCGAGACAGAACCAAACTGTTGAAAAATGGTTTGCACGATTAAGCAGGGTGAACGAACACCAAATACTAAACCAAACTGTGCAAGCTGACTAGACAAGGGATTAACATGACCAGGATACAAACAAACGAGTCGAACAAAGTTAATGAACTGGCACTGGATAGCAGACAGCAGGTGGGTTAAATAGGGAGTGTAATTGGTATCAATTAGGAAAGCGTGCAAGAGTATGAGTGGGTGATTGAACAGAGTGGAGTGTGAGGAATGCATGCAGAAATGGAAAGAGGGGATAGGCTGAGACAGGAGTGGAGAAATGGAGTAGAACAAACGGAGGGAACATGCCCAGTCTGCATCAAGGGAAAAAACACGGACAATGGAAGTCAAACATGACACGGAGGGAAAGGGCAAAATACGGAAAACGGACAGGATGGGAACGGAACGTTACACAATGAACTACATGCACAGTCAATTGCTAGCCCAGTGGTCGAATAGCGTTTGTGTGTTTTTATATCTACGCCACTTAGGCCTACCTTCTTGGGAGATATCAGGTGAAAATATTCCCAAGCAGGAGAAGATTTTCGCTTCCGTGCAGGTTCCATCAGGCTATTTTTGTACAAAAACGACAAACCTGTACAAAGAAAAAAACTCAAACTCCTCAAAAAAATCCTCCAAAAACGTTCAATAGCAATAATACCAATAATAACAAACTCTCCGCAACAACTAACCAACGACAACAACCCTCAAAATAGGGGGGTATCGCTCCTTTATATCTACAATTCAAAACCCCTAATCCCGCCCAAAACGCAAAACAAACCGATCACATGCTTCTACAGCATCCGAGGCCTCGTTTGTCATCGATCACATGCTTCTCTGAAAGTGATACAAGCTTTGGTGCGAGGCTTCTGTAGAAACTGCCCTACGTACTCGACACACAGCTCGGAGCTTCGGTATCATCCGTAACATCACTAGGGAACAGGTATTCCATGGCCATTTGTCAAGCAAAGAAAAAAGTTTCAACGCAGAATATCATCTGGTTAACATTGCGTTGTTGCACTAATGTAAAAAAATAAAAATTCTATAAATTACCGTGTCATTGGCTACATATTTTAATCTCACACAAATGCAGACAAAAAAATTTGTCTGTGTGGAGCCTGCTGTGCTCTTGTGCCGTGGTCATGTCTAGACTCATGTCTCGGCCAACATTTCTTTATTATGTCTTCATTCTTTTCTTCACTTCAGCTCTGTTCAGTTTATCCTTTTCACACAACACAACGTCACCATAAAATGAACTACTAGGAAAATTAAGAATTTACGATTATACATTAAGAATTGATGATAGCCTACTATAAACTGCAATCCCTTAAGAGATCAGATTTATAAACCTCCAATTACCCAAACATATCTGTTTCATGGTTAGTCACTTTAAAAAATTAGGATAGCCTCAGAACATTTCTGTAGTCTACGCTACTCTGCAGACAATGTAGCTTACTGCAAACACTTTTAATTATAATAATAAGAATAATCTCTGGTAGGCTACTTTATTAGTAGCATCTATTGTTTTCTTTCTGGCTAAGATTCCTGGGAAATATGCGTTGTCCAATTAAGCTTGTTAGCCATCGTTAGTTTTGCCAGAGAAACGTCAGTCAGCTGCTAGTCAGGAAGCAGGTACAAGCTAGGCTACTACGAAGCAAATCAACATGCCTTATACAGTACATCCATTGCACTACAGAAAACTAAACTGTTCATTGTATGGCCGGGGGGTCAGGGACGAGGACGGAACTCTGGCCGTGGGGTCAGGGACGAGGACGGAACTCTGGCCGTGGGGTCAGGGACGAGGACGGCACCTTGGCCGTGGGGTCAGGGACGAGGACGGAACTCTGGCCGTGGGGTCAGGGACGAGGACGGAACTCTGGCCGTGGGGTCAGGGACGAGGACGGCACCCTGGCTGTGGGGTCAGGGACGAGGACGGCACCCTGGCCGTGGGGTCAGGGACGAGGACGGCACCCTGGCCGTGGGGTCAGGGACGAGGACGGAACTCTGGCCGTGGGGTCAGGGACGAGGACGGCACCCTGGCCGTGGGGTCAGGGACGAGGACGGCACCCTGGCCGTGGGGTCAGGGACGAGGACGGCACCCTGGCCGTGGGGTCAGGGACGAGGACGGCACCCTGGCCGTGGGGTCAGGGACGAGGACGGCACCCTGGCCGTGGGGTCAGGGACGAGGACGGCACTCTGGCCGTGGGGTCAGGGACGAGGACGGCACCCTGGCCATGGGGTCAGGGACGAGGACGGAACTCTGGCCGTGGGGTCAGGGACGAGGACGGCACCCTGGCCGTGGGGTCAGGGACGAGGACGGCACTCCTATACCTATTGTATGTAGTTTGTCTTCTCTTTTTGTTGTCTTCATTTTGTTTTTGTTCTATACCTCCCTCAAAGATTTCTGGGTGTCTATCTTGGTGCTTGGTCTGAGCGCTTGGCGTAAAGTCCATTTAGGCCGTGTCCAAGTCCACTAGCTATTTTAACGGCGCATTTTTTGGGCGCTAAGCACAGCGCAACATGCAAATGGAATGAACCTAGTCTCTTCATTAATTATAGGTGTGTCTTGGGCGTGACATGCAATAAACCAATCAAAATGTCATATCCCATTCCCTTTAAAAGCCTGCTTTTCCACCTTGGCGGATTGCTTGATGGCGCATGTTTAGTGCGATCAAGGAATAGGCTAAATGGAGTATGATCAATATTATTCGGTCTAAGCATTAGCCTATGAGTTCCCGGTAATTCCTGACAGTGCTGTTATTTTACAAAATATATGCGGTTAAATTTCGTTAAATGGACCTGCAACAGTTTAGCTATCCTAACCTATCAATGGCTTCAGTCTCACCTTAGAAAACGCCAAATTTGCCTGCTTGTTCAACAAATTTTGTTTGATTATGCAATGAAAGTGTCAAACATCAATTCAATGAGGCTGTTCTCATGGAGTTCTCGAAGTTCAAGCTTCATCCGGTGTTCATTAGGCTACCTGCATAGTAATATTTATTAATAACATAAATACCTTTATTTTGCCTTAATGATGACACTAAATATGATAAAGCTGTCAGGTTGGCAACCCATACAGTACCAGTCAAAAGTTTGGACACACCTACTCATAGAAGGTTTTTTTCTGTTATTTTTACTGTTTTCCACATTTTGGTGTTAAACAAATTTAAAAAAGTCATATATTTTAGATTCTTCAAAGTAGCCACCCTTTGCCTTGATAACGGCCTTGCACATTCTTGCCATTCTCTCAAACAACTTCTGTGGTAAACAGGTATTCTACAGGTAAACAGGTGATGCCATCATGACTAGGATATCAAAAGACTCCTGGGGCCCTATCTTACACCCGGCGCAAAGCGGCGCTAACGCAAACGCAAGTGTCTTTGCTATCTTACACCCGGCGCTAGGTCCATAATAACGCCTAACGCTTACGCCGTTTAACTAGCATTGCACCATTAACTAGTCTTGCGCCATCATTAGTGAACTGGGCGTGTTGGTCTTAAGATGAGGAGTGGCCAGGATTCTTTTTGGCGTATTGCTATCTTGAGCCAGCAGAAAGCGCTTGCGCTAGAACCACCACAAACCTGGTCTAAAGTCATGTCGCAGTTGTTTACATGCTATTTTAACGGCGCATATAAGTGCGTCTACATAGGCGTGTGCACAACGCGCATACCCTCCTGTCTGTTACACACAGGGGCGTGCACAGGCATAATAATAATAATAATAATAATACATTAAACTTATATAGCGCTTTTCAAGGTACTCAAAGACGCTTTACATTAAAAAATAAGTAAATAGATAAATAAGTAAAATAAATAAGATAAATAAGATAATTAAAATCCAAAAAATTAATAAAAAGATTAGGATAGTGTGGGGTAAAAACAACAAAAAGAAAGGGGGGAGGCTGGGGAATGTAGCTTAGCTGGGGAAAGCAAGTCTGAAGAGGTGGGTTTTAAGGGCGGTTTTAAAGGAAGAGAGGGTAGGGGCAGCTTTGATGTGGGTTGGGAGTGAGTTCCACAGAGAGGGGGCGGAAACTGAGAAAGCCCTGTCACCCCAGGTTCGGCGCTTGGTCCTGGGGATTTGAAGGAGGTTAGCGTCACCGGACCTGAGTGAACGGGAGGGAGCATGATGGTGAAGGAGGTCAGAGAGGTAGGGGGGAGCTAGATTTTTAAGGGCTTTATAGGTGGTGAGAAGTATTTTGAAGTTGACTCTGTGTCTGACGGGGAGCCAATGAAGGTCCTGGAGGACTGGTGTGATGTGGTCTCTGGAGCGGGTACTGGTGAGCAGGCGGGCGGCGGAGTTTTGTACATATTGTAGTTTGTTGAGGACTTTGGTAGTGGCGCCGTAAAGAAGACTGTTGCAGTAGTCAAGCCTGGATGTGATGAAAGCATGAATGAGTGTTTCTGCAGCAGTGAGTGACAGTTTGGGTCGAAGACGGGCAATGTTACGGAGGTGAAAAAAGGCAGTTTTTGTGATCTGATTGACATGGGGCAGAAAGGAGAGGGTGGGGTCAAGGATGACTCCGAGGTTACGGACTTGGGTGGAGGGGGTGACAATGAAGCCGTCAATACTGAGTGAAAAGTTTTGTGCGGAGTGGATAAGGGAGTCTGGACCTATGATTAGGACTTCAGACTTATTGCAGTTTAGTTTAAGAAAGTTTGTTTGCATCCATTTATTAATATCAGTCAGGCAGGTAGTGAGGGTGGAGTGGGTGGTAGCGGTGATGGTTTTGGAGGGGATGACTATGACTAAAATATCTAGATCACAATGTGAAATATTATTATTGTGTAGGCCATATCAAAAATGCATAATAATAAAAGGTTCCATAGGTCCACATACCTTTCCCTCAGCGAAGGGAAACAATGCCACATTACATTGCTCTCAGCCCACTCCATCAACATCCAGGCGATGTGCGATGGTACGGGACAATGGCTATCCATTAAAAAGGAGCTGATAACACCTATAGCTATCAAGCCTAATGCGCAAATTGTCTTTGCACCTAATGCGTGAATTGTCATTCAATGGAAAACTCGCGCACGGCAATAGACGGACATTTAAGTTCTGAAAATGCCCTTCAGATGTCATTACAATACAGCTCTGTTTATCTATGAATACAGCCTGTAAGTAAATAGAATGGTTTGTGACTGAAAAAAGTTCAAAACCTTGTCCAGTGAATATTGCATTTATTGTTTTTCAAATAGCCTAGGCTACAGCGAATTCGCTGTGCATAAGGTTTTTTTCGATAGCCTATGGTTAAAAAACGGAGATGTCACCATGTTAACTAAATTGTAACCTTAGCTATTCTTCGTCCTTCATATTTTTTTAAATTACAGTGACCAGGTTTCCATACTCTCACCATTTAAAACCCAGCTGATTTCACCCGTTATTCCTTAACTGAACAAAACGATTTTAAAGAGAACTAAGCGTCTAATTAGAAACTAAAACAAATTTGCAGCACGTTACACAATTAATTCACAATTAATTTTAATGCCATTCTCTGCACGTGAGCTGCATGTTCTGTTTCCCCTGCTGTAAGTCGCACGTTTAACGGTCTTCCTGGGAAAGTGGATTGTTTTAAAGGATTACGCTACGAGTAAAACAGGTTGGTCACATTTCCATAAACAGGACATTATTAAACAAGGGGAAATATGCGTGAACTTATGGGTTGCGAACCTGACAGCTTTATTGTATGGCTATTTAGTGTCATCATTAAGGCAAAATAACGGTATGTATGTTATTAATCAATATTAGCCTACTATGCAGGTAGCCTAATGAACTTTGGATGAAGCTTGAACTTCGAGAACTCCATGAGAACAGCCTCATGGAATTGATGTTTGACACTTTCATTGCATAATCAAACGAAATTCGCTGAACAAGCAGGCTAATTTGGCGTTTTCTAAGGTGAGACTGAGGCGATTGATAGCTTCTTCTCAGCTGTTGCAGGTCCTTTTAACGAAATTTAACCGCATATATTTTGTAAAATAACAGCCCTGTCGGGAATTACCGGGAACTCACAGGCTAATGGTTAGTCCGAATAATATTGATCATACTATTGATCCATTTAGCCTATTCCTTGATCGCACTAAACACGCACGAGCATGTCCATTTCGCCATCAAGCAATCTGCCAAGGTGGAAAAGCAGGCTTTTAAAGGGAATGGGATCTCACATTTTGATTGGTTTATTGCATGTCACGCCCAAGACACACCTATAATTATTGAAGAGACTAGGTTCAGCCCATTTGCATGTTGCGCCGTGTTTATCGCTTGAAAAACACGCCGTTAAAATAGCAAAAGTGGACTTGGACACACCCTAAATGGACTTTACACCATGCGCTTAGACCAAGCGCCAAGATCGCCAAGATAGAGCCCAGGAGGGTCTACGCGCGTTGTGCACACGCCTATGTAGACGCACTTATATGCGCCGTTAAAATAACATGTAAACAACTGCGACATGACTTTAGACCAGGGCTGTGTCCGAATCAGAGCCCTGTTCCCTGTCCACTGTCCACTCAGACCCCTGTCTACTATGTGCCCTGTCCCCTCACATTGCAAGCAGTCTGCGAAATAAATCCCGCAAAACTCCTTCCAAACTAGTGAGGAAGTAGTTCGTAATAACTTTTTTTTAAATTTTTATTTTTATTGAGAATATCAATCAGTTAACATATGACAATTGTTACAAAGTGTGAAGATAGAATTAACAAAAATCAAAAAGAGTATTTCGTAATATGACCCACTCTTGTACCATAGATTTGCATATACGCTCTACGTCTTTTACGTTTTTACTTCCGAGTTACTTACTGAAGTTGTCGGGTGAGTGCACAGTTCTGCAGATGAGTGTGCTCCTGAATTCCCTCAACTAAACCCTGAAAATAAGTGGTTCGTCCTGGTATTTTAAGTGCCCCCATTTGTGAGAAAAAGTCGCCCACTCAAATGCTTTTTGACGAAGTGGACTCAAATATGCATACTCAAAAGGGTATAGGGCTCTGATTCGGACACAGCCCAGATTTGTGGTGGTTTTAGTGCAAGCGCTTTCTGCTGGCTCAAGATAGCAATACGCCAAAAATAATCCTGGCCACTCCTCATCTTAAGACCAACACGCCCAGTTCACTTGTAATGGGCGCAAGAATACATGGTATTTAAATGACGTGAACGCAAGGCGTTATAATGAACCATGTGTTACATCCCAGTGTATTATAGAACACATTTATTATGGAGGGATGTTACTGTTTTGGGTTTTGGCTGGGTACTGCTGTTTGTTTGTTTTCCCTATACAGGTGGAGGTGAGGATGCATTGTCGTCGTTTGGAGACCGGACCAGATGCGGTCGTTGTTGGGGACGCCAGAGACCATTGCAGAACAACGCACGCAGAGAAGATGCGGACCTATAAAACAGCTGGACGCCGTCAGCGCGTCAGACACGTCTTTTCATCTGCTACTGTAAGCCACGCTCGACATAGCACTGTTTTTGAGAACACAACCTACCTTTTTAAGACTAGCTAATAGGTTTAGTTTAGTCGTGCTGTTACCGGCAGTTCAGTTCCTGACCAGCAGAGGACGACAGACATCGTGGGACCCTGCTGTTGAACTTCTTTGGAAGGACCGGTCACACGAAAACCTGGACCGCTGTGCTGGCTGCTTGGTGAGGCACTGATAGGCTAATTAGTCTTGGTGACTTGGACATTTTAGCTGAACAGTCACTGTTAGTGTTAGGAAAACATTGTTGTAAATAATAAATCATTGTTTTCTCTTTAAAAACTACAGTGTTGGTTACGTCTTTGTGTTGTGGTTGTGGTGGATTAATATTACGGTTATTTCCACCCTCCTTGTTATTGCAACACTGTTGGGATTTCGACCCGTAATACATGCGCCGGGTGTAAGATAGCAAAGACACTTGCGTTTGGGTTAGCGCCGCTTAGCGCCGGGTGTAAAATAGGGCCCCATGCCTTCTAAATCATCCGACTGCAGTGGCTGTTCTGTCTAGTGTTACCAACCATGGGTTCCTCTAAACAGTTGTCCAAGGATTTCAGAATCAAGATAGTTCACTTCCGCCAACAAGGAGAAGGCTAAAAAAACTCAACGTTTCAAACTACCTATTTCCACTGTCAGAAACATTATCAGAAAATGGAAGATAAATGAACAGTTGAAGTCAAGGCAAGATCTCATTTATAAAACGTAATATAATTTATAATTATATTATAATTTATAAAGCGCCGGGTGTAAGATGGGGCCCCTGATGTTTTATTAAAAATATAATTGTGATTAAAAATAAAGTTGACCTCCAAAGAGGGGGGTGGTGATGGGGGGGGGGGGGTCTCTTGTATAATGTTCTCTGTTCATAACATATTGAATGTCGTAATTTTTCACTAGTAGTGGCTTTTTGTAGATTTGAGATACATTTATTCCATTTTATAAACGTGTTATCTTGATTTAAATCATCATCCCATTTATCTGTTATTTTCTTAATATATCTGGCTTATAGACCTGTAAAATTACTTAAAATGTAAAATTCTCGTGAAATGTTTTGTATTGTCTCCAACTAAGAATGTGTCTAATTCCCTTCTTTCATTTGTCCCTTAAGTTAAAGTTTTGATTCATTGTTCAATATTTGTAAATATTTAAAATATGCCTTACTAGTTAGTTGGTCTTTCTCTTTTAAATCTGTGAAGGACATTATTTGGTTATTTCTAATGAGGTCATTAATATACCAGATCCATTTTGATATCCATATGGGCCAATTTAGAGGTTTGTTTTGTATAGTTAACCATGGGTTATTCCATACGATTAGATATGGGTTCTTTAATCTATTTCTTTCTTATTCCAACTTTTAATACAATATTTTTGAGAAAAGGGAGAATTATTGTCTTATTATTATTGAATTTTCTATGTGAATCCATTTTTCTTAAGGTAAATTTTTTACGATGTGATGCAACTCAAGTCTATTAGCTTTGCCTGACCATATAAATAAAGATATTATTGAAGTTCTTGTTTTAAAGAATGTTTTCGGAGGGATAATTGGGATATTGGAGAAGACTTCGAATCGAATCTAACCATTTTTTACAACTTTCCTTCATTTGATTCACTATAGGTAAGAAGTCTTTAAACAGCTGTTTTTGTTTTCACTGATATTGCAACCAAGATATTTAATAGTTTTTTATTTGCCACTTTTTAAGGCACCAGTATTGTGTTATACATCTAGGTTAATTGGCATAATTTCTGTTTTATCTTTATTTTAAAACCAGATAGTTTTGAAAACTCTTTAAATACTGAGAGCGGGTGAGGTATAGAAGAGGGGCAGTTTGCTAAGTGATAATAAATTGTCTGCGAACAGACTGTTTATAGGTTTCTTTCCCGATGAATATCCCTTCTATTTCTTTTGTTTCTCAAATTTTTTGGGCCAGTGGCTCAATGGCCAAAGTAACGGGGAAATGGGACAACCCTGACTGGTGCCCCTCCCTAGTTGAAATAAACGAATTAGACAATGTATTATTTGTGAGTATCTGTGCCTCTGGTTTTTTATAAAAAGTTTTAATTATGTGAATTAATTATTTTGGAAAATCAAATTTCTCAAGAGCTGCAAAAAGGAAAGGCCATTCTAGTCAGTCAAATGCCTTTTCAGCATAACTGCCATCAGCACCGTGTCCAATAACATTTTCTTAATGTATTGAATAAGACTTGGACAAGTACGGGTATTCGTCTGCAAGTGTCTGTTTTTAATTAATCCTGTTTGATTATAGTGATTTATGTCAGGTAAGATATTAAGTCTATTACTAATTAGTTTTGTAATTAATTTCATGTCATTATTCTGGTTTCAGAACAACTGAAATGATTGCGTGATGCATAGAGGATGGCAGTGAATTATTCAAGGTCATTTCTTTAACAACATCCATAAATAGAGTTGAAATGTTCTGCCAAAAACAGAAATTACATTCTGGAGGAAAACCATCAGGACCTGGCACTTCTTTTGGGACAGCACCTGAGAGCATTTTTTCTCTCTGTAATTTCTTCTCTTAGTGCTTGTTTTTGTTTAGGGGGAATTTGTTTGAGATTAATGGAGTTTTGGGTCCTATTAGGATTCTTTTATATCTGTTGTATATTTATCTTTGTAGAAATTTTTTTAAATGATCATTAATTATTGAATTTCAGATTAAATTTGAGTCAGAATCTTTAAGAGTAATCGATGGCTTTGCATGAATTATTTTAGTAAGTGAGCATAGTTTTTTACCCATTTTATTTGAACCTAAATAGTGTAATTTATTGGAGTTCAATTTATAGCTGTTTGCCTTTTCAATTGAGTAGATCGAGATCTAGTTTATTCTTCAGGTTAATCTTTGTCTGTTTCTTTTAATAGTTGTTTGTGAATTTTCTGTAGTCTGGAGATTATTTTACCCTTTTCAATAATTTTTTGCCTTCAGGTCTGAGCATTTTTTTGACGTATACACTACGATTATTCCTCTTATATAAGCTTTAAAGGTATCCCATATTATCTAAAGGCCTGAGTGTTGTTTTTATGTATCCACTATGATTATCCCTCTCATATAAACTTTAAAGGTATCCCACATTTTATGCGGATTGGGTTTATCTTCATCATTTATTTCAACATTAGTGTTCTTGAAGATTGAAATATGATCATTAATATAGTTAATAAAGTCTGGATCTTGCAAGTATTTTCTATCAAATCTGTGAGAAGCTTTGTCGTCCATAGGAGTTATGCTGCATGTTACAGGAGAGTGATCCGAGATGATGATTTCATGAATCTTAGTACATATAATTTGGTCTAGGGCATAAAGATATAATCTAAAATTTTTGACATAAAGATATAATTTCGAATAACTTTTTTGAGAATTGGAATAAAAATTATAATCTTTAATATCTGGGTTAAAGAGACACCATGTATCCTCTAATGTGTTAGTATTTATAAAGTTTTTAAATACTTTCAGTTTTTGATTAGCATGTTTTGTTTCCCCTGTTTTGTCTTTATCCGAAAGAGTAAGATTAATTTCTCCAGCTATTATTATAATGCCGTTATCTATTGTATCTAAGATATTTTGAATCCTTTTTAAAAATAGTAAATTTGAGTTAGGGGGTACTTAAAAGAGATTAGGGTATACTTTTCTCCATATAAATAATTGATTATGATATATCTTCCCTCATTATCCTCATGTTGGGAGTGTAAGGTAAAGGAAATACACGTCCAAACATCGGCATTCTAGCAGGTGATTTCACTCAATTATTGAGTACTTCATCAGAAAGGTATGTTTGCTCCTGCTTTTAACAACAGAAGTTGAATAATTTTAGTACAATCATTAAATCTGCGCAGTTTGTGTAATCTTCAAATTTGGGCAAAATATTACTTCCATGTGATAAGACCAATGGTAACACCCCGGCCTTCGCTTGAATCTGGAGTTGTGCCGAAAAGGTCAATTACAAACTGGCAGGCCTAACAACCATTACCTACATTAAAATTAAGACTTTCAATTGATGTTTTCAATTGAATGTAACAGATTTGCATTCAAAATTTAAATGGAAAAGGAGACCATGTGGTATTTTCTGGCCACGCTAGGCCCTGGACTCCGTGAATATCTTTGTGTTCTGGTGTTTCTCCTAAACAGGACACAAGACACCCTGACCACTTTAAGATTTCTGTCATAGATAAGCCAGTGCCTCAGCGTGACTTAATTGCCTTTGTGCCTGTGGACTGGAGGGGGCAGAGAGAAACACAGATCCTAGGTCAGGTCAGCAGAGCAGGCCTCTTGATAACCAAGTACTATCGAATGGACTATGAGCAAGTTTGCCATATCACATTATACATTCTCTATCGGAGACCATAATCTCAAAGCCATATACCCGACATTGTATAGCCTAATGAATACAATAAACATAAGCTTACCAGTATATTAGTAGAGTTTTAATATGATTTGATTTGACAATGAGAGGAACAGAGAAAAGCAGGCTACAAATCTTTTTTTGTGCAGGACACTATCATGTGTGGGAGCATCTAATCTAAGACTATGAATTTGTTTTTTTTGAGAGGTTTGAAGCAATCTGTGCATAGTGATGAGTAGGCCTACATGTTGTTTGGAATACAGTACACCAAAAAAAAAACTGGAAATACCTGATTTGTACCGAGAGACATGTTTGTTTTGGTGGTGCTCATTTGAATTTCCTGACTTTTGCGGCTTTTAACCAAAATAAACATCTCACTTAAATTTTCTTTTAGTCATAAATATATCTAACATTCTTCAAACAATACATTTAGGTTTGGCGGTATGGTTCTGTTCAAAAAGCCCTCCTGCCCATCCATGCAAGCAAGCATGGATACGGGAGGGAGGGCAGCAGCACCAACCCCCCAATAGGTTTACACTCAGAACAGATCCGGCAGCACTGTGAATATTTTTTACAGATTCCATTCAATTAAATTATATATATATATGGCGCTTTTAAAAAAAAAAAGTGCCATTGTCACAAAGCAGCTTACAGGGAACTGGGCCTAAACCCCCGTAGAGCATGCCTAGGGTGACAGTGGCAAGGAAAAACTCCCTGCTGTTGGCAGGAATAAACCTTGGTCAGAACCTGACTCCGAGGGGGGAGCCCATCCACCGCTGACTGGCACCGGTTAACTGAATAGCTGGTTACAAATTAGTACATGTAAAATGACAAGACAGAACATAAATGGAAGTGACAATATATAAATAAGTCGGTGACGGAAGACTAATTTGAAGGCCAACAGGTGGTATCATCAGCTGGGGACAGGCGTGGAGCTGGAGCTGACCAGCTGCTTCTGGAGGAGGATGCTCATCGATCTATAGCTAACATTCCCGTAGGGGTGGGAATCGAAAACCAAGTTGTCCGATTCCTTGGAATCGTACACCTTCGAGCTTATCAATTCTCTTATCGATTCCAGCGTGTATTCCAGACAGCTACGCATAGCAAAACAACATCACGCACGCTGTCGTTTTCCATTTAGTCAGAGGATGGAGCTGCGGTGGAGGAGGGGGTGTCTACTGGCAATGTACAGCGGGCATGCATGCAGAGGAACCACCATGGTAAGCGGTTAAATAGACTTCCCTGTTATGTGAATGGACTGTGATGGGTAAATCGTCAATACTCAGCCGAGCTGTCAGATAATTTAACCGGAGCCAGGTTTCACTCTCGTCACCTGCCTGAACTAATGCTACGCTCGATTTCAGTCAGGACCACTATTGTGAAAGTTAAATATTTTATTAATATTCTTCAAACAATACAATAGGTTTGGCGGTATGGTTCTGTTCAAAAAGCCCTCCCACCCATCCACACACGCAAGCATGGATACGGCAAGGAGGGCAGCAGCAACCCCCAAAACAACCATACGCTAAGGTGCTGCTAATATGTCCTCCCTAGGGCAGTCAGCTGCTCCTGGAGCTCCTGGTGCAGTTCCCGCTTCACCTCCTCCTCAGTATCATACCAGCTTCTCGGTTCCATAACAGTATTTCGTAATGTCCAAATTGTGTCATTTGTGATAGCAACCTCGAATTTATAACCATTTAAGTAAAGGTACAAGACTGTAGGCATTTTCTTTTATTGACAAGCGAACCAAGTTAACGTTACACAAATGTGCCGTGTTAGCAAAGCGGCACAGATCGGACAGTGCTCGGTCCTTGGGAGAGATCAAGAAGACAGACCCATTGCCACCAGTTTTTTTCTTTTTAGCGTACAGTTACCTAACATTACATTCTTTAGATTTTTGTACATCATAATTTTACTTCTAAATATTTATTAGCTAGGTAGGAGATGGTGCGGTGGTAGGCTAGAGTCCTTTCAGTTTATGCAGTTCATTAAATCGATTGTGTTGGATATGGTGCACTTCGTTTTATCATCATATCCTAGGCTACCACACAAGGGCACACTTTTTTTTTCTACATAGCCTAAAAGTTTAGTGACAACTATCTGATGCAATCACTGCACTACTTATCCTATAAAAAAAACTAAAAGACTAAAACACAAATGATTAGGTGCAGGCCTACTTGGTTTGTGATTTTAGACATTCCCCTGTGAAACAAATGTAAAACAAATGCATTATTACATTGATAGTATTAATTTTTTTTGCGATATTAATGCAAAATAGATGTAACGTTATCATCTTCCACTGCAGTCCGCTGTGAGCTCCTCGCCTCTGGTCCGAAAATAGCTAAATTCAGTAGCCACGCCCAATGCACCATGCGCGGCGCCATTGACCTCATAATATGGCATAGGAATAGGCACCCAAAGGACTTACATTTCTATAATGAAATAACGGCAACATAACAGCATTTAATAGCCTGGATAATACATAGAAATAGCCGTAGTAAACACATAATATCAGAAAGAATTGGAAACTTTGAACTTGGAAAGCCTACATATGCACAGGGATATACATGCCTGGCAAAGTGAACCATGATTGAATGAATGAGGCTATCAGATCATTTTAAACAATTTAATTAAGTCGCCGAATAGGACTTGATTTTGCAGTCGCAAAATATATTTAGTTCATATTGAACACAGTGGCATAGCCACTAATTAATTTTGGGTCAGTCCGACCAAAAGTGGGTGTGATTTTTATTTTTTAATCAAAGCACTCCAAGAGACAGCCTATGACAAACCGTAATGCAATGGTTTGCATGGAAACACCCCTACAACAACGTTGTCCCCATAGAAAGTACTCACACACTAAAATCACTTCTGTATCTTTTCTATATAACAAAATCTATAGGCTAATATAAACCAGAACACATGTGATCTGGCTCCTAATATGACTAGACAAAGTTGCGAAATGTTCACAACACTTTATTTATTATTTATTTTTGAGCACCTGCATCTTTCTCAATTGCTCCCTGCCAGCGCTTTTCTGCCAGAACCAGAAGTAATCAGTTTGCAGTGAAGATGGGATGCATGGAATATTTTTGGTGTGACGACAAAATAGAGTAGACACTCCCGTCTCTGCATTTCTACATACTGATTACAGAGATACTTTATCCCGTCCGATTCGGCATTAACATTACAGACGTCCTGTGACGATAAGTACTTTACAGACATTGTCCTGAAAACTTATCCTGGCCGAATAGGGCTTAACTTTCAACAGCCACCTGAGGTTGACTGCATAATTACCTATAGCCTACCATGGCGAGCACAAAAATAATAATAAAAAACACAATATACTGCCTGGCCAAAAAAAAAGTTGTACACTAATATTTCGTTGGACCGCCTTTAGCTTTGATTACGGTGCACATTCGTCGTGGCATTGTTTCAACAACCTTATGCAACATCACAACATTTATTTCCATACTGAGTTGCATTAATTTTTGGCCAAGATCTTGTATTGACGACCGGAGAGTCGAACCACTCCGTAAAGTCTTCTCCAGAACATCCCAAAGACTTTCAATGGGGTTAAGGTCAGGTGTGAAAATGATTCCTCATGCTCCCTGAACCACTCTTTCACAATTTGAGCTGATGATACTTGGCATTGTCGTCCTGGAATATGCCCATTGATGGGATAACATGGTCATTCAGGTACTCAGCTGACTTAATTTTATTGCTGCATAACGTTGCTGACCCTAGACCTGACCAATTGAAGCAACCCCAGATCTTAACACTGCCTCCAGAGGCTTGTACAGTGGGCACTATGCGTGACAGGTGCAACGGCAACTTTTTTTTTGGCCAGGCAGTGTAAGCACAGTATTCAAACTTTGGCCTACCTTTGATGGGTTTGAATTAGCGTGTGATATCATGACAAAGACACAGATTTGTCCAAGGAGAATAACTTATTCCTGAATATTTCTATAAAGTTCCCATTGTTAAGTGCCACTCCCGTTTCCCTGTGTCCTTGAAGTAGAATATCCTGCTTTGCACACACGGTATGATGTTAATACCACTTTCACGTGCTGGCGGTTCTTGAAATGTGCATAGCATCATCATGGAGTTGATTAAAACATTACTGTCCCAGCACTGACGTGACAAGTGCTATGTGGTGCTGTTTGCTGTTCTTGTGTTTTGAACAAGCATGTCTAAAATTCCATTTCATTCCACTTCCATTTAAATCCTATTCTCTAATGAACCTGAACTCTGTATACACCTCAGAAAAGTGTCTGCAGACTTTACAGTATGCTACAATGCATTTTGGGACTCTGGGTTTCTGATAATGAGACTGGGCCCCCTGCGGAGTCATTCACAATTAACACTCCTGATCAACTGAGGCACAATGGAGTGTCTGTCTCCTTCTTCATGTGACGCTGAGATGAACACAGACTGCTTGATCGATCAGGCACCGGGTTAGGCAGGAACTCCCCCCTCTTTTGAGAAGGAGAGACAGGAACCCAATTAATGGCTGATCCATCTGTATTTCTGGCTAATGGCTGATCCATCTGTATTTATTGATGGTTCCAAGGAAATGAGCCAATCTATTGTATGGGTGCCCTAAAGCCATCTACCAAGTGGGATTAAAGGAATTTTGACCATAAAAACCCATGGAACTTTACCAACGTCGCTCTGTTGGTAAAGACGCTGTCTTACGCCTACCAGACGCACCACTGAAACCCTGACGGACGTCTGCATTTCCCAACCCGCATCTCACCTGATTACCGAGACAGAGTTGGCCTGCCACCGTCCACAGAATAAACCAAGCTGGTCTATTTTCAATAGCTGTTTTGAGGACACGTTTCTTCAAACTGTTCCTCTACTATCTTCCTTGCGGCCGGACCCAAGTTGAGATCTGTGCACGTCCACGTCGACCTGACTGGAAACCTGTCGCAACCCGACTTCAGTGAAGAAGTCTCCAGGACTCAATGCACCTGCCGGGACCCTGGACCAGCTGACGAGCTGACAACAATTACGAAATCGGGACTGGCCTCCCTTTGTTACCGTTAAGTATTGAAACGCATTTTATTTAGCACTGACATCAATTGATAGGCTAGCATAAAACCTGTAATACCCAGTTGAGGTCATTTTACTGCTGGTTCCTATGGTTGTTTGTATTTGGTTTTGCTATGCGCGTTTCGGTCGGGAATAGCCAATTTCCCTGACCTTATAGTATTACACTGTTGAAACTTTATATGTATGAGACTGATAAAATGAGCTAACCACAAAATATAGTTTAGCATGTCATTAACCCATAACACAAACTAACCTTTGTTAATGGTAGGACTGTTAGCTTCTATATTTAGCCATCACATAATTATCATTTCCTCTGATTAAGATTAAGTCAAAGAATGTTATATCAATTATTGTTTCTATTATTCACATATTCATAGTTGTAGCCAATAAAACATGTTTCCAACCCATTGTTGTGTCTAAATTTTTTCACTAAGTTGGGCTCTACTGATGTATAGAATTCTAATTGAGTGTTGAACTTAATTAATTATGAAGAAAAGTGACCAAACCTCACTACAACTACATACAGGCAGGGATTTGTTCAAGTTAGCAGCACCAACAACAGGGAATAAAGTAGATACTATATTTATTCTGATCAAATACATTTATTTGGATCAACGGCAACAAATTAAACCAGAGTAATGAGCAATTTCCAAGATTAGTAACGGTAACGACGATACTGAAATTGGACCAGTAATGCAATACACTACTCGTTACCGCAAAAAAGTATTGTAGATACAGTAATCCCAACACTGTTGAAAAGACAGGTTCCACTGCAGAAAAGCAGTGAGAAGGCCAGAGTAGCCCAGAGCAGAGTAGCCCAGACATCCCTCACCCCAGTAATTTCGTCAACTCATCCCGGGGGATCCTTAAGCGATCCCAGGCCAGCTGGGACATATAATCCCCCTAGCAAATCCTGGGTCTGCCCCGGGGTCTCCTCCCAGCTGGACATGCCTGGTACACCTCCATAGGGAGATGCCCAGGGGACAACCTTACCAGATGTCCTAACCACCTCAACTGACTCCTTTCAATGCGGAGGGGCAGTGGCTCTACTCCAAGGTCATCCCGGATGGTTGAGCTCCTCACCCTGTCGAGGAGAGTAAGCCCCGCCACCCTACGGAGAAACCTCATTTTGGCTGCTTGTATTAGCGATCTCACCCACAGCTTGTGACCCTAGGTGAGAGTAGGAACAAATACTTACTTGTAAGTCGAGAACTGCCTTTTTGCTCTGCTCCTTCTTCACCACCACCACCTAAACGGCGGAAAATCTCCTTTTACCCTCACTTGTGAATAAGACCTGAGATACTTGAACTCCTCCACCTGGGACAGTTGTTCCCCCCTCACCTGAAGATGACAAGTCACCCTTTTCCGGGAGAGAACCATAGCCATAGACTTGGAGGTGCTGATCTTCATCACAACCGCGTCACACTTGGCTGAAAAGCGCTCTCATGCGCATTGGAGGTCACAGTGCGATGAGGCTAAAAGGACAACGTCATCTGCAAACAGCAAAGATGCTACCCCGAACCGGACACACTCCAGACCTCGGCTACGCCTTGATATCCTGCCTATGAAAGCCACGAACAGGAGTGGAGATGAGGCGCATCCTTGTCGGAGTCCGACACCCACCTTGAACAAGCTCAACTTAATGCCAAGAATGCGAACACAGCTCTCGCTCCGAGTGTACAGGGACCAAATGGCTCACAATAGCGACCCCGGCACCCCATACTCCTGCAGCACCTCCCAAAAGATACCTCAGGGAACACGGTCATAAGCCGTCTCCATATCCACAAACCACATGTAGATTAGATTAGAAAACTCCCATGCCCCCTCAAATATCCGCAAGAGGGTAAAAAGCTGGTCCACTGTTCCACAGCCAAGATGGAACCCGCATTGTTCCTCCTGAGTCTGAGGTTCGACTAGTGGTCGGAGCCTCCTTTCCAGCACCTTGACATAGGCTTTCCCAGGGAGGCTGAGGAGTGTGATTACCTAATAGTTGGAACACACTTTTTAAAAATGGGGACCACCACCCCGGTCTGCCATTACAAAGGCACTGTTCCCCACCTCCATGCGACATTGAAGATCCATGTCAGCCACGACACCCTAACAATATCCAGAGCCTTCAACATTTCTGAACATCTCATCCACGCCTGGTGCTCTGACACTGAGGAGCTCTCCAACTACCCCAGTGACTTCTGCCACAGAGATGGGTTCTGATCCCCCAGAATGATCCCGCTCTGCCTCCTGACAGAAGGACGTATCTGTCGGATTCAGGAGTTCCACAAAGTGCTCCTTCCACCTTATATCCCCAGTCGAGCTCAGAGTTTCACCGCCCTTGTTAAGAACAGCCTGGATGATGTCCTGCTTTCCACTCCTGAGGGGAAATTGACCCATAACAAACACAAAAATGTGAATTCACTTTGCAAACCATGAGTACAATTTATTGCATAAATGGTATATAAACCTGTGACTGTCTTTACAGTTCTGTAATAATATGGGGTTTTAGTAGAATAAGCAGGAACTCTCATGGATGATAAAGGGAATGCCCATGTTTAGGGGGCCCCCTAGTGGCCAGGGCCCTAGTCCAACTGTACTTCCTGCACCACCAGTAGTTTCACCACTGTCTTAATGGTATTCAGTTTGATGATGTGTAGATTGTTCTTTCTGGTGTTGTTGACACAGAAACATTGAATTCCAACTTAATGGTTCAAAAAAGTATTCACTTTAAATGCAGAATACAGCTTATTGCACTTCAAAATCAAAACTCTGGAATAACCACATCTCTCATATTTCAGAGTGAACGAAAATATTGAGCTCAACTCAAACAGATCTGACCTGACTTGCCTCTTTTTGTGCATTGTCATTCATATTTTTCACAGATTATTTTTTGTTTCTTCAAACTTTTAAATTCAGATGGTATGATATTGTCCTTTATTATCAACACAAACAGTTTTTCTTTGCGGGGGAAAATATAGATTAAGTACCTGAAATAATATCAATAGCACTGCAAGAACATAATTGTTTTGGCCTTTACAAGACAGCTAGCATGACCCCGAATGCATTCTGTTCATTATGAGCAAGATGAACAGTTTAGAAGAACAAATTTAGAGATGGCTGAAGAAAACCACCTGAGCACACTGGACAACTATCAATCTTTCAAAATAGTGAAGTGTGGCATAGTGGTAGTCAAATCCAGGGATGTGTGGAACAAAACACAATGAATAAGTAGTGCATCAACAGATATATAGCATAAACAATATTTCACCTGTCTGATTATAATTATAGATCATGCAGAAATATATAGTGTATCAACATCAAACTAGATATAAAATTAAGAATTGCAGAATATATATATATATATATATATATATATATATATACAGTTGAAGTCGGAAGTTTACATACACTTAGGTAGCAGTCATTAAACCCCATTTTTAACCACTCCACAGATTTCATCTTAGCAAACTATAGTGTTGGCAAGTCAGTTAGGAGACTCTTGATATCTTATTTTCTGGTACTATAACGTCTCTGCATTTGAATGGATCTCTATGGGAATTGGGGGGTGGGACTTGATTTTGCTGAAAATTACGCTGGAACAGTATGGAAACACATGGTTGGCTAAATGGCTCTAACTCATCAAGGGTCTGATGTATCAAAGAAGCCCTAAATTATCACTCTGCTGCCAGAAATATAGTAAATATGGATGGATAACTTGAAGGGTTTCTTCAACCCTTAAAGTGATCCATCCATATCTACTGCATGTCTATATGTATACATTTTCGTGTCCTATTAATGGGTAAAAATCGAAACTTTACAACAGTTCAAGAAAGTCTGGCCCATGAGTTTATGTTATGTATTACATGGTTATATGAAGTACCACATACAAGTAAAACTTTCCCATAAAGTAAACACAAGACACTTTGGTAAACAAATGAAAATCACTTTAAAAAATCTCTCCAGTATCATATTTTTACCTATATGCTTTATAATGGACAAAACAATTTTTATTAATTTTATGACATGTTTTGGACCCATAGATATCTACCCCCATACTGATGAAAAGATAGTAATTACCACTTGAAAATGATGCAAAATTGAGTTTACTGATCCAACACATTTGATTTGTAGTTAAATATATCATTATTTTATGATTTAGAGCAGTGCACAATTTTGCCATTTGGATAGATTTGGAGACACTAATGGACAACAGAGTACACTGCCTATATTTTGCATCATAGATCTTTCGTAGTCCGGCATATCATCCTCAGATAATATACTCTGTGCACACTTGTGGTCACAGAGTTTATGATACAGTAAATGCATAGATTTACCTGTTTCACATATGTAGCTCTCTGTATTTCATTGCAAACTAAAGAAAAACATTCTTTGCATTTGCGGCACGTTATTTTGACTTAAATTATGAATATAAACAAATACAAAGTTTGTATTGTAGATGGTAAAACTGTCTTGTTTCATTTAAGCCATTTGCCAAGTTTCTCTGATGCTCACACCTGGAATAAATCTCACAGGATGAATCTCCATATGCTATAGAGTTATGCTATGTTCAAGCATGCATAGACTTGGGGATTTTTATATTTGTGCTGACAACATTTTAAGAAACCAAATGCCAGATAAGTTGGGAAGATAAAGAAACACATAGCCAAGTTATGTGAAACTGCTGAAAGTTAAGTTCTAACTTGGCATCATTAGAAAAATAGCTAGCTTTTCTTAGCAGGCACCCAATTGACCAGCTTGTCACTGCAGATTAAATGTTGTCATCACAGCCAATGGAAACCCTCCCATCCCTGGATAGCACAGGAGCCAATTGCACCTCACCTTGAGGGGCTGCCAGTCACAGTTGCCACTGGTATGGTATGGAATCATGTTCAGACCTTGCAGTCCATCCGTGCACGAAAACAGTCCCTTAACAGGACGAGCCACCCAGAAGCCACATGTGGCTTCTGTGTAAATATCATGGCATCATAGGGACATATTTCATGGTTTGGCTACATGCTAGCCAAATCATAGAAAGAACAATTTTTTCTGCAACATCATTATTACATTATGTAGACAATGCAGTTTAAACAAATAATGCAATGTTTGAAATCAATTAAATGTTTATCTCTAAAGAATAGTTCTCTGTGTTGACAGGTGTTGTTACTGCGGTTTCCTTGGTGTTGCCAGCCAGGTCCAATTACGAAGCACTTTAAGCTACCCGAGGACAGAATGTAAAAGCCGCCATGACTATATATCCAATAAACAACAGCAATTATGTATAATCTTGTGTCTTGCAGCAGCAGCAGAAGTGAAAATCACACACTGAAGTAGAAAGCAGGGGAAATATTAACCCCTTAACTAGCACCAGTGGTTTATTTTATTTTCATTCATTGTGCTTTTTTACTGTGAAATTTTTTAATAATCTGATCATACAATAAACTGTTTGACAGTGTTAAACCTCACAATTCTACCTCTATAAACTAGTTTATGATCTCAATGTTATAGTGACAATGGTTCCTTATTTTGTAACATGACACAAAACAGGCTCAATCAAAATGACGTACGCTCTGTGTACCACGGAAATCCACAGATCACGTGAATAACGGTAACATCGGTATCCTTATTCCACCAATTAAATAAATAAATAAAATGTTTATAAACTTCCACTTCCACTGTGTTTGAGCTTCTGTTACTTCGTTTCTGTAATACTTAGAGTAATTCTGGATCTTGGAAAACAAACTCAAAAGGGTTACCTTACATAAGAGACCAAGATCATGCCTGGAGTCAAAGGGCTTTTATTGTAACACATCACAGGTGAATAGTTAAAATCTAAAATCTATATAAAATATAAAATCTATATGTTGTTAATTACATCTAAAAGGAATCCATTTTCGTCATACTTTGCCCTTCATGCTGTGCATAAATACTTTCTTCTTTTCTAAGTATGTGTAGCAGCTCTCTGAAAATTTAAAATGTGTCATTAAATTGATCATTCCACATGTATTTTAGTTGGAATGACAAGTACTTTGGGAAGAGTCTGAAAATGACATTGGGAAAATCTCAGCACAGGTCATTTTATTGGCCCTTAAAGGGAACCTCTACTCGCCTGAAATGCAGAGAATGAAAAAATGAAAAATTAACATTCACACTTTACTTAACAGTCGCATTACCCCCCCCCCCTAAAATGCCAACTTTTTGCTAAGTTTTTAAAAGGCTGTGGCCTTTGTCTATATACAAAATGGAACAACACATCGGGATTGCTGGTACTTCCCTTTTTGAAGGGACATTGTCTGTGCTTGGTATTGAGAAGTGTGGTTTCATGGTTGCTAATTTGTATTAATATATTTGCATGGCTTAGTTTAAAATCAAATCAGTGACTTTAAAGGGTCAAACTCCTGGATACTGAAAATGGTTAACTATGCCTTCAAAAAGGGAGAATTTGGTGCCAGAGATAGGAAATCCCATAGTGCATTGCTGTTGTATTCATAACCAAAGGCCTCAGACATTTTAAATGATAATAAGAAATTAGCAATTTTAGAGACCAAAAGAAAGACATTCGTAATGTACCATTACTCCAAATGGTGTAAATTGTGCCTTCAAAAATAAATAAATAAACAAATAAATAAATAGCATATGGGTTAATTATAAATAAGCTGAATAGTCAGCATAGCATGTATAATGCAAATTGATTTACGTGTTCTTGGGGCAAACTCTGAGAATCCAGGAGAATATTCTCTTTCAATTTCACTTTCAAATACCGACTCAATTTTTCTATGAACATTTTTTTCTCCAGACACATGAACAATTAATATAATCACAGAAGGGATAAAGAAACTTTTACCAAAAAGTGCCAATCAGAGCAAACAAGCAGTAGAACTGTTACTGAGTCCAGTACGTTTTACAAATAGAAACACATTTTTTTTTCATGAAAAGGAAAGCCTCTGAGTGCAGGTAATACAGTGGTATACTAGACATGTGGCAAAGGCTCAGCCAGCTTTCACTTCTGCTTGGTTCCAGCTTTACAGGGAGTACAAAGGTATCAGTCGCTTAAAATGACTTATCACCTTATGTCCAGCCTGAAGGCTACTGTGCCATCTTGTGGTACTCAGACAAACTGCACAGATGTTATGAAAATGAGAGAGAAAAGTCCAAAATCAGCTCCAAGTGACATGATTGGGCACAACACTTTTAGGTGATAATCTAAACGTATACAAACAGAATATAAGAGTGAATGCTGAAGTAACAAGAAATACATCATATCCTCACATTTGATATTTTATATAGTGCTACTTTCTATGCATCTGCTTTTCAACCATGTTTATCATAGTACAAAAACAAGTAATATCATGTTCATAACCATCATAATGTATGATTATGCCACAGTAATAAAGGTAGGGAGGTAATGTAATTGGAAATGATGGCTATGGATTAGGCTATCCACTTTACTGTAACCATGTTACGTGCATTCATCTTTTTATCTCTTTAAAATGAAAGTGCATCATTATTTGCATGCATACACATTTATTTTGATGTACCATTCCCCTAATGTTAAAATAATTATAAAAATAATGCATTTTATTTATAAAGTGCATTTCATTGTAGAACAATGTCAAAGTGCTACATGATTGCATTAAAAAATAAAAAGTCAAATAAAAAATACAAATGTATTCTTGTAATGTAATCTTTCAAACAAAATCACTTTGGCTGCACTACAACTGACAGTTTCCTGGGCTACACGCCTTAGTGGCCACATTGCACATGAGACATTTTTTCACATATGTTTTGTTACATACTGCTCATGCAGCCTTCATATTTGCATATACACCCATAATATAACATCCCTTGTACATCCATGATATATCATGTTTTGCGTATGATGAATGTATGGGTATATGTATGTAGCTGGTTCTCCTTATGTGTGCCTTACAGTAAGCCTACATACATGTAATATTAATTTGCAAGAATGGAATGGATGATTACAGCTGGTGTATTTGCTTATCTAGCTGGTTTGATACATTCAAATTGTTAAAAAAACAAAAAAAAAACCCTGTCATGCTAACCTGCTGCCCGACATACTCTATGCCAGGGGTCTTCAACCTTATCCCGCAAGGGCCGGTGTGGGTGCGGGCTTTTATTCCAACCAAGCAGTTACACACCTGATTCTACTAATCAAGGTCCTTAGCAAAGACTCTAGTGATTGATTAGTAGAATCAGGTGTGTAACTGCTTGGTTGGAATAAAAGCCCGCACCCACACCGGCCCTTGCGGGATAAGGTTGAAGACCCTGAATATGCAATGCAATGATCTACTTAATTTAATATGTGAAACTGATTTATCAATACATTTTTTTTAAATGAGTGAAAATTATTAATAATTATTATAAACAAAAATGAAGTTTATACTGATTATACCAAAGGTTTTCAGAGAAATTAAAGTGATAGATCATTGAAATCACTTTGACAAGCACATCAGAATTAGATGCACGATGGGTCTAGTGGGTCTAACGAAAGCTGATCAAGCGTGCTATGTAGATGTGTGTAAAGTAATGCTTGGCGTACAGGCCTTTAGCCAATACAACACAGAAACCACATGAGATGTTTCTCACAAAATATTAATGCCTAATCTCTACCATAGGTTCACCTTGTGCCTTGCTTCCCAAGATGCATTCTGCTGATTATCCACCAGACATCTCTGAAGTCATTACATTTGGATGAGCAGACACCCATTAAACTCTCCCCAGTGTAATTGAGACTTTTGTACTTGAGAATTAATAATACTACATCACATTCATTTAGTATACACTCTTATACAGTGCAAATTGCAATATAGAAAACCAAAAGTTAATTCACCAAATTTATTTGAGTAATAATGGCAGACCAGGCTAACAAAATTCTCAGACCAGCGAGTATACATGTAACATCACAAAAGCACTAATGCAAATTGCCTATGCTTAGCAAGAAAAGATTATTTTCTTAATTTAGGTCAAAATAAAGTTCCACAAAGGCAAAGACATTTTGGCAAAAATGCAAGTTTCTTTAGTTTGCAATGAAATGCTGAGAGCTACAGATGATACACTGGATGTCCACAAGTGTGCAACATATGAGGGTCATATGCAAAACTACTTAAGCTCTATGACGCAAAATGTAAGCAGTGTACCCTGTTGTCCCTTAGTGTCTCCAAATCTATCCAAAATGGCTAAATTGTGCACTGCTGTAAATCATAATAAAATCATATTTAACTACAAATCAGCTGTTTTGACTCATGAAACTCACTTTTGCATCATTTTCAAGTGTGAATTACTATCTTTTCATCTGTATAGGGGGTTAGATGTCTATGGGTAGGTACGTATATTCTCTGATAGAATCAGAACTATGGTATCTTCGTCTGACCCACTCCCAAAATCTATGTACGCAAGGCGAGGATTTTCTCTAGCTGTGCTGACGAGTTGGAAAAATTGGCGAAGTCTTGCGAAAATAGCAGGGGAACCAACAATTACGCCTTAGTGAGTGAATGTACATTCTTGTTTTCTGTAATTGTTTGTGTAAGAATAAACTAATAAATAATAATAATAATAAACTAAAAATGCTGTTACACCCAGCTGTAACAGAAATGTATTGTTCAAAGTATCCAATAAGACATTGCAAACACTGTTGCAAAGGTTATAATGTCATCTATTGGAGAAAAGAGTTGACAATGAAACCAGAATGAACTGGAAACATGAAAGTTGGACGAACAGCTTGTGGGGTTTTACGCATTGGGGTTTTCAGAAGATGTACTAGCGTTATAAAAGGGGTGTGTATTTCTCAAATGGATTGTTCAAGACAAAATCCACTGAATCTTGAAAGGGTCATCTCTATGTGTAAAACCAATGGTAGGATTGTATATATTTTTAATATTTAGTAGCAGATATTGATACTAGAATGACGTGGTAGAATTATGCAAGAATTTCACTTGTTTATTTTGCTATTGAGTGAACAAGGCTTTTCACGGCTGTATTGGCATACATTCGGGCTATCGTTGGCTGTTGTTACTGTTGGAAATATTCCATTGGTCACCTATAATCTGTATTACCTGTGACAGCATGGACTTGTATGAAATTGTACTGAATATATATATTAGAAAGTGTATTAGAAAAAACCACAATGTATGAGCACTGTATGAGCACTGAATAATTGTAGAGGCAACTGAGGAAACCCCCCCCCCTTGTAAAAATCATGAGTGGTCAGGAGTTAAAAAACTGTGAGGAGCTGAAGTTTAGCAGATGCTCAGGCTCAGAATTGACACCAGGATCCGGGGGGGGGCTCCAAGGGAAGGGGGGCTTTTGGTGAAGAGGAAAGGACATTCTCCGGTCACAGTGACATATACTCATCTGTATCTTGTATTTAGGTATTTTGTTTTGGGATGCTTAGACTGTTAGACTGTTGTTGCGCCACGATGATCTCTCAATATGGTCTTAGTAGGACTAACCGGAAGCTTGGGGTCATAGGGGTTAACCAATTGAAATGATGCTAAATGACGGAACCATGGTAGCGGGCAGTAGTGACACACCTGCAGGGCGGAGATTTGGGTTGGATTTTTGGAGAAAGGGATGGACTGTGCTGAAAATAATGTATAAATGGTGATGTAAATGTAAACACTTTGAACACTTCTGCAGAAGCTGTTTCGGCTTTAAGAGTTTCTGTGTATTAAAGTCTGATTATTCTGGAAGATTCTGCCTCATCCTCTTGATTGAAGAACTTAGAAAAATTAGGACTGAAAGCTGAAAACTTAGAATTCTTGTCGCTTGGGAACCACGACAAACTTGGCGTCACGAACAGGATTGGAAGAAGGTCCAAGGCCTTGCTGACCAGGCGGAGGGAGCGGTTGCGGTCCAGACGAGACAGGGGGGCAGAGACGGTCATTTCCAAATTTGTCGACTGAGAAATCACAAGGTAAGCGAAATTAATGTTATATCGCTTTAAAAATCCTTGTTGAAAGTATATATAGATATAGTGTGGAAATAAGGCTCTCTCTCTCCCCTTCCTTGGTCTGTATAACCAGTAACCAGTGACCGGGATAAATTATAGTGATAAAAACTGTATGAGGACGGCAGCAATCTGAAAGAATATAGCGCCAGCGTAACAGATAAAGTGTGGAAGTGTGAGAATGTGTGGTGACCCTAGGCGAGGCGGGAGATAGCTGATTGCAGGGGCCGAAGCGCAAGACGTCTGGGCTGGGTTATGATGCAGACGTGGAGTCAGCGTATAGTATACAGTTTGGGGATATAATCACGTTTGAAGGGTCCGAGGGAGGACGGTGTTGGGAAATGTGGGATAAAAGGGTATATTTTGCACGGTGTAAGAATCACGAGGGTTTTGCCACTAGGTGTTGTTGAAAGAGTAATATTAATAAGTGTGCAGCGCTGATATTGAATGAATGTTGAGTGACAGCAAATTTAAAAATTTAAAATGTGTTAAAATAGAGCATGCATTACAGTGTTCTAACCTTTCACAGAGGAGGAAGAGTGTCAGAACGACATATTCACGGGCTAGGGTACGAATCTGATAATTAAAATAAATACGCAATTGAAAGAAGGACAGCTGCAGGAGAGATAGAAATTGCCTATAGAACTACAGAGACACATTGGTATGAGGAGAAAGTAAAGGCTATATTACAAGGAAGATTTTATAGGAGAATTGAAAAAACGGAGAGCTGTAAGAACAAAGGAAAATAAAAAGTTTAAAAAATAAAGTGGATAAAGATAAAATAAATTAGGAGAAAAATTAGAATTAGGATCTAAGTGAATATGTTAATTCATTTGCTATCTGAACAAACGGATGGTACCGTAGTAGAAGGACACTTTGAGTGCACGAACGAACTTATAGATAACTCGGTAAACTTTGAACAATCCCAGATAAAGTGGGTTTGTGAAAGAAACCGGGGAGGAATATTGCACGTAGTGAGCTTGACTCAAGGGGAGTGGGAACAAATTCGTGAAATAAATTATTTTAGGATAGTGCAACACGAAGCGATGTAATAAAATAAATAAGGATAAAATAGGTAATGATAATTATAAATACGCACTGGTTGATTGGGAGAAAAGGTGGTTTATTTAGTGAAAAACATTCTGTGCGATTTGAGCCGGACACGGACGGAGAATTGCCAAATTGCGCAATAAAAGAACAGTGGATAGTGCGAACTTTAACTCCACCGGCTGAATTTAAAATGCGGTGCGTCCGGGGGGTGTTCGCGGCGCTTCGCTTTTTCCGCATTTTGTTCTGTTGCGGCCTTGTTTCAGGGTTGGTTGGATTCGTTTTTTTCCTCGGGATTCTGCGCGCGGCGCCCCGTGGTGGCGGTGTGGGGGAGGTTTTTTTTTTTGAGATTTTTGCGAATTTATTGGAGGTGAGGGAGTAGGGTTTCTCATTTGCATGGGTGTTCGTGCCCTTTGCTTCAGGGGGTGTGGGTGCTTGTGTGGGTGGGGGATTCTGGTTTTTTATTTTTGATGGATTTGCGGGGGTCTCGGAGGGGCTTTTTTCGCGTTGTCATTGTGGGGTGTTGTGTGTGGAGTTTTGGGGGGGGGGGGGGGGGGGGGGGGGGTGAGTTTGGTCGGTTCTGGGGTGGGGCTGTGGCGGAGCGGGGGGGGGGGGGGGGAGGTGGGGCGCTGTGGGTGCTTTCCGGATGCACTGTAAGTAGGCAACTGTGGCAAAGGTTTCACTGCGATTTGTCAAAAAGAATAATACCCCAAGAAGATTAAAATAAATTAAGGTTGGAATAGGAAATTAAAATTTAAACGGTTGTCTAAATAAAAAGTAAAATTAAAGCTGGAGAGAGAGATTAAAATTTAAAAGGTTCCTAAAAGGGAATATTAAAACGTAATAAAGAGATAACTACGTGGTAAATAATAATTTAAGTAGTAATAAAAGAAGAGACAAGCCTACATAAGCACACACACACACACTCACACACACTTACTCACACTTACACACACCCACACCCACACTTACACACACAAGCAAATAGATTCACACACACACAATTTAGAAGACTGCTGTTTCCGCTCTCACATGATCTGGAGGATTGTTGTTTTTACATAACTACATAAACACACACATACACACACATACATTCATACACACACACACACACATACATACCTACACACACATACACACACATACATACATACATACACACACATACACATACATAGATACACACACACACACACACACACACACACACATACATACCTACACACACATACATACATACACACACATACACACACACATACATACATACACACACACCTACACATACATATACATACACACACACACACACACATACATACCTACACACACACACACACACACACACACACATACATACATACATACCTACACACACACACACACACACACACACACACACACACACACATACCTACCTACAGATACATACACACACACACACATACATACACACACATATACACATACATACATACACACACACTTGCTCACACAGGAACGGATACACACATACACGGTTGGGAGATTGCTGTACCTGCATAGGTAAATAAGATAAGGAACATGAGCAAATAAAATGACAGACATGGGTACGCCTGTAGACAGACTGGGAAAGAAATTTCCCGTGCTGAAAAAAGAGATTGAAAAAGTATCTGCAAAATGGGAAAAAAGAACTAAAAAAGCAATAACCTGTTGGCCCAAAATAGGTACCTTTGACCTGGTGACCTGTGAAGAAATGATAGGTATAGTAATGAATTACAAAGCGAAAAATAAGTCACAAAAAAGAGTTGACAAAAGAAAGAAGGAAATGGAAATATTAAAACTGTTTAAAGATGCAGGAGAGGAATGTGCAAAGCATACAGAGGAAAGGAAGGATGGGCCAAACCCCAGGCCAAGCCGCCTTTGGAGGACCCAAATGAAAAGAAACCGCCGCCATACACTGGACCAGACAAACCACAAAAGGAGGAGAAAGGTATTTATCCAATACTGAAAGGAATAGTAAATGTGGATGGAACAATAATACTAACACCGACAGAGGAAGAGAAACAGGAGAAAGCAGAGAAAGAAGAACGGAAAAAAGCAGAAGGAAGGGAAGTAATAAATGACATGAGAAGACACATGCAGACACATGCACATTTCAGAGAAGGAAAGCATGTTGAAGCAAAGGGAAGGAGAGTTAGGAGACAAGTCAGAAGGCCTAGAATGTTGGATGCGAGATCAAGAAGTGGAAATAAGAGAGAGAAAGAAAGCAATAGAGGCTACAGAGCTGGGAAAACAGAGAATGTGGCTAAAGATGGAAGAAGAAGCAGCAAAATGAAAGGATATGATGAACAAGGAATATGAGGAGATGAAAAAACAGATGAGAGAACTGGAGATAAGAGAGGCTAACTCTGAAGTTAGGGAAAAGTACCTGCAACGCAGGGAAAAGGAGAGGCTGCAGCCAATAGAACAGGAGGACATCAGACGAAGGAAGAAGATACAACCAGAAGAAAAGTTAGTGGACATAGAAGAACAAGCTAGGAGGTCAGACAGGGAGAGGGCTGCAGCACGGAATAAAGGGACAGCCTCAGAGTCTTCAGGCTCAGAGAGAGAGAGGGAAAGGAGAAGAAGGAGAAGAATGCAGCAGGAGCTAAGATGGAGATGGGAGAATAGGAGGAAGGTAGCAAGGGAAGGGGATGATTGGGAATCACTGTTAATAGCAAGGGGAGAAATTGGGGAAACTGAGGAAGAGAAAAGGAAAAGGGAAGCAAGAGAGGAAAAAGACAGGCTAGCGGAAAAGGACAAGGAAGCGGGGGACTATGTCCCGTCAAGAACCTCAGTGGGGAGTAATGGTGGATCAGGTGCAGAATTAGTGAAATATAGCCAGAGTGAGGGAGAGGATAGCAGAGAGCTAATTCATACATCTAGTCAAGAAGAAGAGGAGGAGGAGATGGTTGTTGAGTGTGAGGAAGAAGAGAGATGTGTAACAGGAAGTGAAGAGGGAAAGAGAAGAGAAAGTGAGAAGAGAGAGGAAGAGAAGCTGCACAGGAGTCAGAGAGAGAGGAAGCCACCAGAAAAATATGGGGACTCTAAAGTAATGATGCCGCTATTAAATAAGGGAGGACGCCCGCAATATATTCCCTGGGGCTCTCAAGACCTCCAAAATCTGATCACAACCTTGCCGGATATACAGGAGGGAGCGGCTATCTGGATAAGGAAGTTGGAGGAGGAAATGACGGGAAAGACAATGGCGCTGGGAGATGTGAAGGCCCTCCTCACTAAGGTGGTGGGGAAGGAACAAATGCTGGACTTAATAGAAAATGCTGGGTACAGAGGAGCTGACAAATCCACTGTGGATGGGAGAATATTTGACCAGTACAGACAGAAAATATGGGATTCCCTGAGGAAGGCCTACCCCACACGGCCGAGCACAGCGATGCTGACGGGAGTTCCCATGAAAGAGGAGGAGTCTGCAGCAGCTTTTGTGGAGAATCAGCTCCGCAATTGGCGAATGACACTGGACAAAGACATACAGGGAGATCCCATAATGACAGCCATGTTTAGAGCTGCAATTTTGGAAGGGCTACCAGACCTAGCCAAACGCCGCCTAGAGGAGGTGGTGGGACTGGCTTCTATGACACACAGAGAGTTTGTGGATCATGTGATACATGCAGTGGAAAGGGGCCGCATGGAAGAGAAAAAACAAAGCAACCAAGAACGGGAGGTGCAACGGAATCTATTCCAATTGCAACTGGAAGTGCTGAAAAACAAAGAAAAGAGCAAGACTAAAGAAAAAGACAATGATCCCAAGAAAATGGCTCCCATCATGGCGGATTTCACATGGGCAGAGCCAGGACCTCCCCTCCATGAACGGGGTAGAGGCCCAAGCGGATCCCAGCCGACTGTTGTTTATAATTTCTCTGGAATTCCTCCATCAGCAGTCCCGATGCCAGTATACGTTCAAGGGGCAATGCAAGGGGCCCCGCCACAAAATTGGGGACAAGGGAACAAAGGGGGAATGGGATACCCACCAGGGAATAAAGGGCAGGGAAATCAGAACAGGGGACAAGCCCAGGGGGGTAATATACAGAACCAACAGTGGGTGCAAGGAGGTTATGTGTAGAATCAGCAGGGGCCACCACCGGGCCCACCTCAATGCTGGGGATGTGGGCAAATAGGGCATATAAAAAGGTTTTGTCCTAATCTACGCAACGGCAGTACTATCAGGCAGGGCCAGGGCAGCAGCTGCCACAGCAGCAGACTCAAGGAGGGCTCCCAGGGCCCTGGATTCCGCCACAGCCTCAAGGCCCTGTAAATTACAGGGGTAACCAATAGGGATGCCCAGAGAACCCGGGTAAAGTGGGACAGCATGTATTGATAACTAATAACGCCGATCAGGAGCCCAGGATAAATGTAGAGATAAATGGACAAATAGTACCCATGATGATAGATACAGGGGCTACAGTAACATGTATTCAAAGAAAATATGAAACCCACTTACCAATGTCAGATCAAAGTTCTCAGGGAAAACACAATTGACTCCAATGACTGTGCCAGTATCAGTAAAAGTAGGGACAAAAGAAACCTCAATACCATTGATAGTATGTAAGTATACGCCAGTAAATTTGTTAGGGAGAGATGCTATATTAGAGTTTGGGCTGCGCTTACAATGCGGAAGAGAGGAAATTAACCTATTAGGAATGTACAGAGTGCAGAAGGAAAAAGCTGACGAGTGGGCAAATGTCTACTGGTTGGGAGGGATAGAACAGCAAGTGAGAGCACAGGCCTGGAAGGAATGGGGGGAAAATGTGGAAGCACAGATTCCGGAAGCAATATGGCCTGAATTAGACTTGCACTGTACTATGAGATTTGATCCAACTCAGGATGCAGAATTGGAACAAAAATGGGCCCTAGAAACGGAGGAACAATGCATCAGATCCACAGTAATTATCATAGGACCAGAGGGAGCAGCATTACGAATAGATGTGACAGAGTGGACACAGAAATGGTTTGATGTAGAGGGGGCAGCACCCCATGTGACATTAAAAGTGAATCATGGCTATGAATCACAGGACTTAGGAATCATGGTAAAAAGAGCAGAGAACATGAAGTTCTATCGCACGGAAAACCTGCGAATCTGGATGACAGAAGATGAAACCATGATGAAGATAATAACGGACACACACATGAAAGGAACACCGGAGGAGGTGAAAATCCCAGTAAAAGGATCCACACAAAGAGTTCAGGAACAAAAAGAAGAAAAACTAGACACGCTGCCAGATCAATTATGGTCACAACATGACACAGATGTGGGCAGCTAACACAATTGAGATAAAACTGAAAAAAGGGTGTAAGGGTCCCTGGAGACCCCAATATCCCTTAAAGAAAGAAGCAGTAGAGGGAATAAAAGAAACAATAGAAGGCTTATTAGAAGCAGGAATATTAAGGAAAACTAAAAGTCAATGTAACACCCCGCTACTGCCGGTGAGAAAGGCAGATGGAATAAAATGGAGATTAGTACATGACCTAAGAGCGGTAAATGACGCGGTGCAAGACATGCTAGCTGAAGTACCAGACCCACCAGACTATATTTGAACAGGAAAGAGCTAACGAGCGAGAGAATCCAGCAGAAGGGCACCACTTGAGGCCTGGTGACCTGGTCTACGTCAGGAAGTTCCGGAGACGGTGGAACAAGCAAAGGAGAGAAGGTCCATTCCGCATCACCAGAACATCACCAACAGCTCTACAAGTAGAGGGCAATAATTGTGGTGGCACTGATATGTGTGGCAATACTGCTGTGTTGTTTATTACCTGTTCTGAGATCTTTTCTCACCAGAATTGTGGGGGCGTATCCGCTGGTTATAGCAGTGAATGAAGCAGCGGAAGAGCATCATCTGAGGCTCGTGAAACATCAGGAAGTGAAAGCTGAGACCACCACTGTTCAGCTGACAAAATATGAAAATGTGGAAAACCCCACCTATGAATAGCCTGACTACTATGGGTAGTATGTAAGAGGTGTAAGAGAGGTGCAATCCTTTTCTCCTTCCTAGACAAGAGTGGGAGGTTTTTTGGTTGTGCATCTCAGGGATTTTTTAGTCATTTCTGGAGCAGGCAAAACAGGGGAATTATAGTTAACAGTAGATAATTTAGGAAACTGCGCTATATAGCAGACTATATACTTAGTTTAGATGTCTCTGAACACCTGCCCCAGACATGGCTGAAAATGCTTTAAATAAGTGTGTTTATGGTACAATAGGATGTGAAAGAGCCCATTATGAAGATCAGTAAGGAAATATAATCATCATATTAATCACTTTATTTTCTGTATTCTTTACAGCTGTGGGTGCTGAGCTGGAGGGGCAGCCAAGGACGGTGATGGCATCAGAGAGAAGCGGAAGGCAGAGTGGTACTACTGCCTTTGAAACTGAGTGCGGCCGCCTTGGCTGACCAGCTGGCTGGCATCCCAGCAAGACTGCCAACCACGAGTACCGCATATATACACGTATTTGCAGTCACATATACAGTAACATATACTCACTAGTATTTACTCATCAAACTGCGCAGTGACGGAACAGAAATCTGCATTAGGCAGGGGATTAGGCACCCCAAACCTAGTGCAGAACAGGCGGCGGCGGAATTGCAAAGTTCCGAGGGCACGTTAAAATTTCTGTATAGTGCAGGGGAAAAGACTGAAGGCCCCCGTGTCTGATGAAGTATGAATTGACATACTGCCGTGGTACCGTCTAGTCGGCGTAGTTGTCGCGTGTAAGTATGCAGGCACTGCGTGGTACGTGGATGACAATCCACACCTAGCAGAGGGGCGTAAGAGACGACCTCTGTGAACAGGCAAGGCTGGTGAAAACGGTCAAAGTTTCTATACCCATAGCAAGGTGGGATAGGGATCAGACCGTCGGTTCCCAACCGGGTGGCTGGTTACCACTACGGGGCTCGGTGTTTAGACGCTGGGCTGGGGATCACTATCGACTGGGTCACCGGCCGGTCGGGTCGCATAGAGCAGTAAGACCATGTGTGGCGTCCCTGGAAGTGGAGCCCTTGGCCGCTGCGCCCGGCTCAATGTACAGTCAGGCCACTGTAAGCTGAAACCGAATGCGTTAGTAAGCGAGCAGTGCTTCCTGTGATCAGGGTTTCTGAAAAGGAAACGCCTGGGAAGCAGAGAGGCTGAGGGTCCTTCACTCCGAGGAGTCGGGTGGAAGGAACTCAGTGGAAAGGGGTCCAGCCTGGAGCTGCGCCCGAGAGAGAGGGAGGCTCGAAGGATCTAAGTGGTGAGCGAGAGTCATATGTTATGCATAAGGCTATGACTGATAGCCATGTATTGAGCATGTTGATAGACAGATGTTTAAGTAGCAAAGTGTTACAATGAGAAAGACATTAGAGGGATAAGGAGATGAGCGATCTCTCTCCCCCGTAGGACTGCAGAATTAACATGTATCAATGGAATAGTGAGTGTGAGGCTCATCAAGCCTCAAAGGGGGGATTTGTTGGAAATATTCCATTGGTCACCTATAATCTGTATTACCTGTGACAGCATGGACTTGTATGAAATTGTACTGAATATATATATTAGAAAGTGTATTAGAAAAAACCACAATGTATGAGCACTGTATGAGCACTGAATAATTGTAGAGGCAACTGAGGAAACCCCCCCCCCTTGTAAAAATCATGAGTGGTCAGGAGTTAAAAAACTGTGAGGAGCTGAAGTTTAGCAGATGCTCAGGCTCAGAATTGACACCAGGATCCGGGGGGGGCTCCAAGGGAAGGGGGGCTTTTGGTGAAGAGGAAAGGAGATTCTCCGGTCACAGTGACATATACTCATCTGTATCTTGTATTTAGGTATTTTGTTTTGGGATGCTTAGACTGTTAGACTGTTGTTGCGCCACGATGATCTCTCAATATGGTCTTAGTAGGACTAACCGGAAGCTTGGGGTCATAGGGGTTAACCAATTGAAATGATGCTAAATGACGGAACCATGGTAGCGGGCAGTAGTGACACACCTGCAGGGCGGAGATTTGGGTTGGATTTTTGGAGAAAGGGATGGACTGTGCTGAAAATAATGTATAAATGGTGATGTAAATGTAAACACTTTGAACACTTCTGCAGAAGCTGTTTCGGCTTTAAGAGTTTCTGTGTATTAAAGTCTGATTATTCTGGAAGATTCTGCCTCATCCTCTTGATTGAAGAACTTAGAAAAATTAGGACTGAAAGCTGAAAACTTAGAATTCTTGTCGCTTGGGAACCACGACATTACTATGACGGAATACAAATACAAATTTTTGGTGGTGAAAAAATATTATGAACCCACAGATAGACGCAATTGTTCACTGTGTCACGCATGGGTAGGTATAGTTGCAGGTGAGACTGGGTGGGGAGGTGCTTGTTAAATGGACTAGCTATTAGGGCTGTGTAGCGATGCCACTATCTGTATCTGTATCTGTACTTGATGGACCATCAAGATTATCTGTATCTGTATTCGGATAAAACCCGGAAGTGGGCAGGGCTTCAACCGGAAGTGGTGTTACATATAGGAAATGTCATATTTTCTAGTCTAAAATTAATTGTTACTGCAATTTATGAGTATTCACCCCTCCCTGTCTTTTTCTTTTCAAAACCTTTTATAAGAACTATATTCTGGACTTTATACTTATTTATCTAACCCCCCACCCCCTAGCTGGGGGACGCTGAACAATAATTTTGGATAAGAACTGGAAAAAATCTGAGGTACAATATATAATCAACTCAGAATGAAAAGGCAGTTTTATAAAAACATGAAACAATTCCATTATACATTTGAATGGAAACTATTTCCACAATAACAAACCTTCCTGCCTGTTGTGATTTCATATTGTACTTTATTTTGTTAGTTTATTTTTTTTACTATATGAACCCCCCCTCCCCCCATCCACACACACACAGCTCAATGGTTTCAGCCCCTGTATTGCTCCTAGCTAGTTCAGCCTGCCCTCTCGTTTTGTTTTTGCGCTACCTGACATGAAAGGTGAAATGGTTATTATGTGAAATGCGATGCCAAATTCACAATGGTTAAACATATTACTGATTGTAGGTTGCATGAAGCGGGAGTTGAGGGTGTGTGTGTGTGTGTGTGTGTGCTTGTGTCATTTGTGTGACCGCAGTGACGGTGCTTGTTGCGGACTGAGCCCACTTGCATTAACATTAGCCTTTGCGCGATGTTGCACACTGAGATTTGGTGTAACATTTGCACTTGCAGCAGAGCAAGCTACAGCGTAGCTAGCTAGCCACTCGCTTTCGCCCTCCATACGAGAAAATTAATGAGAGACTGCCTGGTGGAGTCGAAATATCCGTTTCCAACCCACTATCAGTTTCATTCATTAAACTTTCAGCTTACTGTACATGTTAGCTTGCTAACTAGCGCCGACAATCGCACTGTAAGTTAATTAAAATGAATATTTAGCCTATATCACGGATTCTGTGAATGCTTATTTCTACCCAAATTGTTTAACATTCAACTCGCAATGAATCCACACTGTGGACTTGTAACGTTAACGTAACATACGCTAGTCTATCAATAGCATACAGGAGACCTTCCTGATCTAGAGTAATACGTTAGCAAAATATCTTTATAAACATTAAGTCACAGTTTGTTTGCTTACCTGTAGTAAGGTCCTGGGCATAAGATAATCCACCATCCCAGGAAACCCTAACAGACTGTTCAGAAATATTGGATTCAAGCCACTTAAGAGCAGTGACTGAGAGCATGAGTGCAGTCAGCGTAGAGCATGGTTTGTGCTGTCAAAAGCGGCAGAAAGGTTCTGTAGGGTTAGGACAAGAGTTTTCTGTGCGAGTTCTTTCTTCACTGCATTTTATTCTTTTTTACCAGCATCTTTTTTGATGTGCGTGCATAATTCTCTCAATAGGCTACCGTAGACAGGCACCCATACATTTGCTTGAAGGTAAGCTATATTCTGCCTATTAACATCAGATAATATATGTAGTTCATTAGCTTATAGTTAGCCTAGTGATTACATGACATGAAACAAAAGTTTGTCAAATGCAGTTAACAATACAGCAGATAGGCAGTTGTTAGCTGGCAATGAAGTGCTTAGCCTGCAAGCGTCCTTATGTATTCAAAGGGAAAACTTAGTTAAACAATTTAAGAAATAATAAAGTAAGAAAAGTGGATAAGAAAGGAAGTATAACTAGAGCTGCTAGAATAGGTAAGGGTTATAAAAAATTCACTGTTTGGCAGAGGTGGGAAATACAGGTTCAGAAAGTAAATGTCCTCCCCAATATTTTGCTTGGATTTGCTAATTTCCACAATTCTTAAAATGGGAGTTAGAACTAATTAGTGAAATCAGCTGGTGGGTGGAAGAAACACATGGCAGGACTTTTACTTTCTGACTTTCCACCTCTGCCGTTTGGTGAATTAGCTTAATCTCACACTGAAAAAATTTGAAAAATCCAACCTTTAATTGAAGTAAATTTATTATGAGAAAAAAAGATCCCTCATCAAGAAATAATTATTTTGAACAAAACCACATGCGCCACAATTATTGGAACCCCTGCATTTATATAAAGAATAAAGTAATAATTTTTAATATTTGGGCCCAGATCTACTATGAGAAGCGCACATTAGCGTGAGGTTGCAGACAAATAGCGCTGATGGGGGTGGCCAATTTTGCGGATTATCTACTAAGAATGGGCAGGTTAATTAACACAGGCGCAGCTTGTTAATTTAAATATGACAGACACAATATAAGCACTTGTTTTGCGCATGTGCTCCTCATTCAGGAAACAGCATGGCAACGCAAACAAAAGACAGACAACGAAAACTTAAGTTTTCTGCAGTAGAATTGGAGGTTTTAGTAGAGGAAACAAACAAATATATAGAAATTCTACAAAATCGCAACATGTTGCCTGCGCGTAAAAAGGCAGTATGGAATACCATTCTGGCTAGGGTAAACACGGTGGGAGGAACAAAACGTTCTATAGATGATCTGAAAAAGAGATGGAAGGACTTAAAAAGACACTCTGCTGCCAGAAATACAGTAGATATGGATGGATAACTTGAAGGGTTTCTTCTGACTTATTTTTCCATAGAGTTGAATAGGAAAATTTGTCAGGAGAAACAACCGTTAAAGTGATCCATCCATATCTACTGCATATCTGGCAGCAGAGTGATGGTTTGAGGCTCATTTGATACCTCAGACCCTTGATGACTTACAGCCATTTTACCAACCATGTATTCCATACTGTTTCAGCATAATTTAAAGCTAAATCTAGTCCCACCCCCCAACTGCCATAGAGATCCATTCAAATGCAGAGTTATAGTATCGCTTGAAAGAGTACCAGAAAATAAGATATCAAGAGTCTTTTAATGTTGGGTCACAAACATCAGGAAGTCATGGCATGCAAAGGATATGCGACCAAATATTAAAAATGATTACTTTATTCTATATATAAATGCAGGGGTGCCAATAATTGTGGCACACATGTTTTTTTCTCATAATAAATTTACTTCAATTAAAGGTTGGATTTTTCTAATTTCTTCAGTGTGACATTAAGCTAATTTACCAAACGGTGAATTATTTATAACCCTTTTTACTCATCTTTACCAGGGGTGCCAATAATAGTGGAGGGCACTGTAAATACCAACAGGTGCAAATATGCTCTAGTGGGTAGTATTCTTTTTCTGTACATCAGAAAATTGCGAACATTTGCCCATATCCACATATTATTATAACATAACATAAGCATTTGCTTCTTCCTATTCCATTTCGGACGTATTGTTCTAAGTATTGTATAGCCGAAATGAGTACCGTGTTTGTGTGTTGTATACTAGAAAAGTTTTTTTTCTTCTTTTTTTAATTTGTTTCCTAAATTGTTCGAAATAAAGTTTATAATAACACATTTTCTAAAGGATTTTTATGGTTATTTGAATAATCAGTGTATTTTTTTAATGACAGGAAAGTATGTTACCTATTTACAACCTTTTAGTTTCAAAATCATTTATATTTATTATATATATATATTTATCATTATATATTTACAAAACTCAATAAAGTTGATAAGGTAAAACATTAAATATCTTTTCTTTGTACTGTTTTCAATTAAATATATGTAAGAGAATTTACAAATCACTGCTTTCTGCTTTTATGTGCATTTTACATACTGTCCCAACTTTTTTGGAATTGGGGTTTGTAATTGACTTACAACTTGATGGATGACTTCCTGTTCCCACTGCAGCTTATTTCAAAATGACATACTTGTGAATATTTTAAATACTCTTTTGATGCTTGTAACATTTGAATACATTCGTTCATATCCCTGAGAATCTTCAGGAATTTTTTATTTGTGTGTATAGGGTTTTTCACATAGGATAAGCATTTGACTTAGTTCTGGTATTTACTCAATTATTCATTTTGCTGGGGACAAATACAGTAAGGCATAGACACATTGTTAAAAATAAATGTCTGCTGCACTCTATCTAGTAGGTAGGCTTACTGTATAGCCAAGGCTATTTTCTAACAGTTGCATTTCCCCTGATCCGTTAATACCTAAGCTTCACATCATTGCAAACTAATACAGTGGGGTGCAAAAATTCAAGCAAGATTACTTTTTATTTAAATCTTTTACAGTTTTTACATTTTCAAAATAATAAAAAAGGAAAAAGGCCCTGTGAAAAGGTTTGGGAACCTTTTTGGATTATTCTTAGTTACTTTTAAAAAAGATGATTACTAAGGCCCAGGTGATCCAGGTGATTTACTCATTAGGGCTTCAATGGGTCATGTGAATATAATGGGTCCAGGGCTGAACTATTTATTCTGAAGTAACTCCATGCCTTCTAAAGCATCTGACTGCAGTGGCTGTTCTGTCTGGTGTTACCAACCATGGGTTCCTCTAAACAGTTGTCCAAGGATTTCAGAATCAAGATAGTTCACTTCCACCAACAAGGAGAAGGCTACAAAAAACTCTCAACGTTTCAAACTACCTATTTCCACTGTCAGAAACATTATCAGAAAATGGAAGATAAATGAACAGTTGAAGACAAGGCAAGATCTGGAAGACCTGGGGCCTCATTTATAAAACGTACTTTATATCAAATTTGATCTTACGTGTGGCGTACATAGAAAATCACGACAAAGTAGCGATTTATAAAATTTCAACGTAACAACATTTGACTGTGGAAATGGTCGTAGCTCCATGTCAGGTCTTCCACCACCCACACAATTTTGCTATGGACCTCTGTCCCGTTTTTCAGATGATCCCCGTGAGGTTCAGTTCGGACCCTCTGCTCCCACTGCTACACCAGTGCCTTATCAAGTGCAACCCCCTTCCCCCTCCCCCCCCTCCCTTTCAGTAGAGCAAAACAGTGATGAAGAGCTGTAAGGGTACACATAGTTTTTTTTTTTTTTTAAAGGCAAGTTTGTCTTGAAATTTTGAAAGAATTTTGTTGTTTGAAAATACAGTATATATTTTTTTGTAAAAAAAATTATTTGGAGAAATTACTTGAACTAATTTCAATGTTGTACTTTTTGAGTTTGAGGTGACTGTTCATGTTAATCACCTTTATAAGAATATGTAAAAATAAAAAATTATTTAAAAGTGAAGCAAGTGTCAAACAGAAAGTTGACACTTTTTCAAAACACTGTCACTTTGCCATAACATTTTGAATGTTGTATAAAAAAAAATGTGGTTGTTTTTTTCCTTGAAGAAACTTGAACTGGCTTCACACTGGTTTCCTAGTGCAGTTGCTCAATAAAAGCCACTAAAGCTTGACGGATGTTTCCTGCCTGGTTGACTTGATGGGGATGAGCTTGAATGACATCGTGATTAGCTGTTTGGTCCTGTGGCTGCTCAAGTTGCTCACCATTTTCTGGTTGTAGTGGGGTGCTGATAAATTCCAGATTGCAGTTCTCACAGAAATTGTGCAGCACGATGCAAGCAGCGACCACGTATTTCATGTTGGCCGTCCTGGAGTCGTTACGTTTCATTAGAGTGCGCCACCTGCCCTTAAGTCGCCCAAATGCATGTTCAACATGTATGCGTGCACGACTTAATTGCTCATTGAAGCTGACTTGAGGCCCTTTCGCTGTGCCCCCTGGAAATGGCTTCATCACATTTTTGGTGAGACTGTAGGCTGAGTTGGCCACAAGCAGCACAGGTACATCCACACCATTTATCCGCCTGGTAATTTCACGGAAGAATGTGCCATTTTCAAGCTTCTGAAAGAGGCGGGAGCACTCAAACACAAAAGCATCATGGCATTTTCCGGGCCAGCATACATCAAAGTCAAGGAACTTGTAATTATGGTCTACAAGTACTTGCAGTAACACACTGTACCACCCCTTGCGATTGTGATAATGTGTGTGGAATGATGATGGAGCAATGACAGGGATGTGTGTACCATCCAGGGCACCCCCACACATCGGCATCCTGGTTTTCCTCTCAAAACCATCGATGATGGCTTGCATCTCGGGCATGGATTTTGGTCGCTGCACATATTTTTTCCTCATTTGACAAAGTGCCTTGCACACTTGCCAAAAGATTTCACATGCGGTGCTGACTCCCACTGCAAACAAATTTACTACTATTTCCATGTTGCTTGCCAGCTTGTAGAGGGTCATGGCAACTCTTTTCTCCAGGGGCACAGGGGCTTTCATGACTGTAGACTGTGGCTGGATGAGAGGGTGGAGGTCATCACAGAGTTTCTGAAATGCTGCTGGTGGCATCCTGAAATTGAGGTACCAGCCATCGCTGTTAAAATTTTCAAGCACGTCTGACTCCCAGAAAAGGCTTCCTTGCAATGCTCTGGTTGGTGGGGCAGGATACAAAGCATCAACTGCAAAGAGTAAAAGATGAACAATATGAATTTCAATTAACCTTACCTTACCCTTAAATCTAAATGGACCTATCGTGACAATACTTATTTAGCTGTGCTCATTACTTATGCACAAAATATTAAACATGATCATTCTGTATCTAGGGCTATTATGAACTAGCAGAAAGTGCTTCTGGCAGAAAAGGGATAAGAGTAATAATATAATAATAAAAACTTCCTTTTGTTTTGCTGTCTCTGCCAAAGTTCTGCACTTAATATCTGTGCATGGTTGTATTGTTCTGAAACTTGATTAATGATATACATATTATGTTTAGTGTTTTATAACTTTTCATGTCAAACTGAAGTATAACCAGAAGGAAGAACTAGAAACTAGGAAAAAAATATAAATACAGGTAGTGAGTACAGGAAATGGAGTTATGAGTCACGATAATGAACAGTTTCATGATTTTGATCAGTTGTGTTGCACTTTATTTCTGGCAGAGTTTGTACTTTATATCTATGGACTGTTTTATAAAATCATATTTTTAAAATGTATGTAATTGGGAAAAATAATTGGTAAAGATGGTATTTTTTGCGGTATTAAAATGAATCAATGTTTTTTAGCTAGTACAACATGGCTAGCGGCAACTACATTGTCACACATTTTAACAGGGATTTCCTCAAGTGTATCAAACATATAGCTAAAATAAACGCAGAACGCGAGTTCATAAGTTCATACTCCGAACATGAGCATATGCATTAAACTTGAAAAACAAAAGTAAATTCGGCATGTAGCCTATAGGTTCACTTTACCGTAAGAAAAATAGTAGGCTACACTGTTATTAGGCAAGTCCGTAGGCTATAGCTATAGGCTCCTGCAGACAACAGCTTACGTATAGCTGCCACAAGCGCTGTCCCTCTGAGAAGTACTTTTGACCGTCTTCTTTGGGTGGATATACTTCTTCTTATTTAAAGTACACTTAATGCAGACGTCGGCCAATAGTTCTGGACTGGACTTGGGCCGAAGTCAGCACAACCAAAGGCTTCCTTGAGTGACTCCATATTTTTGAAAAACTCAGAGGAAAGTCAAATTAATCAAAATTAATTTGCATTGGCCATGGTACTTTTTACCAAAAATGCAAATTACAGAGTTTTACCGGACATGTCAATTCGCACGGGATTGCTTTAACCTGGGGTAATTTTTTACCGGACATTTAACAGTAGGTAAAAGTCTCCGGAATCTTTACTGGCGCGGGAGCGCGCAGTCCGTAAAAGTTTCGGACATGGCAGATTCAGACGGGACTAAAATAGCGGAGCTCCTCCGGTAATAATTACATTACCCCACCTCCCCCTGTAAAACTTATCCCGTGCGAATAGGGCTTTAGCTGGCTACAGGACTTGTTTGCAAGCTGTTATAGTTGCCCGAGGAGGAGTTACAAAGTACTAACTGACAGGGTTTCCAAACTTTTACACAGGGCCGTTTTCCTTTCTTTATTATTTTGAGAATGTAAAAAATAAAAAATAAAAAGTCATCTTGCTTTAAAATTTGAAGAAATGTGTTTAACTTTGTACCAGGTCAGGTTAGCTTCTGTTCACTTAGATATTAATTGTAAAAGGCATTTTGACCAGGGGTGCCCAAATGTTTGCACCCCACTGTATAGCTTATCACATGCATTGTTGCATGAATATATTAATTTCACACCCCTTTGTGCAAATGAACACATGTGGGGTCAGATGGGGTAACAGCCATAGTGTGTACAGATGCAGAATACACGTTACTGGGAGGCTTTTTCAAAGAGGACTGTTAGATTGTGCTCAGAATCTAGCTATTTTATGAACTAACTGTGACTAATTCAACTTTTCTACACACCTTTTTCATCTATACATCTCCCATTTCCCATCATAGATCTTTACAATTTACACCCGTGTTGTATAAACGGAGGCTATGCATAGCCTATATGTGTAGATTTCATGAACGCACACATGCACGCACGCACGCACACACAGAGTGCCACAGTTTCTATTATTGTATGTATGTGTATGTGTGTTTCTGGGACTATGTATAAAAAGGGCTGTAATTCCTACTCGGATCACCCGACATGGATGTACATGGTCTCAATTAAAGTTCAGTCTGCACTTTAACCTCATATTTATTGTTTTATTTAAAATCCAATGTGCTGGAGTACAGAGCCAAAACAATAACAACAACAACAACAACAAAAATTGTATCACTGTCCCAATACTTTTGCATTTGACTGTAGGCTATCATACATCATGGGAAACAGGCAAGATTTCAACTTTTTTTTTTTTTTAACTATGTGTGTGCGTTTTAAAATGAAAAACTGTTGGGATCTCGTCTGTTTCCGATGAAGCATGAAACAGAAATTTCCGAAATCAAGCGTTTGGCAAAAACTAAATTTTATTTGAAAAGTGTTCTGTTTACTTCACAATCTAAATTGAAATATTTTGAAACTAGTGGTGTAGTGGTCTGTGAAAGTGTGTCGATGAAGCATGCTTGTAGAACTGTAGCTTATCACAAGTGAAGTGCCGAAACTGGAGGTAAGATCTCCAAGACGTTTCCACTTGAGATTAAATGTACTTTTTTCACGGGACAACAACACTAATATCAGACCATTTGCTTCTCTGTTGTCATACAACAAACGAAACAAACATGTTTTGCTTTCCACACATAGCCATATCTTTCGGGAAGCAATAGCAATAGACTGATGACAGCAAATGTTCCCTTGGCACCCAATTAAAACGCTGGCTGAACAAGAGTTTTCGATGATTCAGAGATGAGAATTGCCCGAAAATACCTAAAGTTGATCCATACAGATTCTACGTTCGATTCCAACAATTAACATCCAATAGCCTGCACATTTGCTACCTTATACATAGGTATAGTGATCGTTACACAGGTAAATACTGGACAACAAATATATGAATTCAGCAATTAGTAGCTGTGAGATTTTCCAGCTGGAGATGTTTCTATAGAAACAGTTCAAAATAACACAGATTTTCCCATGATACCCTCGCGCACCATGCAACGCAATAGTTTACTAGGTAGTTGCCGCTAACTACGGTGCAAGAGCTCAGCTCGGCTGCAGGCAGTTCAGGCTTCACTTTGAATGGCTTTCGCGTCCAAGCATACTGAATAGGATACATAGTTTACCATCGACAAGTATCCACCTGTTGTGACATTTTGGATTCGTTTGTTATTTCATTTGTCGTTTAAGGAGCTTCAGTCTAATTTGTCTCAATTCAAAGCGGTCCCATGCATTACTTTTGCTTCCGGTAATTTCAGGCGAATTTATGGACCTGCTTTGTTGAGCCAGCGTGCATAGCCTATAGGTGCTATAGCTTACTGTAGACTCATGGAATTTTAATTATGACGACAGTTGCATACATGCATGCTCTGGTTTTACATTTCGATTTCGAATTCTTAATACACTTTTCGCCTTTGGGAACGTATACTGCGTGATATTTCATATAACTAAATTAAGAGTTCGTTTAACTGCACGATGAACTCAGACAAGCCAACTTTTCTATCACAGCCAGTTGTGAAAAATATATTAATGTATCGCAATGGAGATCCGTATTATGAAGGCCGACGTCTTGTGATAAACGAGAAGAGGGTGAGCAGTTTTGAGACATTTCTAAAGGAAGTAACCGGCGGCATACAAGCTCCATATGGCGCCGTGAGGACCATCTACACCCCAAAAGCAGGACATCGAGTATCTTCGTTGGAGCACCTGCAGAGCGGGGAGCAGTATGTCGCGGCTGGAAAGGAGAAATTTAAGAAATTAGAGTAGGTAAAACTGGTCGCTGCACCTGAAGAATGGCACGTTCTCAGTTCTCTTTAATTGTGTAGATTGACTTTTTACCATATCGTAGACTAAATAATCAGTGTTCATGTTTTTCTTTACCTAATTTGGATTCAAGTAGAATCTGCCTAGCAACACAGCTGTTTTCATTTCGCTATTATCTATCTTCTATTCCCGTACTGAGTAATAAACTGATGGGAGTGATGCGAAGTTGCAGCGTAGTTGTTCTTACGCAATTACAACACAGCTCATTTAATTGTAAAGGTTTTGATACTATATAGCTACTGACGTGTTATGGTGTCTTGTATAGCCTATTACTTCTATTAATTTACTCAAACCTGCACACAGCCGATATGCATACAATTATTGATTTGTACGCCTACTCATTTAGGCACTTCACTTACAGTACAAGTGTGTACACGCATTTAATTGATGAAAGGTGTCATGCTAAGCATTGCATACTTTACACATAAGCAGAAGAAAGTTTGTGCTACCTTTTGAAACTTAGAAATATGTATAAGTAGTTTACAAATCATTCACAACCGCTTCTCTAAAGGCCTATATAAATGTTGTGCAGGTAATTCCTAACTTAGTGCTGTACGATATCTGTATAGATTATGGACTGAGCTGATGGTCTATCAACTTGCTTCTTATTTGCAGTTATTTGCAAATCGGAACCAAGAAGAAAAGAATTCTTCAGAGTAATGGCCAGGTAAGACTTCACCAATACCCTGTTTACACATAACACCTGTTATGTAATGTGTGAAATTACGAAGTTATCGACACCTGATGACCTCACTGACGTTACAATAGACACCTTATTGGGAAACCATATTATGTGGTGGGTGGGACAAACATTTGTTTTCTTTTTATAAAAACATTTAAGGTGATACCATTTAATTTAGTTAAAAAGGCAGTATACACTTTATGAAAGTGACTTTCAAAATGTTTAATAAGAAAGCTGAAGCAAAGAATATTGAAACCTAATAATACATCCAATTTCAGTGTGATATGAATCGCACACAATTATTTGTTATTTAACAAGAGTAAAGTTAGAACTACTGTTGCTTCTGCCTCATCCAATATAATGGAACATGGAAATAATTGGATTAAGAATAGCAAGTCATTTCAAAAGGAGGCCTCTATTAATCACTATTAAGTCAATTTAAATCACTGTTCTTCAATAATCAGGAATATTTTTGGAAGCTTTCCATTCAAAGGGATACATTTTCAGTTCACGGTAGAAAAAACAAAAGTTCCTCACAGTAAGTCAAAATAGACAACATAGGCGGGGGAGTGCATGGAAAAATATAGCTATTGGGAAAATATATAATTTAATGAGGTATTATAATGCTTGCACATAACCCAAGTGTGCTGGTACAGTTCTCCGAAGGAAAATCTGCTGCAAAGACAGAACACTGAAATATTAGTGTTGTTTTGAACTGATTATCATAAAAAAGTGTCAGGGTGTAGCATTTGTTTTTCATATATTCAAATGTGTGATTGTTCAGGATGCAGGTATGTAGTCTCATTTCTTTTGTTATTTACACAACTTCACATACTGTGTTTAGTATATACACACCAAGTCTGGTTTCTATATGGCTTTTACATCTCCATGATTATAAGCTGCCATCTTTTATATACGTAGTTGCTTGAATTAATGAGTACAGACTACAGAGGTCCTGTGTAAGTGGTGTTGGCACCTTTGGGTCTTGGTAGGAACACATAGTAATAAACAAGGTCATTATTGCTGTGACTGTGAAAGAGATATGTAATTCACCATGCATAATGCATGCCCACTATGGTGTCACTGTGGGAATTGATTCCATAGGGACTTGGACAGATAAATTAAATGTGTGAGAGATTAATTGCACTTAAGGAAGCAGAACAAATAAATGATAAGGGCCCCACTGTTTGAGGGAGTCGCTTCGTTAGCAACCCTTCCCGTACATCTTCAGCGCTTGTCCAAAGTTTGCAGCCTCTTGTATTTTGCATTTTGCAAGTAGTTGTATCCTGGTAACCTAAGCGATGAGCATATCTGCATGTCGGTGCTCGTAGGCATTAACCTCAAGAGTTAAGGGAGAGTTATACCTACTATGTAGGTAAGAAGTAAATTTAGGTTAGAGAAGTAAATGTTTTGTATATGGAAGATGAGCAAGATGGGTAAAGAATTAAATATCTTCCTAATTCTCCTCAAATTTAACCCTATCAAGATATGAAACTATGTGAGAGTGGATTGTCACCATGTCTGCTCATCAATTAGCCAAACAAAAAAAAAAACCCTTTTGGTTATTCATCTCAAGACCTGCTGTTTAGCTTTTTTTAATGTTATTTGATGCTGGAGGGGAGGGTCTGTAGCAGTGGACTTGAACAAAAGTGGGCAAAGAAGCGTAGAATGTGTATGCATAACCATTCATTGTTTTCCACCATCCTTATAAACACCAGTGAAAAAGAATGTAAAAAAAGAAAAAGAAATTGCAGTTTTTTTATTGTCTCAGGCATCCCATCTCCCTCATTCACAGTTGCATGTGCGCTCACTCACAAAAGGGTGAATATTTTTTAGATGGGTCCTTGATATTAGAAAGGTGTGTTTTCTACTTCACAAAAGGTGCGACATTTACTCCTCGCTTTGGCCGTTTGAGTCCGTAATCAGTTAAGCGAGGTGTAATGTTTCGCCGTCTGGGATGGATCACTTTGTTGATGGTCTCTTTGGCTATGAATTATTAATTTCCCTGACATAATCAGTGCCCTTGAAAGCCTGTTTTAATTCAAGTGTGTGCCGTGGCGCCCTTGCCCGGTCCTCTTGCTGCTGTTACTATCAGCACTTGAGTGATGGCAAATGCTAAACCGGTACGTTTGGTGGGTTTTTCTACTTTGCTATGGCTCCCGCAAAGCAGAACTACAGATGGTGCAAGAAGGTACAGGTAGATCTTTCCATATCTCCAAACAAATGAAACATTTTTTGAACAATGTTGAAACCTACCCTTATTCTATGATAGTTTCCTCGTGATTACATGATAGATGTGTACCTCATTACAAGGTCTCTTTGGGTATGACTGATTTCAGAGTTGTTGCCCGCACGTACTGTTGCGTGATTCACTGTGGGAGTTACCATAGAGTCGCACAAGCCACTTATGCTAGTGCTAATGAGATCGCCGGTGAAACAGTGGTAATCATTTGCTTTGCACCATCTGGAAAATAACTGCAGCTTTGGACCTTTGGCTTGGCAGAAAAAGAACCAAGAAAATGAACCAGATTCCCAAATCTGGAATGCCCAATCATATTTATTCTGTTCTCATTGCTCAAACCTCCACTATCAAATTGGGAGACAGCACACGAGTAGTTTGTTAACTGCTGCTTCTTGTTACAACAGTCAAGTTGGAGGACGACACTTCATATGCAGCTGAGCAAACGGACTTCCTAGATGTCGTGAACGTAGACTGCATTGCCCTGCCCGCAGCCAGCACAGCACAATCCGGATTCAAAACCAGATCATGGGGCCCGTCCGTGCACTGGAACTTTACCTTAGCAGGATGAGCTTCCCAGTGGCCCCATGAGCAAGTTTTTATTGACTTACTAAACCAAACACATGAACTGCGAGGCACCTTTCCCCTTTATCTCAGTGCATTTTATTTGCGAGAGTGAGGGAGAGGTTTCCCGGGTAATTGGCAAGATTGCAATCATTACTAGGCAAGCTTTAACACACGGGCCTATTTACGAGAGCCGCACTTTCCCCCTTAGCACCCTCTTGCTCCCTCTGATTATTTCAATTAGAGAGGCCCTTCAAGCCTCACTCCACAAAAAACAAGCACAGTCCATTCTCTGACCCCTGGGCTTGGTGCGTGCCTGCTTTGCGTGAGTGCAGATCGCCGTTGCTAGGGAATAGTCTGCCCTGCAAGAGGACAAAACCATAGATGCTGCCAATTAACCTGTGGAGTGTGGATACAGCTGGGCCAGCTTCTGCTCTAGCGTGCTGCTGGCTGACCTGCTGCTTTTACCCACAGCAGGAGAAAGAAAGGACAGCAGGCCCCAGGAGATGCGTGTCAGAGCTGAACTTTCTCTGGGGGACGGTTGGAGTATCATGCTGTGTAGGGAGTAGCTGCTCATTATGAAAGCTGAAAATTCCTAAAAAATACAAATAAAACAGCTGTGTAGGCTCACAAAAAGATCACTGAAAAGCACAGAATATAGTCCATACCTGTGAGTCTTGAGTCTTGATATTTGCTGTGGTAATTTAATAAATAATTAAGTTAAAGGTTGTATCAGCGATTTTGGGTGGAAACATAAATGATCACATTCATCTGCTTTTTCCTCACGATCCGCTAGCTGCCCGCCCCATAAGCAGGCCGTCAAAAAACCGCGTCTCTGTAGGCAGCCTATGCTCCGAGATCGTACACAAAAACAAATGGTACTACCAACCACTCAAAACCAAAATAAACAGTATTCCAACCAATCACAATGATCTGCACAAACGCTAATACTCTTATCTCGCTGAAATCTTGACGGATTTACAAACGGTTTGGTTTCTTACAAACGTTATTAACGTGGTTATAATTCTGGATGCTTGAACACTATTTTTTAAAACATAACATAATTATTCATAAGTATGTTTGTTTGGGATTTCGCTTCAGAAGTGACGTCACGTTTGTGCAGATCATTGTGATTGGTTGGAATACTGTTTATTTTGGTTTTGAGTAGTTGGTAGTACCATTGTTTTTGTGTACGATCTCGGAGCATAGGCTGCCTACAGAGACGCGGTTTTTTGACGGCCTGCTTATGGGGCGGGCAGCTAGCGGATCGTGAGGAAAAATCAGATGAATGTGATCATTTATGTTTCCACCCAAAATCGCTGATACAACCTTTAAGTTTAGATTTTTTTTTTTATTAGTCATTAGACTATTTGCTTTACAGTGCTTTCATTTTATTTAGTTGAAGTAATTTAGCATTGAAAAAAGCACCACATATGCGAATATGACATCTGAATGCTTAAATTGGAAGTATTGGCTTTTATATATCATTTTGATAGAAATCATTTTGTACACCGACATACTTTTAGAAATGATTTATGAATAGATGATACACGTTTTGAATAATTTGGTAACATGCCTTTTTATGATCAGAACATGTTGTGTTATCATGTCTTTTTTGTAGTGTGGCATATGGGTGAGGATATTACGTTCACAGTATACATGTTCCAAAGAATAGCAATGTTGTGTTTACTAGAGATTTTGGGAATCTGAAATCAGTTTAAAATTCACATGGTAACCTACTCTGCAACATTTGTTTGTTTTATTTGTTTATTTGCACTTTTGGGGCCCTATCTTACACCCGGCGCAAAGCGGCGCTAACGCAAACGCAAGTGTCTTTGCTATCTTACACCCGGCGCTAGATCCATAATAACGCCTAACGCTTACGCCGTTTAACTACCATGTACTCTTGCGCCATCATTAGTGAACTGGGCGTGTTGGTCTTAAGATGAGGAGTGGCCAGGATTCTTTTTGGCGTATTGCTATCTTGAGCCAGCAGAAAGCGCTTGCGCTAGAACCACCACAAACCTGGTCACTCGCAGTTGTTTACATGCTATTTTAACGGCGCATATAAGTGCGTCTACATAGGCGTGTGCACAACGCGCATACCCTCCTGTTTGTTACACACAGGGGCGTGCACGGGCATGACTAAAATATCTAGATCACAATGTGAAATATTATTATTGTGTAGGCTATATCAAAAATGCATAATAATAAAAGGTTCCATAGGTCCACATACCTTTCCCTCAGCGAAGGGAAACAATGCCACATTACATTGCTCTCAGCCCACTCCATCAACATCCAGGCGATGTGCGATGGTACGGGACAATGGCTATCCATTAAAAAGGAGCTGATAACACCTATAGCTATCAAGCCTAATGCGCAAATTGTCTTTGCACCTAATGCGTGAATTGTCATTCAATGGAAAACTCGCACACGGCAATAGACGGACATTTAAGTTCTGAAAATGCGCTTCAGATGTTACGATCCTGATACGGGACGAACCCAAGTGCAACGACCAGGAGGCAGATTCAAGAAAAGGGGATATTTATTAAGCGTTGGGGTAGTCCCAAAGCTGTACAGGAAAGGCAAAACAGAATTAATACATAGAACATAAATTAAGTCCTATACGGACTGCTCCAAGCCGGAGCTGGACTTGAAATCAAGGAGGGTTCCAAGCCGGAACCGAAGGGGTGCAGGACTGGAAGTCCAAGCCGGACTGGGTGCAGGAAGTGCCCTACTGTTCCAAGCCGGAACTGGACAGGGTAGGTGGAGGCGTAGCACCGGGTCTGGACCGGAACTGGACCGGGAGGTCCACTCAGGAAAACGGGAGCCGACACGGAACTTGTTCCAAGCTGGAACTGGACTTTACTGGAGGTGTACAACACACCGGCACTGGACTGGAACTGGACTGGAACTGGACAGGAACTGGGCTGGAACTGGACCGGGAGGTCCACTCAGGAAACGGGTGCTGGAACGGAATACGTTCCAAGCCGGAACAGGACTCTCACGGAATGGTGGGCTATACACCGGGACTGGACTGGAACTGGACCGGGTGAATCACTCAGGTACAGGTACTGGAACGGCGCGAATGTTCCAAGCCGAAACTGGACTTTACTTGGGCGGAGAATCTCTCTCCGGGACTGACACAGGAACTGGACCGGGTTATCAACTTGAGTCAAAAGGGTAGAAAGCAGAGGTTAGTAGCAGGGTACTGCAGACAGGGTTACGACCGGGAGGTCTTAAAGGAGGTTTTGACGACAGCCAGGGTTGTAGCTGGCGAAAACCCGACGGGGCAGGGAGGAGAGGCGTAGCTCGGGTAGGTCTCGTCGGAGCCGGCTGAACTCCAGGGATCCTGGAACCGTAACCGAAGTACAGGAGGTAGCTACGGCCGGACAGGAACGACAGAGAGAGTTAGCCAGGCAGGACTTGGCAGCGGATCTAGACCCGAGCTGGAGGTGGGAGTACCGCAACACACTCACGCAACATAAAGGGGAAACAAACACTGCTACAGGGAGGCTGGAACCACGGCGTCTGGAGATTTGAAGGGAGACAAGTAAGTAGCATGCAACAGCGAATGTTACGGGAGGATAGCTACCAAACCGCAGAACAGGTAAGCAGATAAACAACAGCGAACTGTAGAACACCGGACCAGAAACGTGACATGACATAAACAAGGTAGGTTAGTTAACGAACTGGCGCCGACTAGCAACCAGACAGGGGTTTAAATAGTGCAGGGAATGAAAGAGTGAATGAGAAACAGGTGTGATAATTAACCGGGAGTGATTGCAAAACACAAAGGTGAGGAATGCATGCAACGAGTAGGGAGAGCGATAGGCGGAAACAAAAGTGACAATAAAATGAACAAGACAGAGGAAGACGCCCAGACTGCAGCAGCAGGGAAAACACGGACAAAGGAATCCAACATGACACGGAGGGAAACAGGGAAAACAGGGAAAACGGACAGGAAGGGAACGGAACGTTACAGTACCCCCCCCTCAATGTACGCCACCTGGCGTACCAGGAGGCCTGGTTTTATCAGGGAACAGTCTGTGGAAATCCAGGATGAGCGAGTGATCCAGAATAAGGCTCTTGTGGAGCCACGACCGCTCCTCAGGACCATATCCCTCCCAGTCGACGAGGTATTGGAAGCCCCGGCCCTTACGGCGGATATCAATAACACGGTTAACCGTGTAGGCCGGGGCGTCGTCGATAACCCGGACGGGAGGTGGAGGGATGGTGGGAGTACTGAGGGGGCTGGAGGAGACAGGCTTAATCTGGGAAACATGAAAAACAGGGTAAACTTTGAGGGAGGCAGGGAGGGAAAGTTTAACCGAAACTGGATTAACCAAACAAATGATAGGGAAGGGACCAATAAAGCGGGGCTGGAGTTTCTTGGATGAGGAGGGAAGGGAAATATTAGCGGTAGAGAGCCAGACCTGCTGACCGGCCCTATACTGCGGGGCTGCGGTCCTGTGAAGGTCCGCCAGACGTTGGGAACGGGAATTGGAGCGAAGGAGTGCAGTGCGCGTAAGCCTCCACATGCGTTTACATCTAAGTAGATGGGATTTAACAGAGGGGACAGCTACCTCAGCCTCCTGGGCCGACAGGAGAGGGGGTTGATAGCCTAACGAGCATTCGAACGGAGATAACCCTGTAGAAGCACACTTAAGGGAATTGTGAGCGTACTCGACCCAGGGGAGAAAACGGCTCCAAGAGGCGGGATTACGCACAGTGACGCACCGCAGGGCGGCCCCCAGGTCCTGGTTCGCCCTCTCTGCCTGGCCGTTAGACTGGGGATGAAAACCAGAAGATAAACTAGCCGAGGCACCCAGGGCTACACAGAACGCCTTCCAAACCCGGGAGGAGAACTGGGGCCCACGATCAGACACAATGTCAGAGGGGATCCCGTGCAGCCTGACCACATGCAACACCAAGAGCTCAGCGGTCTCAAGGGCAGATGGGAGTTTAGGGAGGGGAACAAAGTGAACCGCCTTGGAGAACCGGTCCACTATTGTCAGAATAACGGTGTTACCTTCTGACAATGGCAGACCGGTGACGAAGTCCACGCCAATGTGACTCCAAGGACGGCCCGGGACAGGGAGGGGAAGGAGAAGACCAGAGGGAGGCTGGTGGGATGCCTTGCTCCAGGCGCACACAGAGCAGGCCAGGACAAAGGCACGGGTATCCCCCTTAAGGGTAGGCCACCAAAAACTCCTCCTGACAAGGGCGATCGTTCTGGCAACACCTGGGTGACATGCCAGGCACGAGGCGTGAACCCATTCAAGGACCTGGGAGCGGACGGAATTGGGCACAAAAAGGCAGGAGTTAGGGTTACTGCGGGGATCCGGTTGGGAAGTCTGAGCGGCCTTCACGATACCCTCGATCTCCCAGGAGACCGCAGCCACCACACAGGAAGCCGGTAGAATGGGCTCCGGATCAGCAGGACTGGAGGGGAGGGAAAAAATACGGGACAAGGCATCTGCCTTGATATTACGGGAACCGGGGCGGAAAGAAACAGAAAAATTAAAACGGGCAAAAAATAACGACCATCTAGCCTGACGGGCATTAAGCCTCTTGGCAGTTTTTAAATAAATAAGGTTTTGATAGTCGGTCAAAACAAGGAAGGGATTACCTGCCCCCTCCAGCCAGTGGCGCCACTCCTCAAGAGCCAGTTTGATAGCCAGCAGTTCCCGATCCCCGACATCATAGTTTCGCTCAGCGGAGGACAGTCTCCGGGAGAAGAATGCGCAGGGATGGAGCTTGTTGTCCAAGGCGGCTCGTTGAGACAGAATGGCCCCCACGCCGGTGTCGGAGGCATCCACCTCAACGGTGAACTGACGAGAAGTGTCCGGGTGACAGAGGATAGGAGCTGAGGAAAACCGAACCTTAAGCAGTTCAAATGCTCGCTGGGCATCGGAATTCCAACAGAAGGGCAAAGCAACGGAGGTGAGTTTAGTAAGGGGAGCGACAATGACACTATAATTGCGGATAAAGCGGCGATAGAAATTAGCAAACCCAAGGAACTGCTGAAGGTGCTTGCGAGAGGTGGGTTGGGGCCATTCTGTCACCGCCTTGATTTTCGCAGGGTCCGCCCGGATACTGCCCTCCTCGATGATGAAGCCGAGGAACGGGACAGTAGAGACGTGAAACGAACATTTCTCCGCCTTGACGAATAGCTGATTCTCCAGCAGCCGCTGGAGAACCTCCCGGACGTGGAGAACGTGTTCCTGGGGGGATTTAGAAAAAATTAAAATGTCATCAATGTAAACAAATACACTCTTCCCCAGTAGGTCACGCAAAACGTCGTTCACCATGCCCTGGAAGACTGCTGGGGCGTTAGTAAGGCCGAAGGGGACCACCAGGTATTCATAGTGGCCCAACGGGGTGTTGAAAGCAGTCTTCCATTCGTCCCCCTCCCGTATACGCACCAAATGATAAGCGTTACGGAGGTCGAGCTTAGTAAACGTAACCGCTTGCGAGAGGGGTTCAAAGGCGGGTGTTAATGAGGGGAAGAGGGTACTTGTTACGGATAGTGACTTGATTGAGTCCACGGTAGTCGATGCAGGGTCGCAGAGAGCCATCCTTCTTCCCCACGAAGAAGAACCCTGCACCGACCGGGGATGAGGAGGGACGGATAATACCCGAAGCGAGGGACTCATGAATATACTCCTCCATAGCCAGTTTCTCCGGTCCCGACAGACTGTAGAGGCGGCCAGATGGCAGTTTGGCTCCCGCCAGCAGATCGATACAACAGTCGTACGGCCTGTGAGGAGGTAAGGACAGAGCACGTGACTTAGAAAAAACCTGTACCAGATCGTGATATTGGTTAGGAACATTAGATAAATCGGGCACAGGTTGCACAGAACAGGGATTTCTGGACCCCGGAGGGGGTAGAGCAGAACGGAGACAACTGGCTAGACAGTGGGCACTCCACGCCAGGATGCGACCGGCTTTCCAGTCAATATGAGGGTTGTGGAGGCGGAGCCAGGTTTGACCTAAAACAAGAGCAGATTGTTTAGAATGGATGAGTAGGAGTTGAATAGATTCCCGATGATTGCCAGACAAAACAAGTTGGATAGGAACAGTGGAGTGGGTAACTAGCCCCAAGCTCCTACCGTCCAGAGCAAGAGCTGAAATGGGAGAGGGTAGAAGCTCCGTGGGAATGCCGGCCCTCCTGGCGAAGGTGATATCCATAAAGTTGGCGTCGGCTCCGGAATCGATGAGAGCCGAGGAGGCCGCTGTCTTGTCCCTCCAAAGGAGGGTAGCCTTGAACACAAGGCGATCCTGAGCTGCATGGTTTGGGATGATGGGGCTCGTCAGTACGCCCAGTTTTACTGGCGAGCCCATTCTTTTGTGCGAATAGGACAGGAGGCGATCTGATGGCCAGGCTTGCCGCAGTAAAAACAGGACCTAGTGCGAAGACGGCGTTGGCGCTCCTCGGGGTCGACCGAAACTCTGCCCAGTTGCATAGGCTCCTCCTCGGAGACACCAGTCGACGCCCTAGATCCAGTGACAGAGGTGTGTTGGCGTACGTTAGGAGTGTCGGAGGGTAGATGACGCCCGGAGCTTCTTCCCCGCTCACGGGCCCGGATACGGAGACGATTATCTATAGCAATGGCGAGGCTAATGAAACTATTGAGGGAGTTGGACTCTTCCCGAGTAGCAAGCTGGTCCTTGAGTTCCTCGCTAAGAGCTTGGCGGAAAGCCCCCTGAAGGGAGGTGTCATTCCATCCGGACTCCGCGGCGAGGGTGCGAAACTGAATGGCCATCTCTGCGACGCTGCGATTGCCTTGACGAACTTGGAGCAGACATTGGGTAGCGTCTCGCCCGCAGGTAGGGTGATCAAACACGCGCCGCATCTCAGCGGTAAAGGCTGCAAAGTTGCTGCACAACGGAGCCTGGCTGTCCCAGATGGATGTAGCCCACTCCAGGGCACTTCCTCCCAAGCTGCTCATGATGAACGCGATTTTACAGGAGTCAGAGGCGAAGGAGGTGGGCTGCATACGGAACACTATGTCACACTTCATGAAAAATTCACGACATCTCCCCAACCCCCCGCGATATAACTCGGGGTGTTGCACTCGGGGCTCCCGGCTCGAAGTGGGAGCCGGAGCCTCCGGAGGTGGTTCAGGAGCGGGAGGAATTGGGCCCACAGGAATCCGCGGTAGCGGCTGGTGAAGCGAAAGTTGAGCTACCTGCTCCGTGATGCCCCTTAGTACTTCCAAAACATCATCCAAATGACGGCCCTGTTGGTCGCTGACCGCAGTTTGGCAGGAGAAGGCGTGGCGAATCTGTTCCAGGTCGGCTGGGTCCATGCTTTTGGCCAGTTCGTTCTGTTACGATCCTGATACGGGACGAACCCAAGTGCAACGACCAGGAGGCAGATTCAAGAAAAGGGGATATTTATTAAGCGTTGGGGTAGTCCCAAAGCTGTACAGGAAAGGCAAAACAGAATTAATACATAGAACATAAATTAAGTCCTATACGGACTGCTCCAAGCCGGAGCTGGACTTGAAATCAAGGAGGGTTCCAAGCCGGAACCGAAGGGGTGCAGGACTGGAAGTCCAAGCCGGACTGGGTGCAGGAAGTGCCCTACTGTTCCAAGCCGGATCTGGACAGGGTAGGTGGAGGCGTAGCACCGGGTCTGGACCGGAACTGGACCGGGAGGTCCACTCAGGAAAACGGGAGCCGACACGGAACTTGTTCCAAGCTGGAACTGGACTTTACTGGAGGTGTACAACACACCGGCACTGGACTGGAACTGGACTGGAACTGGACAGGAACTGGGCTGGAACTGGACCGGGAGGTCCACTCAGGAAACGGGTGCTGGAACGGAATACGTTCCAAGCCGGAACAGGACTCTCACGGAATGGTGGGCTATACACCGGGACTGGACTGGAACTGGACCGGGTGAATCACTCAGGTACAGGTACTGGAACGGCGCGAATGTTCCAAGCCGAAACTGGACTTTACTTGGGCGGAGAATCTCTCTCCGGGACTGACACAGGAACTGGACCGGGTTATCAACTTGAGTCAAAAGGGTAGAAAGCAGAGGTTAGTAGCAGGGTACTGCAGACAGGGTTACGACCGGGAGGTCTTAAAGGAGGTTTTGACGACAGCCAGGGTTGTAGCTGGCGAAAACCCGACGGGGCTGGGAGGAGAGGCGTAGCTCGGGTAGGTCTCGTCGGAGCCGGCTGAACTCCAGGGATCCTGGAACCGTAACCGAAGTACAGGAGGTAGCTACGGCCGGACAGGAACGACAGAGAGAGTTAGCCAGGCAGGACTTGGCAGCGGATCTAGACCCGAGCTGGAGGTGGGAGTACCGCAACACACTCACGCAACATAAAGGGGAAACAAACACTGCTACAGGGAGGCTGGAACCACGGCGTCTGGAGATTTGAAGGGAGACAAGTAAGTAGCATGCAACAGCGAATGTTACGGGAGGATAGCTACCAAACCGCAGAACAGGTAAGCAGATAAACAACAGCGAACTGTAGAACACCGGACCAGAAACGTGACATGACATAAACAAGGTAGGTTAGTTAACGAACTGGCGCCGACTAGCAACCAGACAGGGGTTTAAATAGTGCAGGGAATGAAAGAGTGAATGAGAAACAGGTGTGATAATTAACCGGGAGTGATTGCAAAACACCAAGGTGAGGAATGCATGCAACGAGTAGGGAGAGCGATAGGCAGAAACAAAAGTGACAATAAAATGAACAAGACAGAGGAAGACGCCCAGACTGCAGCAGCAGGGAAAACACGGACAAAGGAATCCAACATGACACGGAGGGAAACAGGGAAAACACGGAAAACGGACAGGAAGGGAACGGAACGTTACATCAGATGTCATTACAATACAGCTCTGTTTATCTATGAATACAGCCTGTAAGTAAATAGAATGGTTTGTGACTGAAAAAAGTTCAAAACCTTGTCCAGTGAATATTGCATTTATTGTTTTTCAAATAGCCTAGGCTACAGCGGATTCGCTGTGCATAAGGTTTTTTTCGATAGCCTATGGTTAAATAACGGAGATGTCACCATGTTAACTAAATTGTAACCTTAGCTATTCTTCGTCCTTCATATTTTTTTTAAATTACAGTGACCAGGTTTCCATACTCTCACCGTTTAAAACCCAGCTGATTTCACCCGTTATTCCTTAACTGAACAAAACGATTTTAAAGAGAACTAAGCGTCTAATTAGAAACTAAAACAAATTTGCAGCACGTTACACAATTAATTCACAATTAATTTTAATGCCATTCTCTGCACGTGAGCTGCATGTTCTCTGTTTCCCCTGCTGTAAGTCGCACGTTTCACGGTCTTCCTGGGAAAGTGGATTGTTTTAAAGGATTACGCTACGAGTAAAACAGGTTGGTCACATTTCCATAAACAGGACATTATTAAACAAGGGGAAATATGCCTGAACTTATGGGTTGCGAACCTGACAGCTTTATTGTAGGCTATTTAGTGTCATCATTAAGGCAAAATAACGGTATGTATGTTATTAATCAATATTAGCCTACTATGCAGGTAGCCTAATGAACTTTGGATGAAGCTTGAACTTCGAGAACTCCATGAGAACAGCCTCTTGGAATTGATGTTTGACACACTCATTGCATAATCAAACGAAATTCGCTGAACAAGCAGGCTAATTTGGCGTTTTCTAAGGTGAGACTGAAGCCATTGATAGCTTATTCTCAGCTGTTGCAGGTCCTTTTAACGAAATTTAACCGCACATATTTTGTAAAATAACAGCCCTGTCTGGAATTACCGGGAACTCATAGGCTAATGGTTAGTCCGAATAATATTGATCATACTCCATTTAGCCTATTCCTTGATCACACTAAAGACGCACGAGCATGTCTGTTTCGCCATCATAAGCAATCCGCCAAGGTGGAAAAGCAGGCTTTTAAAGGGAATGGGATATGACATTTTGATTGGTTTATTGAATGTCACGCCCAAGACACACCTATAATTAATGATGCGACTAGGTTCAGCCCAGTTGCGCCATGCGCCGCGCTTAGCGCCAAAAAAACACGCCGTTAAAATAGCAAAAGTGGACTTGGACACGCCCTAAATGGACTTAGCGCCATGCGCTTAGACTAAGCGCCAAGATCGCCAAGATAGGGCCCTTGATGTCATACACAGTAAAATGTCCAGTGTTCATTGAACTCTATATACAGTTGAAGTCGAAAGTTTACATACACCTTAGCCAAATCCATTTAAACTCAGTTTTTCACAATTCCTGACATTTAATCCTAGTAAACATTCCCTGTCTTAGGTCAGTTAGGATCACAACTTTATTTTAAGAATGTGAAATGTCAGAATAATAGTAGAGAGAATGATTTATTTCAGCTTCTATTTCTTTCATCACATTCCCAGTGGGTCAGAAGTTTACATACACTCTGTTAGTATTTGGTAGCATTGCCTTTAAATTGTTTAACTTGGGTCAAACGTTTCGGGTAGCCTTCCACAAGCTTCTCACAATAAGTTGCTGGAATTTTGGCCCATTTATCCTGACAGAACTGGTGTAACTGAGTCAGGTTTGTAGACCTCCTTGCTCGCACACGCTTTTTCAGTTCTGCCCACACATTTTTGATTGGATTGAGGTCAGTGATGGCCTTTGTGATGGCCACTCCAATACTTTGACTTTGTTGTCCTTAAGCCATTTTGCCGCAACTTTGGAACTATGCTTTGGGTCATTGTCCATTTGGAAGACCCATTTGCAACCAAGCTTTAACTTGCCTCACCCTTTTTACTCCAAACATAACGATGGTCATAATGGCCAAACAGTTAAATTTTTGTTTCATCAGTCCAGAGGACATTTCTCCAAAAAGTAAGATCTTGTGCACCCCATGCAGTTGCAAACTGTAGTCTGGCTTTTTTATGGCGGTTTTGGAGTAGTGGCTTCTTCCTTGCTGAGCAGCCTTTCAGGTTATGTCGATATAGGACTTGTTTTACTGTGGATATAGATACTTTTGTACCTGTTCCCTCCAGCATCTTCACAAGGTCCTTTGCTGTTGTTCTGGGATTGATTTGCACTTTTCACACCAAAGCACGTTCATCTCTAGGAGACAGAATGTGTCTCCTTCCTGAGGTATGAAGGTATGAAAGCTGTGTGGTCCCATGGTGTTTATACTTGCGTACGATTGTTTGTACAGACGAACGTGGTACCTTCAGGCGTTTGGAAATTGCTCCCAAGGATGAACCAGACTTGTGGAGGTCCAGAATTTTCTTTCTGAGGTCTTGGCTGATTTCTTTTGATTTTCCCATGATGTCAAGCAAAGAGGCACTGAGTTTGAAGGTAGGCCTTAAAATACATCCACAGGTACACTAATTGACTCAAATAATGTCAATTAGCCTATCAGAAGTTTCTAAAGCCATGACATCATTTTCTGGAATTTTCCAAGCTGTTTAAAGGCACAGTCAACTTAGTGTATGTAAACCTCTGACCCACTGGAATTGTGATATCGTTAAAAGTGAAATAATCTGTAAACAATTGTTGGAAAAAGTACTTGTGTCATGCACAAAGTAGATGTCCTAAATGACTTGCCAACACTATAGTTTGCTAACATGAAATCTGTGGAGTGGTTAAAAATTAGTTTTAATGACTTCAACCTAAGTGTATGTAAACTTCTGACTTCAACTGTATATGAGCCTAAAATGACCAGATAAAGCTCATAATGTACTCTGTTAGAGTTTAATTAAAACTGGACACTATTGTGTACCTGAATTGTCTCCAAACACTGAGTGGACAGCAAAACCCTTGTGATTCCACATGGTTATTTAACAGCCATTCATCTGGCAACAACAGGTTTGGTAACAGCGTGGTTGGTGTCATTTACTATGGAAGCATATCCGCGGCATAATTGAAATGATAATGCAAATTGGTGATTGAATTTAGTTTTCATTCGATGTGCGCAAAAACCATGACATAATTCAAGTTAATGTAAATGCAAACTGAAAATGCAATCTGTCAAACCTGCTATTCAAACTGTGGAGGTAAGAGGGGGCTTGTTAATGAACGGGGGCGTTACAGCCAAGTAAATTTCATGCCAGTAATCCTGGGAATAGGCTATAGTAATGGAAACTTTAATTCCTTTTGTGAGCCGGATCTTCACCATTAACAGGCTGATTGTTTAAATTTACCAAAATTGCTTATTATGTACTTAAACATTCAGTGGTATAATCTATTTTTGGCAAAACCTAATAAACAGAATATATTGTGTGAAGGAATAAATCCTTCTTTCATGCATTAAAATATCACTTGAAATATGAACTAGGCTACATGCCTTTAAATGTTTCTAACAGATCTACCTCAATATATAAAATGAATAAAAGACACAATACACATGTGATTTGCGTGATTATGTTCAGGCTGATGACGTTAATTAGATAACTGACTCTTGTATTACATCGTAAGGATTCAGCTAAATAGCCTACTATAGTGATAATGCAAAACAAGGCTTGCCTAAATTTCATTCCATCTTGGAAATGGATACATTAAAGGTTGTATCAGCGATTTTGGGTGACGTCACTTCTGAAGCGAAATCCCAAACAAACATACTTATGAATAATTATGTTATGTTTTAAAAAATAGTGTTCAAGCATCCAGAATTATAACCACGTTAATAACGTTTGTAAGAAACCAAACCGTTTGTAAATCCGTCAAGATTTCAGCGAGATAAGAGTATTAGCGTTTGTGCAGATCATTGTGATTGGTTGGAATACTGTTTATTTTGGTTTTGAGTGGTTGGTAGTACCATTTGTTTTTGTGTACGATCTCGGAGCATAGGCTGCCTACAGAGACGCGGTTTTTTGACGGCCTGCTTATGGGGCGGGCAGCTAGCGGATCGTGAGGAAAAATCAGATGAATGTGATCATTTATGTTTCCACCCAAAATCGCTGATACAACCTTTAACTGTAAGCCTGTAGGCATGAAGCAAATGGACATCTACATGATTTTTTAAAATTATATTTTTATTGAACTGTACACCATAAAAAACATTATACACAATAATCCACCGTCGTCTGTAAACTAGGCTCAGGCTGTGAACCGTCCCAACCACTGTCCCAGGCTTCCTGTGGACCAGCTTTGCTCTGCACATAAGGCTATTTAAGAAAAAAAAAGATAAATTGTGATTAAAATCTCCACAGTAAAAAAGGTAGCATATTTTGCAGGTATAGCCTGCCCGGAATAGCTGGCTGATTTTGACCACACAAACCCGTAGGCTATAGGCTACCACACCAGATTAACAAAAGTAGGGGAAAATACAAGTTGTTAAGTTGGTTAACATTAGGCTGGCTACATGGCTCGTCAAAACGTTTACCTAGTTTCCTTTCTAGTTCTTATCAGTTATGTGATCAATCCCCAAACTCAGAACTAGGAGATAACGCTAGCCTGGGCTTCTTGGTTGGGTTTTCAAAGACAACTGTAACACCCCTTGCTTCGAGCCCCTTCCTACCTACACAGTTTGATTTGCAGGTTTGACTGATTGCATTTTGAGTTTAGTTTATGCGTTACCACGCAGAAATGATAATGTAAACCAAAGCATTTGATTCATGTCACCCTTGTGCCACAAAGACATGAAAATTAACTGTTAAATGGAGATCAAATTGAATTATTGAATTATTTCCTTTGTGTCATAGAGGGTGAGAAATTAAATGTGAAATGGATTTGCATTTAAATTTTCAAATTGTCAGAAAGTGTGTACATTAACTTGAAAATGAAAATGCAAAGTGGCCTTTTGCATTTACATTTGAATTATGTCATGGTTTTTGTGCGCATCAAATTAAAAAGAAATGCAATCGCCGATTTTCATTTGAATTTTGGCGCAGATATGCTTCCATAATTTATACATTTGTTCTTAAAAAGGTGCAATTAATAGCATGTAAGGGCAGCATAGCAGGTATATGTTGATAAATGTGTATAATACTGTGTCTGTATCCGGTCATGTAATCATAATGTGTTTACTAATTTTGCAGAAATCATACATCTGTATAAGTGCTATAATATTTTATAATATATAATATAACTTTCATATTTTGGGTATTGTCAGTTGGCAATCTGGTTGGCTTAAATAACATAACATGGATTTCTATTACAATGAACAGATGCTATTAGCTGAAGTACATTTTGACCAGTGGATTTAAATAATCACTGTAATGCTGTCAGCAGAAAGATTAAAGAGAATAAGAAAAATTTGGGGAATTGTTGTGTGATTGTGTGGATTTAAGTGGTTGTTAAAAGCTGTATCTTAAAGGGGAATTCCACTGAAAATGTATGTTTGATTTGTAGAAGAGTAGCTGTCAGAAGAGTAGCTCTCTACCTGTAGTGAGAGCAGAGATATAACCCCAAACTACTGCACATGTTCCAGGTACCTGTTTTACTGTGGACTACAATGCCAGTCACAGGTTGCCATACAAACTGAGGGGCTCCACAGAAAAATGAGGGAAATACAGCCATTCATGAAGTTTTATTTAGTAAAACAGCCCTTCATCTTTCTACTTTTGGAATTGTGAAAACATGTTAAAAATTAAATTACATTTTAATTTAATGAATTTAAATGTGATATTAAATTTCCATCCAAACTGTTTAAACCAATCCAGTGTTTGTTCCTAGGTGAAGCCAATACCCCAAAGTCGGATTATTGTGTCTGCGAGATTCCTGAAGCCCATCAAAGAGCCCTGCACAATTTTGTAAGTTTAGTTTGTAAGCCTCTCCTCCTGTCAACTGCTTTCTTAAGGGAGGTGTCCCCTCCCTCCCTCCCTCCCTCCCTGTTATTAATTCCCTGGGATTTACAAGCAAAAAACTGTTTTAAGTGAGAAGTTTGGCTTGGTCAAAAGCCGCAAAAGACAGGAAATTCAAATGCTGATTTTTACATAGCAGCCTGTGTACACTTGGAAACGAAATATCAGCTGCTGCTGGAGTGCATAAATATAGAGGCTTTTAATTGTGACTTATACCATCATAGATTCTACTCGTAAGTTGCAGATCAGAATCATCCATACAAGGAGTAGCCTATACTGGACATGTGACCTAGGCTTATACCACCACCCATGAAAATCACTCATGTACACCTAAATGCTATGAAATGTATGAAACCATACACTGTTGGCATACAGAGTAGTAGTATATAAGATTTCAGGCAAAGTATAACATGTAGGCCTAATTGTTCTGATATGTCATACATAGTGGAGTTCAAAGTGTAGAAATAAAAACAATAGGTGAAAGTATAATATACTTTACAGTAATATAATCACAGCATATAATTATAAGTCTACCCATATTAGAATGTTTAAAAAGGATTTGAAATGTAAACAGACTGAAAGATTTAGATCAACCTTTCAAAAGCCATAAAACAATATAATCAAAAGTTAGCCATAAATATTGGTATGAGGCATAAGAGGAATAGAGAAATAGCCTACACATAACTACAGTAGGGAAATGCAAAGCCTTTTCGTACAGGTCACTATCAGGGTGGGAGCACATACTGTAAGTAGGGTTGTCACGATATCCCACTTTAATATCGTTGATATGCCTTTAAGAAATATTGTGATATTCAATAGTATTGTTCATATACAATTATAGTGGATTAATGACAACGTGAACACACGTGTGGCTGCACAGTGGCAGCATTGAGTTCTAATTGCAGTAGCCTTAGTGTTGCTTCTTGATCAGTGTACTTTTTGGCCAATCGTTTCCTGTTTCAGAAACAGAAATTAAGAAACAAGAAACTAATGGTTATTCTATATTCATTTTAAAAACAGAAATTGAAAAACGAGAATCAAATGGTTATTAATTTTGCTGACTGCTTTTAAACATACTGTAACATTACAGGAAATTTAAACTGGTCTCTATTTCCAAAGTTCCGATTTCCAAAGTTCCGCCATGTTCCGATTTCCGTTTTCTCAAGGGAAAAGGAGCTATGTCTGGTACCGTGTTTCTCGGTTAGAACAGCAGAATGGTATTCATTAGTATGCATAAGCTAGGGCTGTGATAGGCCGAAAACATCATGTGTGAGGGTAGTAGGATATGACGTCACACGTCCCACTGCTTTTCTTGGCAAGACACGCCCTGCATAGCATTCAAGCGCTAGGATTGGCCAGGCGTCCATGCTCACACCTCGGGGTAAAGCCGTGGTTCGAAGGGAGCACACAAACCGGAATGTACTACAAAGTCATAACCAAGATATTTGTCGAATTCAAAGACCCCACCCACAACCCCTAAACATAACCTCACAGGAGTTCACGTAACTCGGGCTCATGCCCGAACTGTTAAGATAGTGGGATTGTATGCACCACGCTACTGTGGCATTTCCGGTACCCTGTTTCTCGGTTACAACAGTAAAGGTGTTGTAGGAAGCCGTGTTGTCGGCCTGTGACATACCTCGGGAAAAGGGTCCACTCCAGCCAGCGCACAGAACTGTGGTCCAGTGGCTACGGAGCATAGCCAGAGATTTTCTGGGAGACGCGTCTTTTGCATAGACATGTAGGCTATATTATAATTATCATTATGTAACTAATTAGCTAGCTATAGCTAATATAAGGTATCAGTTAGACATCAGTTAAACAAACAGATAAACAACAATTAATTTTTATTATTAAACAATTGTATACAGGTATGGAGCAATCGATTTATAGGCTATATTTAACCCACAGTTTGGCTGCTTGCTCCGAGACAATGAGCCTGTAGTGTCGTAAATAAATGCCGACTGCAACATCCCCTACCGTCACTCATCTCACAAAACAGTTTTTTTTCTCATAACTAGACACTAGATCGCTCCAAACTGAATATGTGATGACAAACATGATGACGATGAGCGGCCGTCAATTTATTACATTTCGAACTATGTCCACAATGTTGCGATGCAATGTTTACTGCTATGTCTGCATATGACTAATTATTTATTGCCATCTCCTGTAGGCTCTCAGTGGCATAATGTTCTAATGCACTCATAATGAGTGTGAAAATTTGTTTTATGGGAAATGTCTGTTGTATTCCCTTCCTTAGTTGTGATGACTTTCATGCATTTACGGCATGTTACCTCGTCGACATTCGCCGGTTCTCTTTTATCATTGGGTTTGTAGCCGAAAAATTCCCCGATTAGCAAAGTGGTGTTTTTCTTTGAAGCAAGATCAGCCATCTTCTCTCGCTTTCTCTTAACTAATGATGACGATCAGTCACGAGAAAGAGTAATACATTGACACCACGGCTGTTACAACTATTGCACTAGCCCCCTCTGCAATGATGAAAGCAAGCGAGTAGACGTTGTAATTTGATCCTACATCATACCTTCCACTGGAAATGGGAAAATATATGTAATAACCATCCTCACTCTGCTGTTAACATTGCGCATCACATAATTAATTAGTACCGTTAATAGTCTAAATAGCTAGTATACAAATAGGCTAATAGTAACAAAATAATAAATACAGAGCAAATAATAATAACCAAATATAAAAAAACAGCATACAGAATTTGTTGCGAGGCATCAAAACTAAAAGAGAAAATGGAGCGGGAAAGGACACTACACTGTCTAGCGGGCCATGGCACATGCAGTAATGCACATATTTAGAGTTATACAAATTTCTAAATATAAACTCGCCTATTACTTCCGACCAATATTATTATTTAAAAGTATGTATGCATGTTTTGTCCTTAGAATATCAATAATAATAATTTTTTTAAATATCGTGGCTATAGATATAATCTCTACGATATTTTCAAATATCGCCATATCCAATATTATTGAATATCGTGACAACCCTAACTCTAAGAGTATGAATTTGGTTCAAACCTTCTCTCATAATCTGCCCGGTGATGAGTACATGTTGTTTGAAATACACTACACCAACATAGGTACAGAACTGTATAGCACTCAGATGTAAAAAATGAAGTACTGGAAATCTCTGATAGTGTAGAAACCTAAGGTTTGGCTTGGTGCTGCACATTTGAATTTCCTGTCATTTGCGGCTATTCACCAAGCCAAACGTCACACTTAAAACCTTTTTTTTGTTTGTTGTTAATACATTTAGTAAGGCAGGAACAATTTGCAATATGCTATTCAGTGAAATTATTGCACAGGAAATCATGAAAATGTCAAAGGTAGAAATATCAAGCACATCTACAAAACCCAATTCCAAAAAAGTAAATTGCACATAAAAGCAGAAAGCAGTGATTTGTACATTCTCTCTTACATATATTTCATTGAAAACAGTACAAAAGATATTTAATGTTTTACCATATGAACTTTATTGATTTTTGTAAATATATGCTAATTCCGAATTTGATGACTGCAACACGTTCCAAAAAAGTTGGGATGGGGGCAAAAAAAGACTGGGAAGTTCAGAAAACAGATGTCTGGAACATTCCACAGGTAAACAAGTGATGCTATCATGACTGGGTATAAAAGGTTATCAGATGCTATCATGACTGGGTATAAAAGGATATCTTATTTTCAGGTACTCTTACAAGCAATACTATAATTTAAATGGATCTCTATGGGAATTGGGGGGTGGGGCTAGATTAAGCTGTAAATTACACAGGAATAGTATGGAACCCATGGTTGTAAGTCATCAAGGGTCTGAGGTATCAAACAAGCATCAAACCATCACTCTGCTGCCAGATATGCAGTAGATATGGATGGATCACTTTAAGGGTTGTTTCTCCTGACTTATTTTTCCATAGAGTTCAATAGGAAAATGAATCAGGAGAAACAACCCTTAACGTTCTCCATTCATATCTACTGCATATCTGGCAACAGAGTGATGGTTTGAGGCTCATTTGATACCTCAGACCCTTGATGACTTACAGCCATTTAGCCAACGATGGGTTCCATACTATTCTTGTGTAATTTACAGCTAAATGTAGTCCCACCCCCAATTCCTATAGAGATCCAAACCTATAGTTTATTATTAACTTTATTATAGCCTATCGCACAGCCTGCATCTGTTATTAACTCAATCAATGCCAGGGTGTTCTGGAAAACTAAGCCTCAGCAGTGCCAAGCCAATATGGCTGCCGACATTCAAAGTTTTTGATTGATCTTGTCAAACTTCTAATAAAACACATTATTTTACCTATTCCAACATAATTTTTTGTTAATGAAGATAGATGGCTCTAGGGTTGCCCCCAAATAGTCGACTAAACCATTAGTTCATCAAAAGAACTTGGTCGACCAAAATTTTTATTTTAATTGGTTGAATCGTTGCAGTGTGAAAAAAATGCGAGAGTGGAACTATTCATTCCACGTGCGCCTGGTGATGAACAATTGGTGTCTATAAATTAAGGAATAGATCAGTTGTACAGAATGTCTGAGAGAAAATCAAAAGTATGTGAACATTTCGAGCATCTAAAGGATGACCCTAAAAAAGTTAAATGTAAACTCTGCAAGCAACAATTAATTCATTCGCCTATCATTCAGCGCATCTTCTCAAAGGCTGGCTTAATTGTCAGCAAAATGCGGAGCTCACTTCTCCCGAGCAACGTCAACAAACTTGTGTTCCTCATGCCGACTGCGATCGGAGGAAAAACAGCAGTGAGTAGACCTAATGTGACGAGGTTCGCTGGTCACAAGTAGGCTAAAACACTTTTACGTTGCTAATATAGATTATAATTGATCTTTCGTTTGGCCTGTTGTTGATATTTCTTTTTTAAGTGTTTAAGTTTGCTGTGTTTTTTATTTATTTGTTTATATAATTTCTAGCCTATTTATTTGCATTTTAAAAAGAAAATAAAAGATTATTTTTTTCCCCATCTAGTTTTGATAACCGTGAAGTTACTACATTGTTTTTGCTTTTTCGTATCACCGGACAAAAGGCTGCTTTTTTATTTAGTTATTCACTATTTTATGTTGTGTGTTGTTATAAAGAGTGGAAATAAAAAAACAATGTTAAGTGTATCATTGCTTGTTGTTCCGACACGTTAATTTACCGATTTGTCTACAGTACCAGTCAAAGGTTTGGACACACCTACTCATAGGTTTTTTCCCGTTATTTTTACTGTTTTCCACATTTTGGAATAGTAAAGACATCAAAACTATGAGATAACACAAATTAAATTATGCAAAGACCAAAAAAGTGTTAAACAAATTTTAAAAAAGTCATATACAGTCAAGCCGGAAAGTCTGCACACTCCTTTCACCTTCTCCACGTTTTATTACGTTACAGACTTATACTACAATAGATTGAGTTCATTTTTTGCCTCAAACATCTACACACAATAGCCAATAATGACGAAGTGAAAACAGGTTTTTAGAAAATATGCAATTTTATTTTACTCACAAAAATAGGTCATTTAGGGGTTACATATCTGTACACACCCTTAGCCTAATACTTGGTTGCTGCACCTTTGGCCGCGATCACAGCTTCAAAGCGTCTTGGGAAAGAAGCTATGAGCTTGGCACACTTGTTTCTGGACATTTTTGCCCATTCCTCTTGGCATATCCTTGCAAGCTCCGTCAGGTTGGATGGGGAGCATTGGTACACAGCCATTTTCAGCTCTTTCCACAGATGTTCAATTGGATTCAGGTCTGGGCTCTGGCTGGGCCACTCAAGGACATGCACAGACTTTCTCCGAAGCCACTCCTTTGTTATCTTGGCTGTGTGCTTCGGGTCGTTGTCATGTTGGAAGGTAAACCTTCGCCCCAGTCTGAGGTCCAGAGCGCTCTGGAGCAGGTTTTCTTCAAGGATCTCGGTGTACTTAGCTGCATTCATCTTTCCCTCTATCAGGACTAGTCGCCCCGTTCCCGCTGCTGAAAAACATCCCCACATCATGATGCTGCCAGGTGGTATGGTATTAGCCAGGTGATGAGCGGTGCCTGGTTTCCTCCAGACGTGACGCTTGGTATTCAGGCCAAAAGGTTCAATTTTGGTTTCATCAGACCAGAGAATCTTGATTCTCATGGTTTGAGAGTCCTCTAGGTGCCTTTTGGCAAACTCCAAGCGGGCTGTGATGTGCCTTTTACTAAGGAGGGGCTTCCGTCTGGCCACTCTACCATAAAGGCCTGATTGGTGGAGTGCTGCCTGGATGGTTGATCTTCTGAAAGGTTCTCCCATCTCCACAAGGATACGCTGGAGCTCTGTCAGAGTGACCCTCGGGTTCCTGCTCACCTCCCTGGCTAAGGCCTGTCTTCCCCGATTGCTCAGTTTGGCCGGGCGGCCAGGTCTAGGAAGATTCTTGGTGGTTCCAAACTTCTTCCATTTATGAATGATGGTGGCCACTGTGCTCTTTGGGACCTGTAAAGCTGCAGAGATTTTTCCGTACCCTTCTCCAGATCTATGCCTTGACACAATCCTGTTTCTGAGGTCTGCAGATAATTCCTTTGACCCCATGGCTTGGAGTTTGCTCTGACATGCACTGTCAACTGTGGGACCTTATATAGGCAGGTGTTGGCAATCCCCAATCATGTCCAATCAATTGAATTTATCACAGGTGGACTCCAGTTAAGTTGTAGAAGCATCTCAAGCAGCATCAGTGGAAACAAAATGTCATCCAAATGTCAGTGGAAACAAAAATTGGGTGTCATATCAATGTGTACATATGTGTACATATGATATTTTACATTTAGATTTTTAATAAATTAGCACAAATGTCTAAAAACCTGTTTTCACTTTGTCATTATCGGCTATTTTGTGTAGAATTTTGAGACAAAAAATGAACTCAATTTATTGTAGAATATGTCTGTAACGTAATAAAACGTGGAGAAGGTGAAAGGAGTGTGCAGACTTTCCGGCTTGACTGTATTTTAGATTCTTCAAAGTAGCCACCCTTTGCCTTGATAACAGCCTTGCACATTCTTGCCATTCTCTCAAACAACTTCTGTGGTAAACAGGTATTCCACAGGTAAACAGGTGATGCCATCATGACTCTATATAAAAGGATATCAAAAGACTCCTGATATCTTATTTCCAGGTACTCTTAGAAGCAGTGGCGTACCGTGGGAGTAGAACTAGGCTTTCTGTAAACTTACCTTTAACGGATGATCACTCTCAATCTGTTTCCGTTTACTTTTCCTGATTGTCAATCAAATAATTGATTCACTCAATAACCAAGAACAAGAAGTAAATTATTAGGCTACCAAGTTATTTTTAGATAGCATTATTGTTCTGTGCAACATAAACTTGTGTTGCATTTTTGTATATCGACATTTATGATGTTGTGTTATCATGCAAAGGTTCGGACTTTTAAATGCTGCATGTTTAAATGTTCAACGTAGATTTTCGTAAATTAGTATTTCTAGCCTGTATTATGCGCTGCTCTCAACGATTCGAGACACTTAAGAGGCTGTCCTCTTTAAATTTATGCTTTCTAATGTTTAAATCGCTTTGACTAATTTTAGTGTCGTCTTAAAATTAATTACATTCTTTAACGCATTCAGATTATTGCCTGATCCTTGTTAAACAATCTTAAGTTGTCTCTTTGTCGTTATCATTTCTAAATCATTATAGGCTACAAATTGGTCTTGATTATTTAGAGAATGAATGGATTGATTGTTAGGCTACTGAATCTAAATAAACGGAAACAAGTAATCCCCACTTTTTCCAACGCGCAGGCCGTCGCTACATATATTTAAGTGCTACCCATTTTATGACGCAAAGAAAAATACTAGCACGGAAAAACTTGATATATTCATTGATGTTTGTTATTCAGTTATTGAATTGCTTGATTGATAATTAAGAACTATAAGTAGAAACAGGTTGAGAGTAATATCCGTATAAAGGTAAGGTTACCGAAGGCCTATTTTACAGCCGACGTTACGCCACTGCTTAGAAGCGATACTATAACCTCTGCATTTGAATGGATCTCTATGGGAATTGGCGGGTGGGACTAGATTAAGCTGTAAATTACACGGGAATTGTATGTAACCCATGGTTGGCTAAATGGCGGTAAGTCATCAAGGGTCTGAGGTATCAAACGAGCCTCAAACCATCACTCTGCTGCCAGATATGCAGTAGATATGGATGGATCACTTTAAGGGTTGTTTCTCCTGACAAATTTTCCTATTGAACTCTATGGAAAAATAAGGGAGAAGAAACCCTTCAAGTTATCCATCCATATCTACTGTATTTCTGGCAGCAGAGTGATGGTTTAAGGCTTGTTTGATACGTCAGACCCTTGATGACTTTTAGCCAACCATGTGTTCCACACTGTTCCAGTGTAATTTAAAGCTAAATCTAGTCCCACCCCCCTATTCCCATAGAGATCCATTCAAATGCAGAGGTTATAGTATCACTTCTAAGAGTACCTGGAAATAATATATCAGGGGCCCTATCTTACACCCGGCGCAAAGCGGCGCTAACCCAAACGCAAGTGTCTTTGCTATCTTACACCCGGCGCTAGGTTCATTATAACGCCTAACGCTTACGTCCTTTAACTACCATGTATTACAAGTGAACTGGGCGTGTTGGTCTTAAGATGAGGAGTGGCCAGGATTCTTTTTGGCGTATTGCTATCTTGAGCCAGCAGAAAGCGCTTGCGCAAGAACCACCACTAACCTGGTCTAAAGTCATGTCGCAGTTGTTTACATGTTATTTTAACGGCGCATATAAGTGCGTCTACATAGGCGTGTGCACAACGTGCATACCCTCCTGTCTGTTACACACAGGGGCGCGCACAAGCATGACTAAAATATCTAGATCACAATGTGAAATATTATTATTGTGTAGGCTATATCAAAAATGCATAATAATAAAAGGTTCCATAGGTCCACTTACCTTTCCCTTGGCGAAGGGAAACGATGCCGCATTACATTGCTCTCAGCCCACTCCCTCAACATCCAGGCGATGTGCGATGGTACGGGACAATGGCTATCCATTAAAAAGGAGCTGATAACACCTATATCAAGCCTAATGCGCAAATTGTCATTTACACCTAATGTGTGAATTGTCATTCAATGGAAAACTCGCACACTGCAATAGACGGACTTTTGAGTTCTGAAAATGCACTTCAGACGTCATTACAATATAGCTCTGTTTATCTAGGAATACAGGCTGTAAGTAGGCTAAATAGAATGGTTTGTGACTGAAAAAAGTTCAAAACCTTGTCCAGTGAATATTGCTTTTATTGTTTTTCAAATAGCCTAGGCTACAGCGGATTCGCTGTGCATACATATGTTTTTTTTCGATAGCCTATGGTTAAAAAACGGAGATAAATGTCATCATGTTAACTGAATTGTAACCTTAGCTATTCTTCGTCCTTCATATTTTTTAAATTACAGTGACAAGGTTTCCATACCCTCAGCTTATTAAAACCCCGCTGATTTCACCTGTTATTCCATAACTGAACAAAAGATTTTAAAGAGAACAAAGCGGTTAATCAGAGACGAAATTTGCAGCACGTTACAAAATTAATTTACAATTAATTTTAATGCCATTATCTGCATGTGGGCTTTACAGGAGCAGGTCTGTTTCCTCTGCTGTAAGTCACACTTTTTACGGTCTTCCTGGGAAAGTGAATCGTTTTAAAGCATTACGCTACCATTAAAATAGGTTGGTCGCATTTCCATAAGCAGGACATTATAAAATCAGGGAAAATATGCTGAACCTATGGGTTGCCAACCTGACAGATTTATTATATTTAGTGTCATCATTAAGGCAAAATAACGTTATTTATGTTAGTAATCAAAATTAGAATGCAGGTAGCCTAATGAACTTCGGATGAAGCTTGAATATGAGTTCATTGCATAATCAAACGAAATTCGTTAAACAAGCAGGCTAATTTGACGTTTTCTAAGGTGAGACGGAAGCAATTGGTCGCTTATTCTCAGCTGTTGCAGGTGCTTTTAACGAAATTTAACCGCATATATTTTGTAAACAGCACTGTCAGGAATTACTGGGAACTCATAATGGTTAACCCGAATAATATTGATCATAGGCTACTATTGATCCATATAGCCTATTCCTTGATCGCACTAAACACGCACGAGCATGTCTGTTTCGCCATCATAAGCAATCCGCCAAGGTGGAAAAGCAGGCTTTTAAAGGGAATGGGATATAACATTTTGATTGGTTTATTGCATGTCACGCCCAAGACACACCTATAATTAATGAAGAGACTAGGTTCAGCCCAGTTGCACCTTGCGCTGTGCTTAGCGCCCAAAAACACGCCGTTAAAATAGCAAAAGTGGACTTGGACACGCCCTAAATGGACTTAGCGCCATGCGCTTAGACCAAGCGCCAAGATCGCCAAGATAGGGCCCCAGGAGTCTTTTGATATCCTTTTATATAGAGTCATGATGGCATCACCTGTTTACCGGTGGAATACCTGTTTACCACAGAAGTTGTTTGAGAGAATGGCAAGAATGTGCAAGGCCGTTATCAAGGCAAAGGGTGGCTACTTTGAAGAATCTAAAATATATGACCTTTTTTTATTTGTTTAACACTTTTTTGGTCTTTGCATAATTTAATTTGTGTTATCTCATAGTTTTGATGTCTTTACTATTCCAAAATGTGGAAAACAGGAAAAATAACGTAAAAAAAACCTTCTATGAGTAGGTGTGTCCAAACTTTTGACTGGTACTGTATGCAGTCAATAGCCTATAGCGCGGGCCATAACCAACCCGATGCCGTTAATAGGCAGTGCAGGCCAGCAAATTGCAGCCTGTGCTTGTAGCTATAATTGATTTTTTAAATGCTCATAATGATGGTTTTGTAGGGGAGACCGAGGCATCTCGTCACACAGTTAACATGGCACACTGCTCATAACTCCAAAACAAGAGGGCGTTACCTCAAAAATGTGACAGTAATATATCTGACTTCTTGTCCTGAGGTCAACTTCCTTTTAACAGGTAAAGGTGGTAATGGTCACACTAATCTGAGGTGAGAACACTTTTCTTATTTTTCACCCTTAAACGTAAAAAAACGAGAATGTACATTTTATGTTAGAAAACTGTGTTAAGTATGAATGTTCAATTATATTATTTTTACACAGCTCAGAGGAGACAGTAAGGTGTATTTTGATATCTTAGTTGCAGCCCTGCACTTACGTAAGATAGCAGTATAGCTAGTTTAGCACCCAGGTCAGTTTGAGGCAACTCGTCTCAAGGTTGTTGGGGCAAGATGTTACAACGTGCCACAATATAAACTAACAGGCAGAGTTGCTTCCCTGCTGCAGTCCCACAGAAGCCATTGATTAGACAAGACCCAATGTAGCGTATACAAGCCACACTGTGAGCAGAAAATAGGAGTCTGCTAGCAGCTAACGTTGGTGGTTGCTAAGCAATGTGTAATCAATACTAGTAATTATTTATTTATTTATTTATTTATTTCGGCATGTGTATGATCACATTGCATCACATTTCTGAAATATGCATTTAACAAATACCTTTCCTGCCGAAAAGGGATACGGGAAAAAAGCAGCCTGCTTATCAAGTCCCGTCCCAATTCCCTCACGATTTTAAATGTTCATATTATACATAAATACAAATCAATGTTTATATGCTGCATCACATATTAAGTCATTTTGTCATTAAAGGCATTAATGATGCAATAACAACCAGGGTAGAAATAGTATACAAGAAGGAGCATAACAAATATAGTATAATATATAAATATATAAAAATATAGTGTAACAACCCCTCCCCCGGGAAATCAGAGCCCAGCCTGAACCAAGTTTGTTATATTTGGGTGCTCATCCAGGATCTCCCGGGGGAGAAGTTGTTATGCTAACCACGGTGTAATGGTGTTCAGGATGAATTGTTTGTGTTATTATTTGTTGTAAAATACAATGTGACAATTTGCCTTTGCTCCGCGATGAGGCAAGTTGTCACAATGCATACTCTGTATTTGATCAATGATATCTCTATATTAAAGTGAGGATTAATAATCTAAGAAATAAACATTGATTCAGAATATAATATTTACTTTTATATGAAAAACAAGTACCTGTGATGTACTGTGAACCAAAAGTGTGCCAAGATGACTCGGTCTCCCCTACTTCTCTGTAATATAGTAGCCTAAACTTACTATAGATCAGATGATGCTCAAAAATACATATTTAAATAATTTAATTAATATCATAAATGTGCGACGGTTAGTCGACTATGAGACGGCTATAGGTCAACTAAGCAAATCTTTGGTCGGGGGCAGCCCTAGATGGCTCTAAATAGCACACCTTCTGGTTCAGTGTCAAACAATATTGATGGAAAATAAATAATTTATTTTCAGTGCTTGATGTGTAATAATAGTGAAAACAGTTTTCCATAAAAATCAGCCCTTGCATATCTATAGATATGTAAAAATGAACAATAAACAATCATTGGTCATTTGTATAGATATGTACAAATGAGATGTCCACGTGAGTACTTTGTATTAACCGTTTCAAACAGAAACGGTTATCCTGAGGCAAAAACAATGTAGGCAAAAATCTGTGGTGAGGGACTAATTCAAAACAGAACCAACAAAACGATGGTCACGACATATCCGTCGCAATTACAGTATTCATGTTCGTCTGAAATGATAAACTACAGCTTTAAGAAAACCCCGTAAATTTTGACACAGTATTTTTTAAAAGGGTAGCCTCTTGCGAAAACCTCAGCTTCTCCAGTTACACTGCAGTGCAATAAATTAGGAGGGCGCTATTAATAGCCCAAAGCACTTACAACCCTCCACTGGCTACAGCCACTGTAAAATGCATAAAATGCACCGTTTATACACGCTAAGAAAATCATGTTCACGTATAGAAACAATAATATTTTTTTTAAACGTTGTACAAATGAGCATTCGCCGTTTTCCCTTGCTTTCTGTACTAAACTCCTCAAAAACAGTTCGGAAACGTTATTTCGGTCGATTATTCCTCCCCTTTAATAATACCAATTGGTATTGTATTTTATATTGCTGGAAAGCCTGATTAGTCACCTTTACAACGAGGTACAACTTGTAAGGATCATGCATTCGTGTGGGTAGCGGCCCAACTTAAGACCCAACTGTGTGGGTAGCGGCCCAAAAAAATGTGCCAAAATCCACTGCAATATTCTTCTGTTGGTATTCACTCTCATTTTGAGTTGCGTGGTGGATTGGATGATTGCACTTTCCCACAGTAATAAGGAAAAAACAACACATATTGGCCATTTTTACACTTTATTAATTTTACACTGCCAGGGACCTCAGTAGCGTGTGGAAGATCCATACGCAGTCACAACAGCTTGGCACCTCCTCCTCATGCTGGTCACCAGCCTGGTCACACACTGCTGTGGGATGGCATCCCATTCCTCAACCAGGATTTGCTGCAAGTCAGCCAACATGGTTGCGTTGGTCACTCTGGCACGTACAGCATGCCCAAGCTGATCCCACAGGTGTTCAATTGGGTTGAGGTCTGGACTCACGGCAGGCCATTCCATCCTCTCCACTCCCAAATTCTGGAGGTACTCTGTGATGATCCTGGCTCTGTGGGGGCGAGCGTTGTCATCCTGGAGGATGGAGTTAGGTCCCAGATTCTGGAGATATGGGATCGCCACTGGCTCCAGAATCTCATTCCGATATCTCACTGCATTGAGATTGCCTTCAATGATGACAAGTTCTGTTTTGCCTGTGAGAGAGATACCGCCCCACACCATGACACTGCCCCCATTGAAAGGTGTCACGCGATCTGTGCAGCAATCTGCATAGCGTTCTCCACGCCGTCTCCATACTTTGATCCTGCCATCCAGCTTCCGCAGACAGAACCTTGATTCATCACTGAACATGACGTTGCCCCACATTCTTAGGTTCCACTGTCGGTGCTGTCGACACCAGCGCAAACGGGCCTGATGGTGAAGGGCAGTCATTGCAGGCTTCCTGGCAGCCTTATAAGCACGAAGACCGGCCATGTGCAGTCTGTTCCTCACCGTCTGATCAGAGATCTGTCTGTGGTACCATTGTGCAAATCTTGCCTGTAAATCTCTGGAAGAAAGCCTACGGTTCCTCAGTGAAGCAAGGGTGAGGAACCGGTCTTCTTGGGGTGTTGTCTTCCTGGGACGGCCACTTCGTGGTCTGTCTTTGACTTCACCAGTCTCACGGAACTTGGTCCTAAGTTTGGAAATGGTACCAGGGCTGACACCAAATAATGCTGCCACTCTGCGTACCGGAACACCAGCTTCCAGTTGCCCTATTGCACGGGCCTTATCCTGAAGGGACAAATGTGGCATGTTTATGCTTGGAGCACACACAAACTCAACAAAGTTGCAGGACCCATGCACACAAGTGCTGTCAATTAGGTGCCAATCAGGTGTCAGTCACACACCTGTGACTGGCATACACCTGCCAGCACTTGAAGCTCAAAACGAGAGTGAATACCAACAGAAGAATATTGCAGGGGATTTTGGCACATTTATTTGGGCCGCTACCCACACGGTTAGCTGTGTTGCTCATTCCACGAATGCATGATCCTTACAAGTTGTACCTCGTTGTAAAGGTGACTAATCAGGCTTTCCAACGATATAAAATACAATACCAATTGGTATTATTAAAGGGGAGGAATAATCGACCGAAATAGCGTTTCCAAACTTTTTTTGAGGAGTTTATATACAGTACCTGATGCACTTTCGGTTTAGAAGACACCTCATTTTTTTCTCCAAAATCTCTCGAAGAATTATGTTTAAGAAACCAAGTAGTTACCAGTATATTCAGCTACAGCTGTTTTCTGATGAACCCTGAAGAGTTTATTTTGTTATATTTTGCCAAAGTCCCGTACAGTCGACATTTCCACAGCGACCACCCGTCACACTTAGGGCTGAAACACGTTGCTGTTCTTGTGTAAATACACACACGCTTTCGTACGTTCTTTTTTAAATGTATTTCAATACATTAGGCAATGTATGTTATGGTTATTATATATATATACTGTATGTGACTATTCTGAAATAAATGTATTCCTGTACAAATTTCTGAATGATACAGCTTCATTTTCATTTCAAACTTAAAACCATGGATGTGCAGGGAATATTTTTTTAGATATTTTTTAGATATTTTTAGATATTGACATTTCAATAAAACTAGTAGAAACCAGGTGGAAATTGCCTCTGAAGGGCCAAAGTAAATAGAGTTAAATATAAGTCGGGAAAGGGATATTAAAACTCATTGATGGTAGGCTACTGTCCGTGATTCAAATGTTTACCAGACGATCGTGGAACACCGGAAAGCTAGAGGAGTAATTTACTGAGACAGTAGCATAGCAGTAGCCTAGTTTGTTATATTGACCACTTGATTGTGTTCAATTTCTTTATATTCTTGGTCACTGGCGCAGAAACGTGTTTCGTTAGATGGTTAGACATGAGGGTTTTTAAAAAAAAACCTGGGATGAATAAAACTTCAACTATTTCCATCTAGAACCATGTAAAAAAAAAAGAAGAAGCTACTCCGGGTAAAAGAACATAATTGTAAATTGATCGTTTAATTTTTCCCGACTCAAATCCAGAATTCTTTACCTGTGTAGCAGAGTAAAGATTAAAAAACTGGTCGCCCTTGGCACTTTAGACCCGTTCGTATTTTCTATAGTCACCCATGGCACTGAATAAGTTAATCTGTTACCATAGGCTACTGATCTGCTCTTTTTATAATGACCAACAAAATATAATTTTTGAAATAACTGCCGTCGAGCTTTCAAAAAAACGGCAATGATAAAATGCAGTGTCGTTGCGTTGGCTCTATAATAGGTCTATAGGTTACCCTTCATTACTATCGCAACTATACAGAAAGAATTAGGCTATAGGTTACAACCATCTCACCACCCCTCCTACAAAGACATCCTGGGTGAAACACTGACCTTTAAACTTTCGATACTGAGGTGAATACGCTCCTAATTAGGTTGCTGAACACGTGTTTAAGTTTTCATTATTTTTTTCCTTAAACTTAACACAATGCAGGTTTTCTTTGTCTTTGAATTCTTCATTATCTACCAAATGGTTAGTTTTAGTGGCCATGTGTCCGCACTTTCACCAATTAGGAGCCTGTTGATTCCACCTCAGTCTTTAATTTGATCAGTTAAAAACTTTTTTTTTTTACTTCTCTTTATGTAATCATTTGCAAAATACCACATTGTGAATACAGGACTTTTATTCTTCTGACATAATATTGCTTATGTGGATACATAATCCCTTCTAAACATTAAAAACACCTAATTAAGAAAAGAATGTTTGTTAAAATGCTAGGATTGCAATTGTGGTTGGAACGAAAACCAGCATACACAGTGGACTGTGTTTCAGAAGGACTGTTCTGTACTTCAACTACAATGTCAACATTTATGGTGGCAAAAAATGACATACAATTTCTGGCATGGCACAGTAATCAAATAGTGTACACATTTGCAAATATACAGTGCAGTCCATAAGTATTTGGACAGTGGCACAATTTTTGTTGTTTTGGCTCTGTACTCCAGCACATTGGATTTGAAATGGAACAGTGACTGAGGTTAAAGTGCAGACTAGCAATTATAGCCCTTTTTATACATAGCCCCCCCCTCCCCCAGTAGCCTTGCCAAATTAGCATAAACTTAGTCATCATATTTAATATTTGGTTGCAAAAATGATTTTAATTTGAATGGATTGCGTTGGGAATTGTGTGTGTGTGGTGGGGGGGGGGGGGGGGGGGGGGGGGGGGGGTGGGTGGGGGGGGGGGGGGGGTGCCTGAGACACACTCCTTTTATTCCTTCAGCTTCTTCCCACCAAAGCGGCAACAGATGCAGTTCCTCATTGATTGAGTGTTTCAGTTCTGTGGAGGGAAGTGGGTGAGGCCCTCTTAAGTTGGCACGTGCATGCTGACCTGGTGGCTGGGTATGAGTAGAAATTAAAATACTGGGAGGACAGCGGTGCCGGCGTACCCCTTCACATGCCACAACAGTGCCCAGGGGTAGGCAACCCTGGTCCTGGAGAGCCGCAGGGTCTGCTGGTTTTTGTTTTCACCTTAAATACAGCAACTACTTAGACCAAAGAAACCAGGTGAGGTGAGTTAACTGTAATCAACTGCTTTAATTGATCAATTCAGTGGTGAGTAGCAACAAAAACCAGCAGGCCCTGCAGCTCTCCAGGACCAGGGTTGCCTAAGCGGCGCTAACCCAAACGTAAGTGTCTTTGCTATCTTACACCCGGCGCATGGTTCATTATAGCGCCTAGCACTCACGTCATTTAAATAACAAGTACTCTTGTGCCCATTGCAAGTGAACTGGGCGTGTTGGTCTTAAGATGAGGTGTGGCCAGGATAATTGTTGGCGTATTGCTATCTTGAGCCAGCAGAAAGCGCTTGTGCTAAAACCTCCACAAACCTGTCAATCTAAAGTCATGTCGCAGTTGTTTACATGTTATTTTAACAGCGCATATAAGTGCGTCTACATAGGCGTGTTCACAACGCACGTACACCCCCCTTTCTGTTACACAAGGGCGCGCACATGCATGACTAAAAATATCAAGATTACAATGTGAAATATTATTATTGTGTAGGCTATATCAAAAAATGCATAATAATAAAAGGGTCCATAGGTCAAAGACCACATACCTGTTCCTCAGCGAAGGGGAATGCCGCATTAAATTGCTTTCAGCCCACTCCATCAACATTCAGGCGATGTGTGATGGTACGTGTAAGGTTACATGTATGGACTATTCGCAATTATCCTGGATCAAGCTATGACTTAGCCTATATTTGCCAATAATTCCTGTACTCTTCTGGGGGGACAATCTTCTGATAGGGGACAATGGCTATCCATTAAAAAGGAGCTGATAACACCTATATCAAGCCTAATGCGCAAATTGTCATTTACACCTAATGCGTGAATTGTCATTCAATGGTAAACTCGCGCACTGCAATAGACTGCAGTTCTATTCTGAAAATGCGCTTCAGATGTCATTACAATACAGCTCTGTTGATCTAGGCCTACAGCCTGTAAGTAAATAGAATGGTTTTTGACTGAAAAAAATTAAAAACCTTGTCCAGTGTATATTGCATTTATTGTTTTTTTCAAATAGCCTAGGCTACAGTCCCCGGGATTCGCTGTGCATAATGTTTTTTCGATAGCCTACGGTTAAAAAACTGAGATAAATTTGTTTGTTCTTCATATTTTTTAAATTACAGTGACCAGGCTTCCATACTCTCAGCTTATTAAAACCCCGCTGATTTCACCTGTTGCACCATAACTAAACAAAACAATTTTAAAGAGAAAAATGTATTTATTCACAATTCATTTTAATGCCATTCTCTGCATGTGCGCTTTAACTTCATGCAGGAGCAGGTCTGTTTCCCCTGCTTTAAATTGTACAGCCATTGATAGCTTATTCTCAGCTGTTGCAGGTGCTTTTAACTAAATTTAACCGCATATATTTTGTAAAATAACAGCACTGTCGGGAATTACCGGGAACTCATAATGGCTAGTTCGAATAATATTGATCATACTATTGATCCATATAGCCTATTCCCTGATCGCAGTAAACACGCACGTCTGCATGCATGTCTGTTTGGCCATCATATAAGCAATCCGCCAAGGTGGAAAAGCAGACTTTTAAAGGGAATGGTATATGACATTTTGATTGGTCTATTGCATGTCACGCCCAAGACACACCTATAATTAATGAAGAGACTCGGTTCAGCCCATTTGCACGTTAAAAAAACGCTAAAAAAACACGCCGCCAAACTAGCAAAAGTGGACTTGGAAATGCCCTAAATGCACTTTACGCCATGCGTTAGACAAAGCGCTAAGATCGCCAAGATAGAGCCCCTAGTCTGCTAAGAGTCTTGGCATGAATAAGTTTCGGAACCCCTGTGCTCTTTAACAATACTGCTCCCTGATAAACATCTGTGTTAGGCTTTTCCAGTTTTAAGTTGCTTTTTTACCCAATTTAGCAAGCTGGCTAGCGTCATATATCAATGGCAGATATAGCTAGTTATTTAACTTGGCTAACAGAATTAATTTTGTTGCAGCTTACCGAAAACAAACCATGCTTCCGCTGTTAATGTTAGCTATTTGTGGTCAGATAACTGAGCTAAATTGGCTAAAGATGTTACCATAAGTTATTTTAAAACTATCACTCTTCAACTGTGTTGTGTCGGTAGGATTTACATATCTACCAAAACTATTATTATACTATTATTCAGCGAAATACCTGGCTATTTTAAAGATGAACTAACATTACATTCAAATTAATTATCCCACATTGCTTTGGGTAGACATCCTGCTTTGCCTAATCTATCCGGAACGGTCATGTCATGTGTGAACAGACTCAACAAAATTTACCGTATAGGACAGCTATGTGTGCATGGGAAAAATCATTACCTATCCCGGATAATTGAACCCAGAAATATTATGGGTTCCATGTGTGAAATGGGCTTGTGTCAAAGTGTCCACAGCTCACATTCTTTATGCGGCACATTGTTTCAGCATCCTCGGCAATGGGGATGTGATGAACCCAGCTGTACGGCTTCTGATACCACCACGGATTCTGGTTCAATATGAGCGGGTGCTGGAAATGATTACAGAGAAGATGCGACTTAGGATTTTGGGAGGGGCACGCAGGTAAGGCCAACTGGGCTTGCACACGAATTGTATCCTTGAAATTCTCTACATCAATACTCTTCGGAATCATAGGGCTAAAGTAACTATAAATAGACCACGTTGAACAGGGTTTAGTGAACTGTGGTCGGGTCACAGTTAATTGAATTAAGTGTTTGTTTCTATTCCTGTTTAAATAGAATCTGGCCAAATTAATTATAATTAGAATTAATTAGAATCTGACTTTGTTAATAATTTCCTTTGAAGAGTCTGGAATTGGATAAAAATAAAATAAAATATGTCTTTGGCAGCCTGTACACTTTGGATGGTGCAATCATCAGTGAGGGGAAGGACCTGGAAAATGGACAATTCTATGTAGCTGTTGGGCGTGAAAAGTTTAAAAAGCTCCCCTATAGTGATCTGATTTTCAACAAACCTGTTGGAATACGAAGATTTGTCGGGTAAGATTCATAAGAAGCCATGTATCATTCATTGATCATGTAGGCCAGTAGTTTCACTTTTCATTATCAGTAGTGTATCATGTGCTATGTTGTATTGCATAAATCCTGCTTTGAATGCTTAATGTATGCATATCACTTTGGGGGAGGTGTGGGGGTGGGGGTTATATTTGAACAGTATACACTACCATAAGTTATATAACTTTGTAAATCAATGAACAGTGTAGCTTTATAGTTACGCATTCAAAGTTAAGTACTCCTATGATCCTGCCCTTAAAAAATGTTTTATGGAAAAACTAAGGCAGTGGCAGTGCAATTGAAAACAAAAGCAGCTTTCTTCAGAATATTCAGTTTCTTGGTTATAGTAAAAAAAAAAAAAATTTTTTTTAAACATTTCAAATTAAAAGGATGCAAGCATAGTTCCACTTGAATTTGTTGTAAAATAGATTTTGTGTGTGATTTTCATTATATAACATGTCTAAATTTCCAGATCTAAAGCTGCATCACTACCTCCAATTTACAGATTCAGAAAACAAAATGGAAATGTAAGTACATGCTTAATGCTAAACCATTAAACTACCTAATTTTCCATGTCAGTGTCTTCATATATGTGCAAAGTGTCAGGGTCCTGTGCCCTACTAGTGATTTGTAATGATTTTTGTCAACCGGATTTTCCAATCCAATTCCAATAGAACCATATACTACGATATTGGGTGTTTTGCATAAATTAAGCCCCTCCCTGCCAGATATATTTGATTACTTTTGCGCAATTGCCAGTTGAGAGAGTCAGAAGCAGAATTAGAAGATTAAAAAGAAAACAATTATTTACTATAACTGCTAGGCATCCAATAATAAATGAAACTTCCTTAAAGGGTAAGGGAACTGAAAAATGTATATTTCACTTGCGTCCCACCATAAATATCAGCGGGGGGATAAGAAAAAACAAACATTCCCAATTTAGAAGAAGAAATTAATTATCATAGCCACACATATGTAGGACTATAACATTGTGTTCAACTGACAATTTAACTACATTAGAACTGTCCAAAAATATTCCATTATTAAATAATTATTAAATTCCAAATTATCATTATGAAGATTCCTCATTAACGTGCATATTCATTCATAAAAGCTATCTTTATATAGTTGAGTGAACTGGGTTATTAGAACACTTATTAGTACTAAAAGCTAGCTAACATGAAGATATTGTTTATCTTGCAAACAGTACGTAACTCTCCATCACTAAACAGCATGGTTCCTTCTTTGTCCTTTTCATTCACCCCTATGCAAAGCCTGTAGTCAAGCTGATGATTCCTGTCTGCTAGCAATCAGGCTGTCTCAGGAGTGTCCAAAGCCTTGACTGTCCAGGGGAACCATGTACAGAGCCAAGTGGTCTCAGCGGTGTACCACAGTCCAAGGGCACAGCCATTCCTGGTTCTGAGTACCACTGAAATTTGGTACATGGGTCAGGTTTCTGTCAAGCATACAAGTTAGACAGGATAGATGACAGCAGTAAGACATTTTAATCCTGTTCCCTTTGCTGACTTCAGCAGGAGGGTCGGGATCAGAGCAAGTCCATGGTGAGCAGCAGTGATGCGGGAGAATCCAAAACCTCTCCTCCGGCCCAGCAGAACAAGGACCACCTGGCCTCCATCGTCAGCGAGCTCTCCCAGGCCAGGCTCCTGAAGCTGAGGCAGAAGAGGAGCGGCTTGACCATGAGCCTGGGAGGGCAGAGTAACGGTAAAAACACTGCCACCACCTGTTGGTCCCTAGTGTTTCCCTTTAAATCACAGTTGGTGGTCACTACTGACTTCTACTTGCACTGTCAGAAAACCCTCAGGAAGCTGGTATTATTCTTCAATGGCAAAAAAATAAAAATAAACAAAAATAAATATCTCCTCCAACATTTTGCAATACACGAGCAGAACATTTCATAAGAGGTTGCCATAATGACTTCTTTTTTATTTTTAAAATGAGTATGAGTGTGTGAGTGAATGGTGTGTGTGCCCTGTGATGGATTGGCGGCCTGTCCAGGGTGTATTCCTGCCTCTCGCCCGATGCATGCTGGGATAGGCTCCAGCACCCCCCGTGACCCTGACCAGGAATAAGCGGGTTAATGGATAATGGATGGATGGATGGATATTGTTTAGTTGAGAATTGATTACCACTAATTCATTCTGAACTTGTTCTGTAGGATTAGTAGCATACGTGTCATTTAGTTCTTTGAGTTTTTGTTCCAAATGATTTTCGTGCTCATGTTCTTTTTTCTTCTTGTGTGATGAATATGATATAATTTTTCCTCTCAGCACTACTTTAGCAGCTTCCCAAAGTAATGACGGTGAGATTTCTGGTGAATTGTTTATTTCCATGAAGGATGCCCTTTCTTCCGTGAAAAAAGTGTTAAAATCAGAATCTTTAAGCAGCGAGACATTGAAATTCCATCTGGTAGTGGGTCGTTTGAATTGTTTAATGTTCAGATTGAAGGACATGGTCACTGATTATGATGGGGTGGATTTTAAAGTCTGAGATATCAGATATGATTGAATTACTGGTAAGGAAAAAGTCTATGCGAGAGAATGATTTATGAACCGGAGAGAAATATGTATATTCTCTGGTTGATGGGTATTTTAATCGCCAGGTATCGCCAAGGCCAAATGTACATGCAGACTTATTTTTTTAAAGGAATTCCTGCAGGTGGAACACCTCTTTTTTTTAGCACATTTGCTTACACAAAATTACCTTAAAATCATTAGTGGCATAGGAAAAATTTAAGTTAGCTAGGCATCCTAATCCGATTATTATATTGTTAGGCCGTTATGCATTTCCTGCAATTTTGCATAAAAACTGAAATACACTTTTTGGGGACCTCTTTAAAACTCTGATGAATTAGTTTTTTACTCTCCCACTTTATATTAAGTTAAGAACTGTATATTTATTTTCTGGAGTTTGCCTTTTATTATCCCTCCCTCATCTCTCCCTTTCCTTTTCTGAAACAGTGAACTATAAATATAGCCAAATGCCAAGCATGGTAAATCACAATTAAAGAAGGTAAATTGCATGAGTTAAATAATGTATTTAAATTTAACGCCAAACTGAATGAACTGCAATATTATGTGTCCAAATAGCTAAATTTGATGTGTTAAAGGACTTCTTATTCATAACTCATCTCTCTCAAATGGCTAGCTAGAGGTTGTCATTAAGTAATTGGCTAACTGTTAGCTAAGTATCAGGCTAGCAAATATGCTAACTTCCTAGTCAGCTAGCTAGGTAATAAAGTAGCCGATGGTTAAAAAAATGAATGCCAAGCATTTATTAAACTGGCTAGCTTACTAGCTCTAAATGGGGAGGTTATGAACTAGCTAGCAACCCACTTAAGCCAGCGATCGGGCCTAATGCCAATGTTAATGTTGGTAGTGTTAGCTTGAAATTCTACATAATATGTGAGAGAAGCAACCATGTTTTTGTTCATGTATTAGCAGTGGTTAAATTGTGATTTCTGAGGTGGGGAATCCCTAGTTGGTGGAGGTGGGGACTAAGACGTGGCGGGCACAGCGCGGCACCAACATAATTCGTAACACATAGCATGTTGATAGTAAAAACTGTGTGTGATATTTCACTGCTATAATTGGAGGCATTAATTACATTACTTTGTTTATTCTGTATCAATGTAACAGTCATTGCATTTATAATACAAACTTTCAGGTAAAAATACAACTCTTATTCTTATTTTCTCTAATTATCTTATATAATATACTTTAACTATCTACATGGCCGAGTATTCATATCATATGCAACTCTTACACTCTTATTCCTATTCCCTTATATGTCCCGTTATCCTTCATTTCTATTACCAACTCTTATTCTGTACATGGTGACAGGTAGATATCTGGTTGTCGCAGGCAACTACCCTATCAGTTAAATTAAAGTGGTCGTCAGCACTCATGGACATCTTTTTTTACCAAGGAAGATTTTTGGGGGAAAAACAAGTAGGCTACAACAACAAGCGATATCAACACGGTGCATTTATGGCCAAAAATGGTAACGTTATCCACACACCAGCAAGCAGAGATTTATTTTTCGTAAGACCAAACCCAGTGAGCAAAAGCCGGAATCTAGACGTCAGAGGGGTGGAAATCTCAGGTGGAGAGACATTTTGACATGCACGCTTCAATTTAGCACCAATTTAGTTCAGGTTTTACCCGGACATAGCCTGGCAACAACCAAGCTGGCTAAAAAACTTTCACTTTTCAACCAAATTTAGCCAGTTTTTCACCTGAACGCAAGACGGCATTTCAATTTTCAACACAAAAATGTTCACTGGGAAGTGACAGACACACTATTTGTATTTGTAGCCGCACAATTATTCGCCTATGTGCGGCTATAAAGAGAGGTGCATTTTCCCTGCAAAACGTGAGACAGGCTCTGGAAAACAACCACTGCCATCACATAATAAACATGCGTAAGCAATGGAAATGTCAAGATTCCAGTAGATGGCAAAACCACACATTTTTACACCGAAACTGCTTGGCTAACTCAGATGTAATAAAGCTGTTCGATGTAAAACAAGTGTTCTTTATCATACATTTCAGCTCCTGCAATCACAAGTTGATACTGATTTTTTTTAGCTAGTACACACAATTGTAGAGCTCATGCTAGCTAGTTACCCAACAGATTTACAGCTCATAAGAAAAAGGAACATTACAAACGTTTTCTCAAAAAACATTTCTCACTCATATCTAAAGAGCGTTCATTTTCTAAACTGTCACTGATAAAGAACAAATGAGATCTCCATAGGACAAGAAAAACATGGAATTTAGAAACAATATAAAATCAACAATGTTACACTACCTAAAATTGAAGAGACATTTTAACTTAAACCTTTCTGGCAAAAAGTGCAAATCTCACAACAAAAATGTATGCCTACACTCACTCGTGAGATGGATGTACTTGGACATTCCTGCATAGTTTGTTGATTCTGGCTTAGTGACAATTGCATGTAATCCTCCACATGCAGATGCACTCTTTTTTTTGTTTTGAGTACTTTCAGTGTAGAAAAACCTGCCTCACACAGGTAGGCTACAACCACTGGCAAAAATTATGGAATCGCCACGCTGAGAGGATGTTCACCCAGCTTTTTTACTTCGTAGCAAATAAACAAATCACAGATATGACACAAAACGATTTTTGTTTAATAGCAGAACATTCTAGCTTCGTGAAACATACCTCAAACAAATAAAATTATTTTAATTAATGGCATATTTTTTCCAGATTAAGTAGAGGAAAAAATTATGGAATCACTCAATGTTGAGGAAAAAATTATGGAATCATCAACAAAAAAAATCACAATTAGTACTTTGTGGCTCCTCCTCACGCTTTTATGATGGCCTGAATTCTTTGAGGGGGAAATTTGAGGCGTGGACTTCACTAATGAAAAACAATATTCTCCATCAAGCTGGTTTCAACTTTCTCGAATAGCGGTTGACAGATCAGCTTTGCAGGATGGAGCCTTGTCATGGACCAATTTTTTAATTTCCACCATAAATTTTCAATCATATTGAGATCCGGACTGTTTGCTGGCCATGTCATTGAGTTGACATGCCTTTTCTGAAGAAAAGCTTTAACACTCTTTGCTCTGTGGCAAGATCATCATCATCCTGAAAAATGACTTCATCACCAAACCTATTTTCTATCGATGGAATGAAAAAAGTGTCCAAAATTTCAATGTACACCTGTGCATTGACTGTTGAGGTAATGATCTCCATCTCCCCTGGTCCTTTACCTGACATGCAACCCCATATCATAAATGACTGGGAAAATTTGATTGTTTTCTTCAGGCAGTCATCTTTATATGTTTCATTAGAACGGCACCAGACAAAAGTTCCAGCATGATCTCCTTGGCCAATGCAGATTCGTGATTCATCACTGAATATCACTTTCATCCAATCATCCACAAGATTGCTTCTCTTTAGCCCACTGTCACCTTGATTTATTCTGTTTAGGTGTTAGTGCTGGTTTTCGTTTGGCTTTTCTATATGTAAATCCCATTTCATTCAGCCGATTTCTTACAGTTCTGTCTCAAACATTGACTCCTGTTTCCGCCCATTTGTTTTTCATTTGTTTTGTTGTGTATTTTCTATTTTCAAGGCATATTGCTTTGAGTTTTCTATCCTAACGCTTTGACACGTGGCCCACTGTTCCTTTTATAACCTTCATATTTTAGACACAGCTGACTGGGAACAACCAACATCTTTTGCCACACTCCGTGTTGGATTTCCTTCTTGAAGGAGTTTTATAATCCTTTCCATTGTTTCAGTTGACAACTCTCTTGTTGGGGCCATGTTTCCTTTCAATTAGCCAAGTCCAACAGCTCGTTAAGGTCTGTAAGCACTCTCTTTTAACTACAGACTAATTAGCATTTTTAGACTTGTGCCAGTATTTGTTTTAGAAATGCAAATTACAAGGTGATTCCATAATTCTTTCCTCAACATTGAGTGATTCCATATTTCTTTCCTCTACTTGATCTGGAAAAAAATATGCCATTAATTAAAATAATTTCATTTAATTTGTTTGTATGTTTCATGAAGCCAGAATGTTCCGCTATTAAACGAAAATTGTTTCGTGTCATATATGTGATTTGTTTATTTGCTACGAAGTAAAAAAGCTGGGTGAACATCCTCTAAGTGTGGTGATTCCATAATTTTTGCCAGGTTTTGTATGTTGTTGCAAATGGTAGAGGGCATCGGATGTCCTTTTCTCCCACTCCTGGGTAGCCTATTCATTTTTCACAGAGCTCCAAAATTCTGAGAGTGGAACTGCAGAGAACTTTATTTTTAGATTTCCCTCATTGGAATTTTCAATGAATTCCTCCGTCAAATCAAGACTCTCATCCAGTGTTCATTGAAGTGGATTTCTGATCCAATTCAAGTGACCATTGTCCAGCTCAGGGAAATAGTCACTAAAAATATTACTTCAGGTGTGTCAGATGGGAAAGTATTACAGACATGACACATGTTCCTGGTGAAAGAGTGGGAACATTTCAGTAGGCTAATTCCCTCCTTTAGCTTTGTCTCCCAAAGTTGGGCTGCACATTAGCTACGTCTCTACTTTCATGTAATTGTAATGCAAAGAAGGGACTGGCCTTTACCTGTTCAAGCAGTTGCTAACTTATATACTCGGCCATGTCAGATGTTCTTCTAGTGACCGTATTGTTTGACACGTCAATCTTCGCCTAGCGTTTCCCGAACAATGTATTTGGTCGCGGGTGATAGCAAGGCTTCCGCAATTGTATGTGGTCTTTTGTATCCGCAATTGTATGTGGTCAGGGACAATGTGATACAACGTGAAAAAAGGATGCATTTAATGCATTTTCTGGGACAGTTGTGTGTTGTTTGAAACCACTTGCTTGTTTAGCCAGCTCTGATACATTTCTTTCAAAGGATTAAACAGGTTTGTCTGTGTGATTTTCATGTTCTTGTTGTAAATATCTTTTAAGTGTAGATTAGGTTACTTTTAGGCATTAGTTGGAAAAAACTTCTTGGCATAGCACGTACTGGGGATAAACAAGGCCATCTTTTTTTTTAAAAACCCAAACTTTATGTATGATGTGTCATTTCCTTGATTTTTCTTCCGCTTTAAAACTTGATGGCTTGCTGGCTAAAATATTTGACCTTACTCGTGACCTTACTTGCTGGAGTGTAGCTGGAAACAGGTGGCAGTGTAGTATAATGGTTAAGGAACTGGCCTTGTAACCGAAAGGTTGCAGGTTCGATTCCCAGGTAGGACACTGCCGTTGTACCCTTGAGCAGGGTACTTAACCTGAATTGCTTCAGTATATATCCAGCTGTATAAATGGATAATATGTAAAACATGATTAAAAAAAAGTTGTGTAAGTCGCTCTGGATAAGAGCATCTGCAAAATGTTTGTAATGTAATGTCATGAAACAGGTAACATTACTGTAGCCAACAGTGCCCTAAGCGCGCAAAAAACAATCTATTAAAAAACGCGTTTTGGGGTAGGCTAATTAAGCCAATTGACGAGGGAGTGATATGATAATGATATGCAATAGGCTATTAGGGCTACTGAATAATGTCAACCAAGGTTGCTAAACAAATATATCACATTCATTAATGAAATATAATTTAGAGTAATAATGGTTATTATATGTTTTTATTATAATTATTTTATTACATTTATTTATTTTTTCCCATTTAGCCGCGGACCCCCTGGCATAACTTCACGGACCCCCAGGGGGCCACAGACCCCAGTTTGGGAACCCCTGAGCTAGCCTACACTAAATAAATCTACAGTAAAAGTCTGGAAATTACTGAAGGTACAGAATTGTAAGCAGCTGAAATGTAAATGAGCTAATTGTATTGTTTACGGTGAAATACCATTATATAATTAGATATAGGCCTACCACCTGCTATCGTTTGCTTAACATATTGTTACGGTAAGTTAACGTTAAAGTTCTGGCAACCCAGTTGAGGGAGAGAGCCTAAAGGTTGTCGGAACCCTGGGGCCCTGATTCAAACTAAATCTAGCTTTCTGTGTACCTAACTAGTTGGTTAGCCAGCAGTATCCTTAGTCTCTACACATTAATTTTGGTCCAATAAACCTGCTAAACCAACTAGCTGGCTCAAGTTAGCAAACGTTAGCTATGCTATCTACCACAAAACTGCGCACACATCCCCTTATTGCTCCCCAGTAGACAGCTAATTTTGTGCATGCTATTAAGTTAGCTAGTATGGAACTGTCTCAAAATTTTCTGGATAACTAGCAAGCCTCAGTGGACGGTCGTTTGCTCTTCTGCACGCGTCTGTTCTGAATCTGAGCACTAGTCCTGTGGTGCTGGAAGTTGCAGATCATGGGCTGATCATCATAAATATGAGGTGATGGATATTTTTAAATTGAACAAATACAATATTTCTATGATCTAGGTACCGGATCTGAGATCCACTTGGTTCCAATTTTGACCTAAGGATAACAGACCCGGGAAAAATCCGGCCCAATTTAACTCCTGTGTATTAGTAATACAAGGATGACAATTAACACAATGATAGTTGATTAGGATAGTGATATTCTGGATAGTTGTTGGTTAGCTTTAAAGTATTCTGTAATGAAGTAGCTAGCTAACTTTCATACAGTTGTTGCCTACATCAGATCACAAAATAATTACTCCTGTTCAGCTTTCATCTTATCAACATGCTTTTTTCTTTACATTCTCAGTCAAAGCCAAAAGTGAGTGATTGAGATCAGCTTGTCAATGCTGTTGCTGCTGTTGTGGATGGCTAGAGATACCAGTCAATTGTGTGCATTTGGTATTGGGATAGGTTAATGCGAGCTTTGAATTTGTTTCCTCGCTGATTGTGCACTCAGGGTAATACAAATCTTTTCATTTTTGACTAATTTGAAAACCTCTTAATTTGAAACTGAATTGTCACAATCAATATAGCTGTGTTTTCAGAAGACAGGACACATTGTTTCAGCTCTTTTTTTTTCTAAAAAAATAAAAATTAAAAATAAAATAAAATATTAACTGCTTACGTCAAGATTCATTTCAAGTTCGTCTCACCAAAAATTGATTTGAACATAAATGAACTCCTTGATACATATTGATAGAACTGCTTGTCATTTTTGATAGCTGTGTCTTAGGTTTCACAATAACCACATTCATCATGCGGCTGATGGCCCCACTAAAATAATTTGGCCTGCCTAATGTCCTGATCAGTGTTTTCACTGATTAATTCATAGTATGCAAATGAGTTGTACAGGACAAATAATGCTCCCAAGTACTAGTAGTAAATGTATCTAATTTTGAAAAGATTTCTGGGCAAATCACCCTTAGTTTCCAAGGCAGTCAAAATTAGATCTGCAAGGGGCCAAGTATTCACAGCCACGATGAAGCCAGTTTGTTTGCAGGGAATCCACAGTTCCCCATGTCTGAAACCAGTTCCAAGGAGCAGTAATAATAATGATAATAATAATAATAATAATAATAATAATAATAAAACTAACAAATACAATGGGGTGCCTCACACCTTTGGTGTTATCTCCCCAATGATATCATTACAAACATAACAATCATAATTAAAAACAAAACCAGAATAATTGCTTGTTATTTGAAGTGTCCATTTTGTGCATTTAGATATTGCTGCTTTGTATACTGTCTTCCAGGTGTACTTGTAAATCCGTTTTTTATATTTGTCCAATTCTGTATCAAAACGGCCGGCGGCACGGTGGTGCAGTGGTTAGCACTGTCGCCTCACAGCAAGAAGGTACCGAGTTCGAATCCCGGCCGAGGGCCTTTCTGTGCGGAGTTTGCATGTTCTCCCCGTGTCTGCGTGGGTTTCCTCTGGGTACTCCGGTTTCCTCCCACAGCCCAAAGACATGAAGGTTAGGCTAATTGGAGACTCTAAATTGCCCATAGGTACGAGTGTGTGTGTGAGTGAATGGTGTGTGTGCCCTGTGATGGATTGGCGGCCTGTCCAGGGTGTATTCCTGCCTCTCGCCCGATGCCTGCGACCCTGATCAGGAATAAGCAGGTTAGATAATGGATGGATGTATCAAAACGATATGGGCAGAACAACAGAAATCTCCTGCTGGGGAATTCCATGAGTAAGGGTGAATTGTGTGTAATGAACCTTAAGGGGGCAGCATGCATATACACAATGTCAATTCCACCAGCATAAAATTGGATATCTAACCAGACTTTTGCATCTATAAATGTGTCCTATCTTATGCATACCCAATAAACTGTATATTATGAAAAATTTGAATAATTAATCAACTGCCCTTTCTACATATAGATGCTCCATAGCATCCATACCTAATGAAGTTTTGAAGTCACCAGTTTTGTTTTTTTCCTGAGGTTACACATGTTTGCGTAAATGTAAAATGTGACTTTTTTGTTTTGTTATTTCTGCTGGTGACAGCCCACAGCAGTGAACCGCTCTGGACTCTAATGACCCCAAGGAAGTTTGTAGTCAGGGTGGAACACTGCATTGACCTATATAACTGGTGTGAATAAGAAACATGTTTACTCTACTTTAGTATTAATTTGTAGGCTAGCAACAGAAAATATTGCACACAACAGATGTCCTTGTTACAGTGGATGCAAACCGGCAACAGTAACTCCATTCTGGTGGGGGGCCAGAATCTCGGCTTTGCTATGCTCTGTATGTTCAGTGTTCATTTAATAATGGCATGATGTAATGTCTGGGAGCTTATGTAACATTCCTCTGTCAAGCCACAAGATGGCACTTGTGCTCCAAGGGTAGTTGGCACTGGCTGCAGAGGAAAGGGATTACGTCACCTTCCATTTCTTGCTGTACTTCAACCGTTCTTGAAAGTGGACCTTTAAAGGGGATAGTAGATTCTAGATTCTGCCACACCACATGCATTTAAAAAAAAATATATATAACCTTTCTGAACAATGTAATACATTTTTTTGCAGTGTGAGAAAAGGAAACAGTCAGTGCTCACATAATAATACTCATCAGTATGCATGATAGGGCACCCATATGGCTGATGGGGGAGATGCTAATTTCCCTTGGTGATGAGGTGCATCCAGGCCCCGTGTTCTCCAGACGTCCTGCCCCTCTGCGTGCATTTGATAATTAAGTAGCATTGTCCACTGTGATGATTTAGGAAAGGTTTTTATATCTGTTCAACTTTTTTTTTTCTCAGCGCAGGTATTGACCACTTTTGACTATGTTGCCCGTTGGAAAATATCTGGTAAATAAAAGGGGTTTGGAATATGCTTCAGTAACATAACACTGTATAAATGCTGCATTATTTTTGTCTGAGGTGTTTAAACATTTATGTTTACTGTATGAATTTGGAGAAAATCATACTGAGATATTTCTGCATACAGGAAGGATGGATGAACATCCATCCAGTATAGATACCGAAATTAAGTGTACAACAATTACAACAAATTCTAATTGCATTTTAAAAAAATGTATAAGGTACTTATTGTCATGCAATATCAAGAATGTATTTTTAAAGCTTGGAGAATAACAAATTTTTATTCACCAGAAGTTTTCATTAAATATAAATTTTTAATATTTTTTTATTATTATAGCTTTTACAATTATGCTTAACTATAACTTGGTTTGTTGTTCGACATTACCTGCCTCTTTTCGACAGGTTTTTTAATTTACCCCAGTAATGTTTCACCACAACTTTTTTGACCGCTGACTAATGTTAGATAATTTTGGCTATGATTTTCACAGAAACGTATTGGCTCATGTTAGATTAGTGAAGGTGTTATGACTGGTGACGTAAGCAGACCACGGACGCGTCCAATCAGAGTAGCCTAACGAACGTGAGGAGTTGTGGGAGTTGTCTCGTATACTGAACCTGTGTTTGTGACAGCTGTAACCATGTGAACTTCCACATATTTATCGAGGATTTTTTCATAAACCTGATTTCTACATGACAATGTGTCTAGTAAATTGGTCCCGTTTACCCGACACTGACATGATTTACTCACATTTGGCGGGTGGTCAGGTGCTAGTTTCAGACCCTGCAACAGATAGGTATGAAATCACATTTCTCCAGTTAATGTTCTTACAGAAATCATAGCTAGCTTGCTAACTGGCTAACGCACTTCTTAATCTGCCTAGCTACCTAGCTAGTTTCTATTCTGCTTGCAAAAAGCTTCTGGGTTGCACTTGACCCATAACAAGATATAGTGAAGAATTAGAAGATTTTAGATTTTATACTTGCATACATGCTGTGTATACTGTACAATCTATATGCTTTCACAAGCAAGATTTGACTCGCTACCAAATTATCTGTATGGCCAACTAGCTCCACTACAATCCAAGCAAACAAAACTTGAACTGTGTAAAGAACAATAGCATGAACACATTTTTTCTTTCCACCATTTCACTAGTTCATAGCTTCGTGTTTTTCATCATTGCTTGTGTTGGATGGAAATAGCTGGCTAGTTTGCTAATTCTGCTAAAAAGACCTGCATGTGTGCCACTTTCAGAGTGTTTTGTACATTTATCTTGAAAAACAAACAAGTCAGGCTTGAAGCTTCTCACCTCTGGCTGGTCTTCAGGATCTGTACTGGATTTGGGGCTCATGCCAAACAAGCACCAAGGCGCATCCACCACAGATGTGCTATTACGCATAATTCTGAAGGGTAGATAAAGAGGGTCCTATTTCGAGGATCACATGATCTGTTAAATTTGGAACACACTTGATGACTTAGTCCGCATAAGAATATCTTTGACCTTACAGGAAAAACAATAGAATCACCTCTGCAAAATTACTCAAACTAGCTACAGCACAGCATCATTAAGCATTTGAAATTACCCTACAAATGATATGGTACAGTGCATCGCATTATTGACAATACATATAGTTTTTTCATTTAATTGTTTAAGACATTACTGCCATGGTGAAACTACTTCTAACTGTGAACCGTTAGTTTAGGCAATCGTATATTTTACCTCAGGTCTGTTGCAGTTACTGACAATACGACCTCAGCAGTGGCGGAATCGGCCAGATCATCTCATACCACCAGAAAAACGGAATAGTAAGATCCCTTAAATATAACAGACGTGTTATATTTACTGCTTAGGTTGTGCTGTCAGTAACTGTCACAAGCTGACCATCGGTTAACAGTCCGATTTCCTCTGACAGAAGAGCCGATAGTTGCCGCAGCAACATTTTAAATGAGCGAAGAAATGCTTCTTGCGAGAAGAGCTGCAGTCGTTACGCTTCTCTCTGGTTTAGCAAAATGATCTCTGGGAACAAATAACACCACTTCTTGGGCAGGTGTGTTTTGTTTCATTGTTACTTCATGCACAAGAGAGCTAACTAGAGTCTAGAGTTGATTCTAGGTATGATATTTGCATTTGGAGTCTGTTGTTATCTTAACATCAGGACCAGAGAAGTGTCAATGGCAGTAAAGCAGGCCATCATGAGGCTGAAAAATCTGAATAAATCAAACAGACGCATTCCCGAAACATTAGGTTTGTTGAAATCAATTGTTTGGTACATTAAGAAGCAAGAATGCACTGGTGAGCTCAGGAATTGCAAAGTACCTGGCAGACCACAGCAGACCAGTGTAGTGGGTGACAGAAGAATACTTGGAATGGTGAAGAAAAACCCCTTTCAACTGTTGAAAAGATTAAGAGCACTCCGGAAGGTAGGCGTAGATGCATCAAAGACTACCATCAAGAGAAGTCTATACCAGCATAACCTTAGCAGGTTCACCACAAGATGCAAACTCCTGGTAAGCCTCAAGAATAGAATGGCCTGGTTACAGTTTGAAAAATGTAAACAAAAGTTCTGGAACAAAGTGCTATGGAAAGATGAGACAAAGATCAACCTGCACCAGAGTGATAAACTCTGTAAACCCAGGTATCGAGTTCCGAAGATTTGGAATTTGAATAAATCATGACGAGAACATGTCGTTCCAGAGATTAAGCAGCAAAGCCCAGAAACCCAGGTCTACCGGCATCATTAATTTAAAACGATTGTGCACGTCATGCAGACTCGCTGCCAATTTGACAGATCAAGGAGTCTTGTCCTTCTCATAGCAAATTTTGAAAGACCCGTCAGTTTAGTAATGCTCGAGTGCCACTGATGTGAAGGAGGCATGAGGTCTTGGATGTGAGTGAGTTATACATAAAAAAAAATATATATGCATTTTAATAAATTATTATTTTTTATTTTTTCTCCCCAGACAGAGGGAAATGTAGCTATTCGAACGTGCTTTTGATTGCAGCAATGCATCTGGCATTTGCAAATTAGGAAAACCTACTACTAAGAATCATCAAGCAGAAGAAACATGGAAGGCCATTTGCGGTGTTGAGTGAAAACCAACATGGTGCCTCGGATCAAGTGGGGACTGAAGTTAAATGAAGCGAGATATAGAATTTTAGATTTTCAGTTCATTCCGAAAAGGTCCCAGTGGGAAGGGAAAGAGGCATTATCTTAAAAAAATCTGTGATATCCGTCTACCCGATGAGAGCCTGTGCGTTTGATAAACTGGATAGCAAGGTCAACTGACCTAAAATCTCTTCAGGCGGAAGCCATTAATGGTAGGAATAGGACAGTCATGGCCTGATACGTTTATTGGTCTTTCCTAATGGAAAGATGATCAGAGACCGACTGACAGGTAGGCTAGGTAAAACTAGCCACAATAAGTCACTAATTTAAGACTTCAGTTTTCCGTTTGCGAACAATCCACCAAGAGAAAAGGTTCTTGTTAGCCTACTCTGTTTAAGAGATTAGTATTCTGACCTAGCTGTCACCAAGGTACATTTGCATTACCTTTTAAGCCATATTGCTGAAATCTCTACCCCTGATTGTGAGCTCCTGTATCTACAGCGCTGCTTGTGCTTCAGTTTTAATTATTATTATTTTTTCTTTCAGTGCGTTCCAAACAACATTTTGCGAGTACATACAAAAATCCCAGAATGTGCGCTTCTGTACTCAACAGGACCCATCATTTCAAGTAGGCGATGCATCGATGCAGGACTGATGCGTTATTTGCTAAAGAGATCATTGTGACCATAGATTGACGGGGAAAAAAAAAAATAAAAAAAAAATAAGAGAAGAGCCCGGCTCTGTTGATAGGAACAAAATATTTGTTCCTACCCATTTATTGTAGTTATTCACACTTAGCTGTAGCATAGCTAAACACATTTTCCTTGCTAAAAAGCTTGATAGCTGGGCTAGTAGCTGCACAGCTATTCAAATGTTATGTATTAAAACATTATAGGCGCTACATAAAAATCTAAATGGTAGCAACCGATAGCCTGCTTAACTCACAATAGCAAGCTAGAAGGCGAGTTAGCTTGCTAACGCTATCTAGCTAACTTACGGCGCCTAAGTTGCAATTTCGGCAACATATTTAGGATATGATAACATCAATTGTCACAGTAATTGCGGTTCTGATGTAAGTTAACGTTAGTTTGTTGACATTATAGCCTAAGTTATAAATATTAGCTACATTGCTAGCTTCATCTTTAATCTGGCTACACTTAGGCTATTCACGTAGGCCTATGCCTGTATGCTATTCTCGTTATTAGGTTGCTGCTAAGTAATTAACGTTAGCTAAAGCTAGTTAACTGTAGAAAGGCATGGTAACATAGCTGTACGTGAATAAGCATATCTGTACGCATGCGGTAGTGTTGTATCCAATAAGGAGTTGATACATCACATGTCCCCGGAAACGGAAACGGGGAGATGCCGTTCGTGCAGAAGATGCAGCCCATGCAGTTACACCGGCTTTGAGTGTGAATTAGATATCAGCAGAGGGTGACATCCGGTGTTGAGAATATTAACCTCGCGTCACCAGCCTTTCCTCCAAAAGGAAATCCTGGCAAACAATCACTCGAGAGACGGCGATACGTTTGCAACAGCTCGGGGGCGGTGCTCTTTGGTCAGCAGCTTCAACCGACCAATTGCAGGCGAGAACGTGTCTTTCGGCAATGAGATTTTTTATGCAAAGGCGTTCAAAGACGCAATTTTGTGAATGATGCACGCCTCTTAAATTACTTCTTCAAAGATCTGCCCAGATATATACATTTTTATTAGTAATACTGTCTTTGGCTTTTTGTTTCACCGGGGAATTAATGTAAATAGAGCAACAAAGCGGAGGCGAAAATCGGGAATGCGGAGGCAGGAATCTGAGGGCCACATCCGTTATCTCCGGTTTTTTTTTTCAGCAAAGACTGTCCAGCCTAGAGAATATAGCTATAGGGAACAAAAGCTGGCCCCTTGGACGACATGTCATGCCTAACCAGCACGATGTCACCAAACCTAGAAGGCACAGATAATGTAGCCTACAAAATCCCTGGCAATGATACAAATTAGCAGTAATAATGTACAAATAGGCTCCAACACGTAAATTCAACCTGATAACTAGTAGCCATCTGAGTAGGCTACGCAAATGCGTTGGCCTACAAAAGCAATTATGTCGCGATAAATGCAAAAACCATGCAGGATACAGATCAGTCCAATGCAATAACGTGTAAGATATGTAATATAAAATAGACCGGTCAACGTAGGCCTAGTCTTCACATCATTTACCAATTACTCACACAAACTGGTTACGATAATAGTTGGAGCAGCAGTGACGTTAAAACGTGAACTATGTAGGCTAATCATTATGTCAAAAATATTAGTCACAACTTACGTATCAGCATCCATGAATGGCCACGAACCTCTCGTATCAGAAGTCAGCTCAACGAATAGCCTAGTTGAACCAACGTCCACAATGTATCAAAATCCCTTTGGTCGCCCACTTCCAGAGCGAGTCAGCGACATATATAGTATGCAAACAGGACCAGTCAATGTTCCACGAGTGTAGGCCTACCGCTTAGGTTAGCCCAGAAATCATATAAACGTCAACGTGCATGCCTCTAAAACCAAGATAGTCTGTTAGCTAGCAAACCACAGATTGTAAGATTTTGAATAAAACAAGCAAGGAGGTCTGGGTTACACAACAGGATGCACGCTTTTGTGATGTACTTTGTTGATGAGTCCCGCCCACTTTGGTGAGTCAATGGACTGAAAATGTTTGTTTTCTATATTCAGGCAGCTAGACATTCAAAACACCCAAAAGAGGGGTTGTCACATTTTTTAATAATTTAGAAAATTGGTCATTTGAAATTATGTCCAACAAATAAACAACAAACATGTTTTCAAAAAAAACAACTAAAACGACTACAAAATCCGGGCTACTCACTTGCTCACACTGCTGAAGTGAAAGCCATAAAGCTGACACTTTTGACATGGTGATACTCTTAGTTTCACTTCCATAATAAGACAAAGTGATAGCCATTTTCGCTAGCAGAGCGGCCGGTAGTTACTTCTTTGGCTGGTAGCTACTTCCATAATAAGTTACAAGAGCAGACCGAGTCATAGCCATTTTCGCTAGCAAAAGCGGGAGCCGTCAATGTACGACCGGGGATTCTGATATCTCCCTTTTACTTTGTCTAGTAGACCATAGAGCTTAAGAACACAGAGCTTGCCATCACTTAGCTTTTATGCAGAAATTGCAGTATTGCAGGATTTTTCACCCGAAGGTCAGGTGACGTGCTATCAAGTTGGACTGTGCATTTAACAAATGTCAGATTATTTTTAGTAATTTTTTTTCGTTCAAAATGACCATACTGTTATGACAATAACTGCACAATAACATGACTACTTATACATGTAATGTATATGTAGAGACTTGGGCTGATTGAATCAAGAAAAACTGGTTACATGGTGCCCAAGGTCCTGAAGAGTTGGCTCAGTAAAATTGAAAATAATGTATGCCTGTGCAAGTAATAAATTCAACTGTTTTATAGAGGACCAAATTCTCTTTACAAGGCATACAAATAGCCTTCCACCAAAATCAGCTTATTAAAAATCATTATTGTGTGTATTTCAAGGAGAAGGATAGCTTGGCAGATCATTAAAATCAAACAAAATAAAAAGGGTCATATTGGCTTTGTAAATCATTTTGTAACCATTTTTTAAATTTTTTTATTTCCATTCTTGGTTTCAAAAAGCTCAACCTGTCCTTAACATGGCCTATTTGTCAGTGTCTCATGAGCACACCAGTCTTTGGTCAGCAGCACCACAACACATACCATCTGTGGGTCAGAGAGCTTCAGGGCTCCATAATTACCATCCAGGCTAATCACTTCATGCAGGCCCTGAAAGGCCCGTACAATTTGACATGGGCTTTCGATTACCAAAATAGCTTATGCGTGGTCAAATCAACAAAAGGACTCGCTCAGAGAAGGACTTCGGACTGATGATCATGTTTTTTTATGTCCATTAACAATACTCTTCCCCAAGGCAGGAGACATTACAGACACTTGAAGCAGATATTTTTTTCCCTGTTTGTTATAGTTTTTGACTTCCTCTCCCATGAGCAATTTATATTTGTCAAAAGAAACAAATTAATCCCTTCAAGAAAGATGTGTACTCCATAGCCACCATTGTAATTTTCCACAATTAGGCTAAGCACTATGCTTAGGCTTATAATTCAGCATCAGTGTGGAACACAAAGGAAGCTAGGCATACAAGGCTGAGTACAGGAAGGCAGGTCAATCCCTTATGAAAATGTAATATACTACAGTATATTTTAAATATGTTGTGACGATAATTTTGATATATTTACAATATACTGCAGTATATTCTTTTTCCATAAGGGATGCCATAGCATTTTAGGTCTGCTTATTCAATCAGTAGAATTATGCTGTTACGCTGGGCTGCAATTTATCGTTCAAAGCATCCCAGAAAAAACACCTTTGAAAAGGATATACTGTTCTCTATTGGATAAAACAGTTGTGAATAAAACCGGAATAACATGAAATACTTCAGAGCTGAAGGTATGGGGTACTGCGCGCAGACATTCCACATTGTGTAATAACGTGTTAAACTGGTGTGTATCTCTCAAACAGATTGTCCAAGACTATAAATGACCACTGAATTTTGAAAGGAACATCTCTATGTGTAAAACAATGGTAGGATTGTATATTTATTTAATATTTAGCATATTTGATAGTAGAATGCTGTGGTATAATGACACAATAATTTCGCTAAATAAGAATACACATGGAGCTCTATCCGAATAAACCCTCCCATTCCCTTGGTGACGCAATCGCCAATTGCGCGTCACCCTATGGCGCCACTGGCCACAGTCGGCACTGGCACATTCCGGATTCATCCATGCATCATGCAGTGTGGTGCCTTAAGCCATCTAGCAGCCTGGCATTGTAAGAGTTTAACATAACATTTTAGGGTGTGGTATCTGTCTTGTATCTTCCCACTGACCTGGGCACATACAACTGAGAAAGCTATTAGAGTAAACCCTTCCAGCTTTGGACAAGGTGCCGCCTTTGTAAAGCAATTTTAATGAAAATAAGATCAAGGAAACAAAAATTCAGTTTTAACAAATCAATGAGCATTGCTGCTGATCATGTTAGTTTCATTTATATATGGCTATATGTAGTACTGGCATAATGTAAGTACTAATCCAGCACTTAAAGGCTGTTTTGTTTCATTCATAGAAATATTTGTAAAAAATACTCTCCAAAGTCAGCCTTTATTTTGATTTCCAATATTGTATTAAACCACAGTTGTGCTTCTTTTTTGCAGAATTCATACTGATTTTTCCCCAGCATTTATCCCTTTGAAATGAAATTACAACAGCAGATAATGTACTTTAACCCCCTTGTTGGCAATACATTATTTTAATGTGCCCTAAAATTACTCATCACTCTGCTGCCAGATATGCAGTAGATATGGATGGATCACTTTAAGGGTTGTTTCTCCTGACAAATCTTCCTATTGAACTCTAAATGGAAAAATAAGTCAGGAGAAGAAACTATTCAAGTTATCCATCCATATCTACTGTATTTCTAGGAGCAAAGTGATGGTTTAAGGCTTGGTTGATACGTCAGACCCTTGATGACTTAGAACCATTTAGCCAACCATGTGTTCCATACTGTTCCAGTGTAATTTACAGCTAAATCTAGTCCCACCCCCCAATTCCCATAGAGATCCATTCAAATGCAGACATTTAGTATCGCTTGTAAGAGTACCAGAAAATAAGATATCAAGAGTCTTTTGATGTTGTTGGGTCACAGACATCAGGAAGTCATGGCATCCAAAGATATGTGACCAAATTATTACTTTGTTCAATATATTAATGCAGGGGTACCAATAATTGTGGCCAACGTGGCTTTGTTAAAAATAATTATTTCTTGATGAGGGATTTGTTTTCTCATAATAAATGAACGTCAATTAAAGGTTGGATTTTTCTCATTTTTTCAGCGTGAGATTAAGCTAATTCACCAAACGGTGAATTTTTTATAACCCTTTTTACCCATCTTTACCAGGGGTACCAACAAATTTGAGCATGTCTGTATATCAGGTACCTGATTTACTGTGAACTACAATGGCCAGGCGCTTACATTTTATGGGCGGTGCATATTTGTTGCCACTCCGTGTCCACGCCCGAATCAGCACACTTGTCTACTACTGAGTATGCCAGTTCAGTATACTTTTTAAAAAAGCTGTTATGTATGTGACAATTCTGAAAATTGAGTCTTCTTAATATCCCCGGACGATATAGGCTACTTAGGGGCAGCACGGTGATGCAGTGGTGAGCACTGTCACCTCACAGCAAGAAGGTACCGAGTTCAAATCCCAGCCGAGGGCCTTTCTGTGTGGAGTTTGCACGTTCTCCCTGTGACCACTTGTTTTTCCTCCGGGTACTCCGGTTTCCTCCCACAGTCCAATGACATGCAGGTTAGGCTAAATTGCCCATAGGTATGAATGTGTGTGCCCTGCTATGTATTGGCGACCTGTCCAGGGTGTATTCCTGCCTCGTGCCCAATGCATGCTGGGATAGGCCCCTCGGGACCCTGGACCAGGAATAAGTGGGTTAGATAAATGTATTTTTTTTAATATGGAGGACATTTTTTACATACTGAATGTGACTAAACAGTATGCAGTAAGCAGTACGTTATACAGTATGCTAGTACACCCGGCACAGGATGCAGTAGATAGGGCTCTGATTCGGACACAGCCACTGAATACACCCGGAGGGGCTGGGTGTTAATAGAAGCGGTTCTTTGAGAGAGGCTACCTTACTCGAGGTTTGAGAGAGGTTACTTTACTCGCTGGCAATCTAGTCACTATAGTTCTGCTGGAGAAAATGTCATTAGCTGGAGTCTCCACAGAAAAACCTGGGAAATACAGTCCTTTATTTGTCTAGGGGGCGGTTGCAGGTTTGATTCCCAGGTAGGTAGGACACTGCCGTTGTACCCTTGAGCAAGGTATTTAACCTGAATCGCTTTAGTATGTATCCAACTGTATAAATGGATAATATGTAAATAAAAATGCTAAAAAGTTGTGTAAGTCGCTCTGGATAAGAGCGTCTGCTAAATACCTGTAATGTAATGTAATGTCTAATTTTGGTATAGTGAAAACCAGTGGCAGCTGGTGGGTTTCAAAACTGAGGAGGCAGGACAAGGTTTAACTAGGGGGGTCCAGGGCCATGCTCCCCCGGAAGAACATTTTTGGTGTAATCACTCTAAAATGGTTGGTTTTGGTGACTTTTGGGGGGAGGATACAACTTAATTCTACCATTAGTTAAAAATGCATCAGTACAGTGCCTTGCGAAAGTATTCACCCCCTTGGCGTTTTTCCTATTTTGTTGCATTACAACCTTGAAATGGATATTTATTTGGATTTTATGTAATGGACCTACACAAAATAGTCCAAATTGGTGAAGTGAAATTTAAAAAAAACTTGTTTTAAAAAATTCTTTAAAAAAAACAAAAACGGAAAAGTGGTGTGTGCATATGTATTCACCCCCTTTGCTTTAATGTATTTTTAAAGTATCATATTTAATATTTGGTGGCATATCCTTTGCATGCTGCTACTTCCTGAAGTCTGTGACCCATCAATATCAAAAGACTATTGATATATTATTTTCTGGTACCCTTACAAGCGATACTATAACGTCTTTGCATTTGAATGGATCTCTATGGGAATTAGGGGGTGGGACTAGATTTAGCTGTAAATAACACTTGAACTGTATAGAATACATGGTTGGTAAAATGGCTGTAAGTCATCAAGGGTCTGAGGTATCAAACGGGCCTCAAACCATCACACTGCTGCCAGATATGCAGTAGATATGGATGGATCACTTTAAGGGTTGTTTCTCCTGACAAATTTTCCTATTGAACTCTATGGAAAAATAAGTCAGGAGAAGAAACCCTTCAAGTTATCCATCCATATCTACTGTATTTCTGGCAGCAGAGTGATGGTTTAAGGCTTGTTTGATAGGATAGACCCTTGATGACTTAGAGCCATTTAGCCAACCATGTGTTCTATACAGTTCAAGTGTTATTTACAGCTAAATCTAATCCCACCCCCTAATTCCCATAGAGATCCATTCAAATGCAAAGACGTTATAGTATCGCTTGTAAGAGTACCAGAAAATAATATATCAAGAGTCTTTTGATATTGATGGGTCACAGACTTCAGGAAGTAGCAGCATGCAAAGGATATGCCACCAAATATTAAATATGATACTTTAAAAATACATTAAAGCAAAGGGGGTGAATACATTTGCACGCACCACTTTTCCGTTTTTTTTTTTTTTTTTAAACAAGTTTTTTTTTAAATTTCACTTCACCAATTTGGACTATTTTGTGTAGGTCCATTACATAAAATCCAAATAAATATCCATTTCAATTACAGGTTGTAATGCAACAAAATAGGAAAAACGACAAGGGGGTGAATACTTTCGCAAGGCACTGTACACACTGTTTTTAAATATTAATACACTTCATTGTGTAGTTTACTGTAACCTAAAACCAGGGCCGAACTGAGAAAATCAGTCAGGCCGCATTTTAAGCGGGGAAATTTCAGTTACGAAGACTTAATTTCCTGCATTCTGGTGAATTTTAGTGCATGTGAATCACAAAATAATGAGCCAACAGCAAATAAACTTTTAGGCCTATGTTAAACACCTAGGCTATTTATTTACCCTTAGTCTTCATTGATTTTCACTATTGTTTCTGTGTGTGTGCATCTCACACAATTCAATTCCATTATTATTACTATTTCTGTGACATTTTGGTCAGTATAGTGGTAATGCACTAATTGAACATGTAATCATTAAGTAATTTATATGCATAAGAAACATGACCGTGAAACATGACCACCCCAAAAATGCAGATACTACACTCTACATTTACATTTAGTCATTTAACAGACGCTTTTATCCAAAGCGACTTACAAGTAGTGCATAAAAAACCATGGAATAGAATCCACTCTGCTCAACAGTCCGTGGAATCACCAGCAACAAGTGCCCTAGACGAGTGTGCCTTTGATGTCCTTTAAACAGCTATACAAGAAACACCAAAGTGCAGTAACTGCAATAATACAGCACTCTTGTTTTATTTCCTTAAACAGTACAATGTTTTTGTTGTTGTTTAGCTAGCTTTAAAGTAGATATCATGGGGTAACGGTAACAGCATGGATACACTAATTGAATGAGCTGCATTGACGCACCGAGAAAGAGAAAATAAAGATGCCATTTGGATTATAATGACGTTACAGATGAGATGACAGTATTTACAGCCTCCAGAAGAGCAGGTAGGCTAACGTTAGCTCGCTGACTAGCACCAGTATGACTGGCTGGCTGCACACTAAGACTAGCTAGCCAGCCAGCTAGGACTAGAGCTGTTAACCGAAGGTTTATAACGCTGTCATTGTTGAGTTTCAATGTGAGTAGCCTACTAGCAATGTTTTTCACTGGATAGTGCCATCTTCATTCAGGTTAATGAATGAATGTATGTTTTGTTATGAGAGGGGATAAGAATTGAGCTAGCTAGAGGCTAGTTAGCAAGCTCATAAGATGATGATGCAATCGGTAGAGTGCGAAGTAGCTAGCTAGATAGATAGCATGTTTATTTCATCACTGACTAACCTGGTCCCGTGCAAACATTTTGTCAATTTTACATTTAGCTGCATCTTCTGCAAGGCCCTTTCTTTTCTTCATCCTCTCCCTCTCTGCTCCACCCTTTCTCTTTTTTGGATTGCCACTACCCATCTTCCGCTATTATCGAACTAGCGCGCCACAAGAAACATGACTGATGATGGACTAAATGTTGCTGCGTTCGCTTCGGTCACGTCTTGTGATGGCAGTTTCGGATTGGCTATCGGCACATGCATGGAACCGATCACGTGTCATGATAGGCAGAGATCATACCATTAGGTGAAAGGCAGGTGGGGGAGGGGGGACTGTAGCCAGATCTGACTAAATGTGGCATCCAGGCTGCCCCATGTTGCTTTTGCTTTGAACACTGGCCTGACTGTGGGCCAATCAGCAGGCCAGGCCACCGGGAAAATTCCCGGTTCTCCCAATGGCCAGTCCGAGCCTGCCTAAAACTTTTTTCATGGTAAATTCAGAATATTCTGAAGTATATTGATTTAACATTTTTGTTGCCCCTGTATTCATCATTACGTAAACATTTTTTCAACATTTGATATGGCCAAATTATATAGACAAAAGTGGGAAATAATGACATTAGTTTATTATTTCATCCCTAAATTACTGGGTACATCAAGTACCATGACGTTCTTCAATGAAAAGAAAAACCATGGTCAATGTAGTTGGAGAAAGGGAAACAGATTATTTTGATAAAAGCTGACCTGCCCTTTAATTCAACTCCCACTTCCATACTGTTTAAACTCATCTTTGAATCTGGATGGCTGAATTATATATTTATATGAATCACAAAAACTATGTTTAAGTGAAATGTTTGCGTTTGTCAAAATCCTCAAAATACAGGAAATTAAATTGATCAGCCGTAACGCTAACATTTCCTTAGTTTTTACACCGGGAGGTTTAATTGATACTTGGTATTATCATACACGTAACACTCACTGGGAATTATAACCATATGACATTCAAAACATCATCCTAAAAGAAGTATTAAATCATGTAGCGTAAGAGTAATGTTTAAATCGTATTTTCTATAACACTGCATTGTGAAAAGAGAGATTCCCAACGTTTATGCGAGTTGAAGCCTATTGCACAACAGAAGAATATTGTACATTTACAGTAGTTTACCAGGTCTTCCGGGTGGAGTTTCCCACCCCGAGCGTAAGGTAAGAGCAACATGGCCGCCATGTGAATAAGGTCAATTACAGCCCTTTTACAACAGGCTAGTTAACGTTTGAATGTCAGTGTACCTATCATAACGATCTTCCATTGTTCTCTCAATTGTTTAGAACTTTAGAACAATGGAATTATTCTACCCTTGAGAAGCTATCCAGATTAGTAGGTTAGCATTTTGTTTTTCCCATGTTAAGTCTATGGACACTTCATCATCAAAATTTTTAATTTTACGGTCTCATTCAAATTAAATAAAGTTTACAGCCATGAAAGTACAAATGTGAAATGGCATTGAGATTGGTTTTGAAACAGCGGAGATATCGAGGTTCAAAAATCACTAACGCGCTCAGTGTATGTTTGCGTTGGTCAGCTCTTCAAAACATACAATGAGCGCGTTATTTGTAGAGACCTTTTACCCAGTCCTCTCGTTCAGCACCCAAATAAGAACATTTCCATATCCACATTCTTCCATTTGCACTCGCACCCCATTCGGTTTTATGAAGTATCGCTTTTAACTTCTCCTACCTGTTTAAATGACATGACCATAAAATATAAACCCTCAAGATCACTTGTATCACAACATGCTGGCCTTCTTATCATCCTGAGAATATATACAACTTCTCTTATCGAGCCCATCATTATGGAATGGCATGCCTGTCCATGTTCAAAGTTGGTCTCATTTGTCAAACCTAGAAGCCCTAGACCTCTATCTTCAGTCTAATATCTCATGTCTTTCCCCTGTACCCTGACCTCTTCCCTTAACTCCCTGTCCCCTTTTCCTCTTATTTTTATTTTATTTTGGATATTTTATTGTATTTTTTCTTGTTTTATTTAACTGTTTTGAGACTGTAAAAGTGCACTTCTAAAACTTTTTTGACTTAACCTGAATCAAGCACCACTTTTACTGTATGTTTTTCCATTTTTCAGTCCCTATGAGCTTACAGCTGAGCCTAGAACATTAGGATTGTTTAATTGAATCTGGGAGAAGGGGAAAAAACTTGTTTGCTTAAATTGCATTTGTTCTTAAAGTGGCTAAGTGAGTTTGAATCTTGGTGAAGACCTTAGAAGAAGAGAATAGGATTAATTTCTACAGTAAGGAAAGATACATTGTTCTTTTTTTGCTCAATTATTTTAACATGATTTAGGGAGACTTTAAGGAAGGTTTTCTGGCCTTGATAAAAATTGAAATTGGAAAAATATTGAAACTAACACTAATTAGCCTCTTATTTCACGGCACACTTGGGATGCCTTGACGGCACGCCTTTGAAAAATCACTGATGTAGGCAATACTCTGCTAGCCACATGTGACTGCTTATGAAACAGTTAATCTTTTATGTGCTAATGGATACACAGAACTGAAAAGCAGTGATTAATGTCCCAGTAGTTAATCTAACTATCAGTGAGGTGAAAGCCAGTTTTATAAGCAAACAACAAGATTAAATGTTGCCTTCTCATCTCATAAAAATGGATGTTGCCTTTGGGAATTAGCTTATCACTGTGGCCCCATAATGTTCCTAGTGGTGTTAAAATAAAGTGAAAACAACCAAGATGCACATAAACAGGTCTGCTATTCTTTGAGTCAGATCTTCAGTACAGGGCGATTCTTTGCTGGAAAATGAAAGATCCCGTTTCTTGTAGTGTTATAACGAGTGATCGTGACAAGACAGTAGACACATCCCGCTTTTCACCCCTTGTGCATTTCAGAAAGCGGGAGGGCGAGGGGGGGTGTTTGTGACCCTTTGAAGGTGGCTTACTGGATTAAAGAGAAAATAATAATAATCTTCCAAATAGTGTGTTTCATGGAGATATGTCTAGGTGGCATATCCGTAATTATTTGAAGTCACATCCACTTATTGTAGCCTACCCAAGTACTTGATTATGTAGCTAGCTCAGCTGGGTAATCGTCTAGGAAGCGGGTAAGGTCATACCTGCAGTGCCAGTCAAGGCTATGACTGTGCCATTGTGAAGCATGCCAGATCGTCATACTGGAGCACCAAATTCTGACTGTTCGGCCTGTTCATCACATTTTTTAATGCCCAACCGGGAGTGTTCATGACTGAGAGCTTGAATCCAGTGAGCCCAGCAATACTAGAACACCACAGCAGAATTCCTGAGCTTACAACTAAGGCAATTTTAAACCTCCAAGGTAATTATCTGACATTTAATGCTATATTTTAACATTTCTTCAAGTTGTGGGAATTATTCAGTCAAAGGGTAACAGCTCACATTGTTGACGCAGAGTCAAGACAGCAATGAATATTCATTTGAAAGCATGATTCTTTTTGGAATGTATCTTCAACAGGATGCATTTTAATTTAACCATATCTCTTGGCCTTCGTAGGCCCGCCCTACAAGTACATTTTTATAATGAGATTAATTATCATAAAATTATGTTTTCTCTTTCTTTGCTGGATCAAAAGTAGGCAGTCGTGCCCTGAAAGAAATTAGATAAATGGCACCTTTTCCCCTTCACTATACTGACACAGCTGGAACTCACACAGTTCAACCTTCACCAACCACATCAGCAAGGGTAGGATAAACAGGGTTAGTGATCCCCCTTTTCCCCATTAATCATTTAGATTCTATATCAAAACCGCAAAACCACAGGCTCATTTTCATTGGATTGAGTTCTGGCTGGAGCACAATGCTCACATGAATAGCTCTACAACTTATTAAGAACTTTTTTGGCAATCATGGGGTCAAAGATTAATCGTTGACTGACCGATGACTTTTTTACTGCTCTGCAATGGGCAATGGTAGGATTGCAGAAGCTACAAGCTCTCTGACATGTATGCAAACTTTATTATCATATTCATGTTGTTAAATTGCTCCACTCTTAGAAGATTAAAAAATGAATTCCCAGTGGCTTCATTACCTTATCCCTGAATATAATAAGAGTATCTGTCCAAACCATCATTTTACTTTGAAAAATACATGTGAATACAACAAAAATAAAAATATTTTCAGGCAGAACATAGCTGCAAAGACCCAGTACAAAAACATGCATACACATTTATCTGATTCTCAAGACACACTTGAAACTGTACTTTTGTATACCGTGTATGCCTTGAAGTTGAGTACAACACTTTCACTTGCAGAATTATCATTATCCAAACTGTCTTATGTTGCGTTAGATTCATTTATTTTCTTATGCTGCGAGTAAGACTTGGCCATGCATGATTAAGTCCTTTTGGGACATTACAGTTCAATTCAGTCCAATCAAAAAGTATTTTTAAATGGTCTGCACTGTTGAATCATGCCATTTCAATACTTTTGAATTATCTCTGATTATTCTCAGATTACGTTTTTATATATTAAGTCGGCAGAATAAATTTTTCTGTGTGTTTGCATGCAAAATACAGTTTGTGCCCTAGCTGAAATGTATACAGTGGAGGAAATAATCATTTGATCCCCTGCCGATTTTGTAGGTTTGCCCACTGACAAAGAAATGAACGGTCTATAATTTTAATGGTAGGTTTATTTTAACAGGTTTATTCTGTGAGAGACAGAATATCAAAAAAAAATCCAGAAAATCACATTATATAAAAGATATAAATTGATTTGCATTTGATTGAGTGAAATAAGTATTTGATCCCCTACCAACCAGCAAGAATTCTGGCTCCCACAGACCGGTTAGATTAGTCCTCTCGCTTTAAGAAAGTACTCCTAATCTCAACTTGTTACCTGTATAAAAGACACCTGTCTCAACTCGTTACCTGTATAAAAGACACCTGTCCACAGAATCAATCAATCAGATTCCAACCTCTCCACCATGGGCAAGACCAAAGAGCTGTCTAAGGATGTCAGGGACAAGATTGTAGACCTGCACAAGGCTGGAATGGGCTACAAGACCATCGGCAAGCAGCTTGGTGAGAAGGAGACAACTGTTGGTGCGATTATTCGAAAATGGAAGAAACACAAAATGACCATCAATCGCCCTCGGTCTGGGGCTCCACGCAAGATCTCGCCTCGTGGGGTATCGATGATCATGAGAAAGGTGAGGGATCAGCCCAGAACTACACGGGAGGAGCTTGTTAATGATCTCAAGGCAGCTGGGACCACAGTCACCAAGAAAACCATTGGTAACACACTACGCCGTAATGGATTAAAATCCTGCAGCGCCCGCAAGGTCCCCCTGCTCAAGAAGGCACATCTACAGGCCCATCTGAAGTTTGCCAATGAACACCTGAATGATTCAGAGAAGGCTTGGGAGAAGGTGATGTGGTCAGATGAGACCAAAATCAAGCTCTTTGGCATCAACTCGACTCGCCGTGTTTGGAGGAAGAGAAATGCTGACTATGACCCCAAGAACACCATCCCCACCGTCAAGCATGGAGGTGGAAACATTATGCTTTGGGGGTGTTTCTCTGCTAAGGGGACAGGACGACTTCACCGCATCGAGGGGAGGATGGACGGGGCCATGTACCGTGAAATCTTGGGCGACAACCTCCTTCCCTCAGCCAGGACACTGAAAATGGGTCGTGGATGGGTCTTCCAGCACGACAATGACCAAAAACATACGGCCAAGGCAACAAAGGAGTGGCTCAAGAAGAAGCACATTAAGGTCATGGAGTGGCCTAGCCAGTCTCCGGACCTTAATCCCATAGAAAATCTGTGGAGGGAGCTGAAGCTTCGAGTTGCCAAGCGACAGCCTCGAAACCTTAAGGATTTGGAGAGGATCTGCAAAGAGGAGTGGACCAAAATCCCTCCTGAGATGTGCGCAAACCTGGTGACCAACTACAAGAAGCGTCTGACCTCTGTGCTTGCCAACAAGGGTTTCTCCACCAAGTACTAAGTCATGTTTTGCTAGGGGATCAAATACTTATTTCACACAATCAAATGCAAATCAATTTATATCTTTTATATAATGTGATTTTCTGGATTTTTTTTTTGATATTCTGTCTCTCACAGAATGAACCTGTTAAAATAAACCTACCATTAAAATTATAGACCGTTCATTTCTTTGACAGTGGGCAAACTTACAAAATCGGCAAGGGATCAAATAATTATTTCCTCCACTGTATATGATACACCTGAAATCTGTGGTTTTAACATACATTTCAAGTCGGCTTTAATTACACACTGCATAATACAGAATAAAGAAATAAATGAAATGGGAATTAACAAACATAACCCTATTTCTGAATGCTTACCAGTCCGTTCTGCCAGCCTGTGATTTCCTGACCATGTTCCTTCTTACTCTGGTTTTGGAAATTGGAGAATAAGCAGGAATTTATTAATCAAGTACTTTGCCACAGTTTATTGTCTGCTGGTTTTGTGTCATTGCTTATGTATCAATTCTTTACTTAGGTAATAGGGTTGCAATATGGGTGACATGAAGCCTCTTTTAAAGTTCAAAACATGAAAAAATAAATAAATAAAAAACGTCTTGCTTGGAATTCCTACCTGCGCAAGGACCACTGCAGTGAAGCACCTTCTCACAAGTCAGTACATTTCCCCCCACATTACTGATCACACAGTACTACAGGAGATGCTTATATCTGACTGATGACGCCTAGTAGCCTGTAGTCGCCTGGTCTGTTGTTGGAAGGAGCTAATTAACAGTAGCCTAAGGAATCTGGCAATGATAAACTCTTCCTATACCCCTGTAGAATTGTATCCTGCCACCAGCGACTCCTGCTTATAGTCAGGTAATACACAGCCCAGGCTCAAGTTGTTTTCACTTGAGCCCAGCATTTGTGTTGCACAATTTTAGTTTTCTCCTCCAAATTTTCATTTTATTACTCATCTAATAGACATTACAGTAACTATGACCAGTTTGTTTATGACTGGTATTGTAAAGGGGCCTGTATCTGACCTGTAAATTGACCAATATTGTTTTTGCGGGGATTTTCTGTAACAAAAAATCGGTTTGACAAGACTTTTTTGTAAATTGCTTAAAATATGAGAAAAGACCATCAAGTAATAGCCTTTTTGCATTCAGTGAATTAGTCTTTAGGTGCATCCTTGTCTGTTCCTTCACACTTTTACTGTCCTCACCTCTCTCCTTTTTGACTTTTCTTTGCTATCCTGTCCAAAAAAAAAGGCAGACATCTTCCCTGTCAGTATTAAACCAGTCAGCAGGACCTCACGCACACACAAAAATGTATTTTTGAAGTAAAACTTAAAAGTAGTGTGCCACGCAACAATTTTCTTGTGCAGCAGGAAGCAGATATATATTGAATTTCTTGCTGAACATGTAAATGGGACACAGGCTGACAACACAGACAGCACCGTCTTTGAAAATTGTGTTTCAGGGAGACAGCCACAAAGTAACCAGTCATCTTCAATGCCTGGCCTAATCTATTGGGTTTAATGAAGGCAAGATTTTAAAATTTTGTATTTAATTTGATTTAGCATTTTTATGAGTCAGGCCCCCGTGCTAAATCACATTAAAAATGTTTATAGTCGCATTAACTTTCTTGCTTACAGTCAGTGCTTTGGACTACAGTTAATAAATGCAACCGATTTACATAAAATATTCAAAGAAGCCCATTATTGCCACAGCGTTTCATCTCTGCTGCTAAACTTCAATCAGTTTTGCATTTGAAATGCATTAAATGTCTTGGTAAAATGTTATAATCTGCACAGCAATATTTTTTATAGTTGGTATTGGGGGAAATGGAACTTATGTGAAGCACATTAATTCCTCTGCTTAATTATTTAAAATGTATTGATTTCTCATGCATTATTTCAATTTATAACGCATTAAGTATTTAAAAAATTCATGTAATTGTCTTGTTTATCAGAGCATACAATGCTATTCTTGTTATAAATCAGAAATGGTGACTTCAGGCCTCTGAAATCACATGGACATTTTAACTGCTTTTGTTTAATTTATTGCACCATTTTGAAATTTAATCAGGCCATCAATATGAATTTTTTTCAAAAAGTATTTTCTTTGAAATCATTACCATGTAAATGGCGAGGTGCCACGAACATTCATTCACTCTGTTTTCCTGCAGTGACTGTGTAAATACGCCATCTACGTGAACAAAGTGTCATATGAGTGTCCTTGAATATATATTCTGGGACCAGTTTTATTCAAGGTATCCTTTATGGACTATGTTTTATCTATGGCCTATATTTTGCAATTTATTTTTTCATATTATGGAGGTTTATTGATAGATTTGGTACTGCATATTTTTTTACACCAGCTTCTCACCTTACCATGGTGACAGAATGGAGCCCTTGTACACATCTCATTGAATTCTGGGGAAGATTCTACAGATGTTGTTTGGACATTTGTGAATGCATTCCTGTATCTTTCAGTTTAGAATGCGCAGTAACATTGATCATCAGTGCTCATTCTGCAACCTCTATTACTGATTTGGGAGAGCGCAGACAATCATGTGTTTTCCTCCAAAGCACATATGCCAAGTGGGGCTACTTTACATTTTGCGCATGTGATATAATTATTTTGTATAAACTATTTAGTATAAATCATAAAGCTAAATTGTGGCATTGTCATCGCAATTTATTCATTTATTTATTTTTTTACATTTAATTTCCATTTTGTCCTTATATTTCAGTATATCTGCTCCAGATGAGTTACGTATCTTTCAGCTTTCAACAATGGAGGGGTTATAAAATCATACAATGTCTTGCTTCTTGATAAATTAATAAGATTCTGTAGAATAAATGTGCACAGGTGTATTGAGTATTATTGGAAAAGACTATACATTTAGGGCCGGATTCAGAGATGGCCAACTTAAGTCATGCGCTTAAGTGCCTCTAAATCCGTGCAATGAGATACGCCGTATTCTAACCTGCACTACGTGGCTGCTTTTCTCAAAATGTGGGTGGTACAGGGAATGATACTCTAATTACCTGTTTCTTGTACCTGTCCCCTGGGTTGCCAGCTTTCTACTAAAAAAAAAAAAATGTGTGTGGGGGTATACATTTTCAACGTGTCAATGACATTGGCTTTAATAACCGCACTTTGTAAAATCAAATGAAATCAATATTTATTTATATAGCGCATTTCACAACTAGTTGTCCCAACGCGCTTCACAGAAAAACCCAGCCTAAACCCCCACAAGAGCAAGCCAAAGGCAACAGTGGCAAGTAAAAACTCCCTGGTGTAACTAGGAAGAAACCTTGGGAGGAACCAGACTCAAGGGGGGAACCCATCCTCCTCTCGATTGGCTCAGGGTGTAGGGCTTAATGACCAGCATGGTCAAAGCAGCCAATGTCCATGTTAATAGAATTAGCAGCAGCTAGATGACAGTCCAGATGTGGTGACAATGATGGTGGGGAACCGGGCGCCGATGGCAGCGGGCAGCGGTTGTGAGGAGGGGAGGGGCAAGCGGCGACGGAGAGGAAGACAGATAGCAGCAGTGAGGGAGTCCAGTTGACACAACTCTCGAGATGCGGGGCATAAGCCCCGCCGGCAGAATGTAGAAAAAAGAGAGAGAGAAAGCAGTTAGGGAAAGTGTAATAGAGCAGCAGGAGCACCAACTGGGCGGGGGGGGGGGGGGGTGGGTGTTGGACATGTGCCGCCGCCAGGAGTAATCTATAGCTGCATAGCAATGAAGACAGAGTTTGGGAACCCATCCAGTCATGAGGGAAAACAATCCTACCCACCTATCAAGAGCCAGCCCAGGAAGATGGGGTCACAGCTGTTGACAGGTGACAATAAGGAAAGGATGCCACCCCACATTACTCTTTGGCTAAAGGCTTCTCTGGTCCTGTCCTACCTTTGTGCATCGTAGTTGCTCTTGCGTGATGGGGAAGGCAGTGAACGTATTAATCCGTCGTATTGATAAAATGATCATAGCTTCTATTGACGACTTGGATATACCCATCACACAATCAAAATAACAAATCGCTGGACAGTGGTTGCACGCAATATTATTAAGTAAACAATAAATCATTGGATTTACTGAAAAAAAAGTTTTAAAAATCTAATCTTTTTTTAACGATTTACCTAATAAAGTCATGCAGCCTACGGTGGTTAAACACAATAGCCTATGTTGGACGTCTTCTACTTAGGTCTGGTATGATGTACCAGATGGTCAATCATAACCTACTTTTACATATTTTTCTTTTTATGACAGCTCTTTGATAATTGCAAGTTAGCCATGCAAAGGAAAATATGACCAATATGATGTTCAAATAACATGCACTCATACTAATATCTATTTATGTGAAAGATGCTGTACTTTTTATAATAATCCATTGGTGGCACTAGACATTAAACACCTTTTTTTCCAGAAAAAGTTGTGCGGAAAAAATTGATTAAGTGAAAACTCTGAATCCGCGTATCTTGACGCCTAGTTTTCATCAAATCTCCGCCCCGCGCGCGTATACTGGAAAGACGCTTAAAACAGCGGATAAGTCAAAATTCTGTATCCCAAATGGCTTAAGCTAAGCGGAATTTCGGGAGTATGCGCCATTTGCGCATGATTATCTAAACTCTGAATCTAGCCCTAAGGGATGTTTCTTGTCATCCAATGTGCTGCATACTTTGTGTCTGTCTCACACGAAGATGATCAATTTGAGCCCACTGGTTTTACTTCTTTCACACATTTAGTAGTTGTCAGATCTGTAAATGCTTTGTAGAATCTATAAACAATTTGAAGAGTTCTTAGTTCATACCAGGAGTGGCCAACTGTAATCCTAGATAGCCACACCATGGCTGTCATATCTCTTCACTCAGGCCCAAAGACCCAGGTGGGGTAATTTGCCAGTAACTGTGTAATCAACCACTGTAATGATCGACCGAGAGAGAATCTGTGGCTCGGTAGGATCAGAGTTGGTGTACATGGTATATAAGATGGTTATGATGACATTGGATAGTCACAGCTTTCACCAAAAGCCCCATTGACTCTTCTTGTTGGGGGCCAGTTTGAAAGTATTCTAGTAGAGCCAAGAGCTCTGCAATGTGGTTTTCACCCATTCCGTTACGACGTGGATCATTTCAGATCCTCTCTCTTATCTAAAATCAATAACCATTTAATTTCTTTCCTTTTGGTGTTTAATAAGAACATTATTTGTGCAGGAAGCCATGTCATTGTTAAGAGGCTGTAACACTCATTTCAGGGTTCACCACACAGTGTCAGTGTTGCACCACTGTTGTCTGACTTTAACACCTCCCGTTCCTGCCCTGACACAGGCGACGGAGAACAGGGGGCCGCGGAGAATCCTGGAGAGAGCAGCAGCACCCACGAGGCGCAACCCCCTGACGGTTCGAAGGATGACACATCTGCTGAAGAGGTTAGCCAAATCGCTTCCCTAACACGCAACATCCCCTCATATTCCCAGATTAACAACCGATATAAACAGTGTATTTTCATATGGTACTTCAGTTAAGTTTCTCTGAATCAAGACAAACATTTTGCCAAGTATCTCATGGTAATAAAATGCGAGCTTTGCAAACTAAAGCTCCATTGGTTTGAATGCCTGCATGTTCTTGAATTTAATTTGTGAAGCATTTGAATTGGATAATGATCACATGAGTATTTTTTTTCACTTATTTAAGATGTGTTGATAATAGATGGACTATAGTAGCTGCGCCTATTGTTATTATTTATAGATTTATTTATTTGGTAGCCACTCTTATGTTGCCGTGTTGTATCAAACATATCACATTGGCAAGAACAACTACAGTAGATGCATGTGCCATTGCAGCAAACATGTGAGAGTGCTAAAGTATAAACATAACAGTAAACGCATTATGAATAACAATTCTCCTAATGAACAAAATATTTAAATCATGAAAAATATAAAAAAATATAATAAATAATACCATATTACTATATAATTGAAATGGCTGCAGTACATTATATTCCCCAATTGAAAAATTAATTCAATAATTGGTTTTATCTTTATGTTGCTCAGGAAATAATACATTCATGTTAAGAAACCTACCACTGTTAAAACAAACAAAACAAAAAAAGGAAAGCTTTCTCACAATATGAACAAAATTGCTCCATACCGACAGAAAACACAAATTGTTTTATTTCATTGTGTCAATTTATTTCAGTGTGTCAATGTTTATTTCATTTAATATCCAGCAGGATGAACTAATACTTATAACCTTCCAAAACAAAGTACATTTCATCCGACAACTATCATTTCAAAGACAAAAAAAATCAAGAAATAGTAACACAGGTCTTCTTATAGAAAACCTGTCCACATGGCAGCATGGGCTTTTTTATACGGGGTAAACAGCTTTGGAAACATTGTTCTTTAGACGTGCATTTTCTGTAGCCATGTTACACTGGGTATAAGAAGAACCTTTTTGCTCTTTTTCCAGGTTGCCTATGATACACAGGGGGCTCTATCTTGGTCTAAGCGCATGGCGTAAAGTCCATTTAGGGCGTGTCCAAGTCCACTTTTGCTATTTTAACGGCGTGTTTTTTGGGCGCTAAGCGTGGCACAACGTGCAAATGGGCTGAACCTAGTCTCTTCATTAATTATAGGTGTGTCTCGAGCGTGACATGCAATAAACCAATCAAAATGTCATATCCCATTCCCTCTAAAAGCCTGCTTTTCCACCTTGGCGGATTGCTTGATGGCGAAACAGACATGCTCGTCCATGTTTAGTGAGATCAAGGAATAGGCTAAATGGATCAATAGTATGATCAATATTATTCGGACTAACCATTAGCCTATGCGTTCCCGGTAATTCCCGACAGGGCTGTTATTTTACAAAATATATGCGGTTAAATTTTGTTAAAAGGACCTGCAACAGCTGAGAATAAGCTATCAATGGCTTCAGTCTCACCTTAGAAAATGACAATTTAGCCTGCTTGTTCAACGAATTTCGTTTGATTATGCAATGAAAGTGTCAAACATCAATTCCATGAGGCTGTTCTCATGGAGTTCTCGAAGTTCAAGCTTCATCCGAAGTTCATTAGGCTACCTGCATAGTAATATTGATTAAAAACATAAATAACGTTATTTTGCCTTAATGATGACACTAAATACAATAAAGTTGTCAGGTTGGCAACCCATATGTTCACGCATATTTCACCTTGTTTTATAATGTCCTGTTTATGGAAATGTGAGCAACCTGTTTTACTCGTAGCGTAATGCTTTAAAACAATCCACTTTCCCAGGAAGACCGTGAAACGTGCGACTTACAGCAGGGGAAACAGAACATGCAGCGCACATGCAGAGAATGGCATTAAAATTAATTGTGAATTAATTGTGTAACGTGCTGCAAATTTGTTTTAGTTTCTAATTAGACGCTTAGTTCTCTTTAAAATCGTTTTGTTCAGTTATGGAATAGCAAGTGAAATCAACTGGGTTTTAATAAGCTGAGAGTATGGAAAAACCTGGTCACTGTAATTAAAAAAATATGAAGGACAAAGAATACTAAGGTTCAAATTCAGTTAACATGGTTTATCTCCGTTGTTTAACCGTAGGCTTTGGAAAAAACCTTATGCACAGCGAATCCGCTGTAGCTTAGGCTATTTGAAATACAATAAATGCAATATTCACTGGACAAGGTTTTGAACTTTTTTCAGTCAAAACCATTCTATTTACTTACAGGCTGTAGGCCTCGAGAGCTGTATTGTAATGACATCTGAAGCCCCTTTTATTATTATGCATTTTTTTATTTAGCCTACACAATAATAATATTTCACATTGTAATCTTGATATTTTTAGTCATGCTTATGCCCGCCCCTGTGTGTAACAGACAAGATGGTGTACACGCGTTGTGCACCCGCCTATGTAGACGCACTTATATGCGCCGTTAAAATAACATGTAAACAACTGCGACATGACTTTCGACTAGGTTTGTGGTGGTTTTAGCGCAAGCTCTTTCTGCTGGCTCAAGATAGCAATACGCCAAAAATAATCCTGGCCACTCCTCATCTTAAAACCAACACGCCCAGTTCACTTGTAATGGGCGCAAGAATACATGGTATTTAAACGACGTGAACGCAAGGCGTTATAATGAACCATGCGCCGGGTGTAAGATAGCAAATACACTTGCGTTTGGGTTAGTGCCGCTTAGCGCCGGGTGTAAGATAGGGCCCAGGGAATGTTTTATGTGTGTATTTTGACAAGCGAGCAATGGCCATCCAACATGTATGAATCTCATTTGCAGCCATTAACAACATGCCTTGTACCATATCTCAGCATTTAATCTACCAGGTCTTCTAGTGAACCTTTTCAGCCAAGTTTAGGAAATATGATATCTCCTCGATCTTCTCTGGTAAAAAGGGGTTGGACTCACTTTCAAGAAACTTGAATTTATAGCAGTGGTTTTACCATGAGTTTTTAACTGGAATGAGATTGCCTATTTGACTGAAATGTACAGTGGGATTAAAGATATTTAAAATAGAGATGGGATTGTCAGTTGGCTTCTGCATTAACACAAACCTACTTTTGCCCCGTTTTATTTCTGCAACTAGAATTGGGGTTGGTAGACATCATTCTTAGAAACCGTTACTCTGGGAACAGTTGCTGAAATGTAATTAGCCTCTCCTTGGATAGAGAATAGATTCACCATGGATGTGAGGTTTGACTTAGCTTTTTGTAAAACTTCACTGACAAAGCTATAGTAGTATTTCTAGTAACCATTTTAGACAAGTTTGGTTATTCTAGTGTTTTCTATTTATTTATTTAATCTTTGGGATGCATTAGTCAACCTTTCATTTTGGTAGTTTTCATTCGATTTTACTGGAATTAAGCAATAAAAGGAGATTTATTCTGGTGCCAGCTGAATAAGGGAGAATTTGAGTCAAAGGAAGTTTCTGGACTCAATATTGTTTCCATTCCTCCCTGACAATACCACTCAATGCCTGAAAGGATTACCTCTAGAATAGATAATAATGAGCACAATGTATTGAGTTAGCTGGCAAGGGAACATTATTCCAAGTAAAGCAACCGCACATCCAAATTGCCAGTACAGTTAATTAGCTTACAAACTGTTAAAATGTTCACAACAAAGTAAATTAGTACTGGCCATCACTTAGGTTTGAGCAATGAGTTACATGATGCATATAGTTACCTACATGTACTCTAGCCTTATTAAATGGGAATGGCATTAATTCTATGTTTGATGCACTAAGTGCACTCTCCGGGGGTGTTTAAATAGTATGTCAGTTTTAGTGCATTGTTTGGCCCAGACAATGAAGAACATCATTAACAGTATTTTCATTTTTTTTGATAACCTGCTGGCTTTACAATGGCTAATCTAGGGGATTAGGGGGTTTTGATGTTTAAAGCAAGAAAGTTCTGATGTTTAAACTCCAAAGAAGCTTGTACAGCAGCTTTGTTTTCAGAAGCATAAATTTTATAGCATTTATTCACTATTGTAAACATAATATTGTTTTTACACTGTGCCAGTACTTCTTTCATCGGTCTCAGATTACATGCACTACAGGAACTTGAAAAGCCAATCACAAGTCCAATACTATGTTGAGAAAATCGGTTAGCTGTGAACTTGGAACACTTCGTTTTTTTGTTGCAATGATGCCATATGACATGGGCTGTCGCGGTTTGAAATGTTCCCACCGCGGTTGTGTATGTGGCTCATTGCTGCGGGGTGCGGTGGTACCGCCCATTTTAATTTTAATTTTATTTTTTTAAAGACATGCGAGTTAACCCGCGATCGGTTGGTCGTAAGACAATAGCGGGTCCTAAGAACAGGAAAAAAAATTCTAACGTCGTAGGAGTCCCGAAACAATTTCAAACATGTTTGATAATCTATCCATTTGTCCCTCAACATTCTGAAATGTGATAAAAGTAGGGATGTGAACGTGTAGCCTACACGAAGTTTGAATCATAAACGTTTAGAAAAATCCCTATGCAAAAAACTTATTATTATTGATAATTTATTTTTTTACACAAAAAATACATTCATAACAAACTGGAGCCTAACCTACAATCGTTGTCATAAATGGGGAAATAAATACTTACCTACTAAATACCAAGCGTCTTTCAAAACAATCACGTTAGTTAATCATGTTAACCAGCCAATGGGTGCGTGCGCTCGTAAATTCACTCTCAGACATCATCGACACCGACTCACTAAACATGGCGAACGTCAAAATGCAGACACAGCGAAGCTCTTCGTGGCAGTTTTTCTACAAAATTGAGGGAGATTACCAAACAGAGCAATGTGTATATTTATTATTTCAGTAGGCGATATCATTGCCTTTTTGGTTAATTAATCAGCTGGTTCGTGGTGCCCCAATAAGTTAATGCTATGCTGCTGCTCTCAAAAGCCGACAGAGCGGGATTTTCAAAACTGCATGACACTGTATCAATTCGCCAGCTCCCAATTCAAGCACAGAAACCGATACATAGGATGTTTTTGACTGACTCAAGTTTGCAACAATGTACAAGGACTGGAGGAACACTACAAGACCGGAAAAATAGACGTAATGATTTACTGTATATGTCGGGGGGAGGGGGGAGAGGAGCGGAACGCTCACTCAAATTACCCAGTTTCATTGCATTATTTGCTGCTGCCTGTAATGTGCTTTCATGTTTTTCAAAAACAAAACATAATTAATTAGTTTTATATTCAGATGTGTTCTTATATCTTCTATTCATCATCCAAATATGCCTATTTATTGAATATTTGTACATACTAGCTACTGGCGTTAAAAAATATATTTATATATCAGAAAACGTGTACACGTGTTTGAAATTGCCCCCAGTAAACGTGTAGATTTTTTTTGTTTTTCACATCCCTAGATAAAAGGTTGCGTCGTGTAGTGCGGCATTGGACTTTCAGCAGTCGTATCCTATTACAGTCTTCCCATGTGTTAACGGTTAAAGATGGAAATAACACAGATAGACAAATAAACTGTTTATTGCCTTAAAGTGGAACACAATATAAATAAGGGCAATTAGAACAACAGCTAAATAATAGCCTAACAAATAACAATAATATGCCAAAATACAGGAAATGTTTTTTTTTTTTTTTTAAACAACCGCGGCTGTCGCGGTGGTTTGTACTCCATCCGCGGGTGCCTTGACACAATCGCGGTGGTGCGGTTACTGCGACAGCCCTACATATGACAATGGCAGCCTGGTTCTTCAAGGAATGTTGCAATGTTGTCAGATTAAACCTGTGATGGTTTTAATGTTGTTGCATTTTGTGTATACAGTGGGGTGCAAAAATTTGGGCACCCCTGGTCAAAATGCCGTTTGACAATTAATGTGAACAGAAGCTAACCTGACCTCTAAATGCTAGTTTATTTTTCATACATTTATTTCTGATCTTTCCCTTTTTCTCCCAAACAGAAGCTAACCTGACCTCTAAATGCTAGTTTTTTTTTTTCATAAATTAATTTCTTATCTTTCCCTTTTTCTCCCAATTTGGTATCCAATTGAACCCTATGCTATTCAATTCCCCTCATGTAGGGGCTATTGTGTGTGTGATGAGTCCCTCCTGCCAATTTCTGCTCCCTCAAGGCACCGGCCATGCTCTGCTCTGGCCGGTGCAACCGCACAGACAAAGTCTGTGCCATAGACTGCTGCACCAGCACCACCGGTGCTCAAATGTACAAAGTTAAACATGGCACATTTCTTCAAAGCAAGATTACTTTTTACTTTACAGTTTCAAAATAAAAATAAAATCTTTTAGGCAAAAAAAACAACTTGTGTTTGAGCTTCTGCATTGGGCCACACCAAAATGCTTGTGATTGATCCCAATCTCAACTGTTCAATACAAAGGCGCAGGTCTCTCAGTTCTCAGCAGAAATCACATTAGCACTTTCCTCAATATGAGAAAAATGTGATGTGTCACCATGGTGCCACACCTCTCTGGGATTGATTTTCATCCTCATTTAGCAATGTCTTCATATATCCATTTTATTTTCGAGCTTGTGTTCAAAAAAGGTGGTACTTGAGAAGGGGTTAACTCAATTTTCATAAGAGTATCTGAATCCAAGAGTTGGAGTGGAGATCCAAGTCTTGAATTGAACCAAGAGTTGGATCCACCCAGAAATGACCCGAGACTGTAGAAAATGTGTGTAGAAACTGTATAAAATCTACTGTATCAATACACAATTATATGAAACATGTAATAGTTTAACTGAAACAGTGACTCTATCATTATAGAAGCAGATTTCGGGAGAGGCAAAGGAGACGTCTGAAGATGAGGGGGTGGAGAAACCCAGAGAGAATGGGGATGGTGACCCTGCCTCCTCAGCTGGCACCAACAGAAAGGAAGAGCAGAGAAATGACAACACCGCTTCACCAGATGGAGAGAAGGGGAACAACGAGGAGAAAGATGACAAGAAGAGCGAGGAGAAAAGCGATAGCCCTTCCCCCGTGCCGGACGGAACTGACGAGAAGAACAAAGAAAAAAGTGATGAGAAAGAGGATGAAGGGAAATGGGAGGAGGAAAAGGAAGAAGCAAAGCCGGAGGACAGGGAGGCAGAGACCGAGGGCCAATCCGGTGAAGGGGAAGTAAGTGACAATGGTACAGATAGAAACTCACCAGAAGAGGGTGTCTCCAAAGATCAGGGTGAAGAAGGACAAGACAAACCAGGGGAGGAGAAGGCTGGGAGTTCTGACACAGAGAAGGAAAATGCAGAGGCGGAGGACAAGTCATCAGACCAACAGTCAGACAAGGAAGAACAAGGAGGAAAGCAAGAGAATAAATAATAGGAAGATGCACTGAATTTGGTGACAAATAAGACAGGGGGTCTTATATAGGGAGAGAGACAGTAGAAAGCTACCATAGATACGCCCATTTAATCCTAATTTGGGAAAATACTGAAAATGCAGAAGACAATTGTAAATCATGTCACTATTATCTCCAAACAGGACTGAAGAAATCCCTATATCCATAGAGGCTTATTTTTACTGTGCCCATTTCCTAACAAAATATTATATAAACACATACTATAAAATGTATCCAGACAATATAAGCTATGTGAAGTTTACATGTAGTGTGCATATAATTAGGTAATTAAGAAGGAATACATCCTTTGCTTTAAGTGGAAAGGGAAAATAAATTATTAATGTTAAATTTAGAAATGGGAAATGTATTTTTATAATTTTCAGTTTTAATTGTTTGTCTACCTTTAATGCTGAATGCTGCTCCTAGAGGCTCTAGTAAGGCAGGTGTCCCGGACCCTTCTCTTATCACTAACTTATAGTTCAGCAGACTATTGTTAATTGTAATTACTAAGGCACTCTAATCAAAACATTTCTATGGAAATATAGGAACTTTGGGATCTAGGATTAGCTATATATTTATGGAAACATTGTTATCTAATTTCTATTTAATGATTATTTGAAAGCATTATTTCTGATAGTGACAATTATTATAGGAGCGCTCAGCCAAAAAGTGATATATTGTCTCTTACAGAAAATGGTAGACATCCCAATCAATCCCAATTATTTCCAATCAGTACTGTTATGCAGCATTTTGTTTGTACAATGTGTTTGACATTGTATTGCAATTAAAGTACATTTTCAAAGAGAACAGCTTGTTTTGGAGGACAGTCAATGCTGGCGAGTGGTATATCTTCCAACGTCTGTGCTTTACATGATGCACCTTGCACTGAAGTTATTTCTCATAAATACTGGCAAGAGAAGTGTACTGGTGATTTCTCTTAACCGCCCAATTAGTAAAAAACAGTTGGACAAAGGTATGAAAAATGTACTGAAGTACTAGTAAAAGTAGCCTTCACCGAAACTATGTGAGTTAGAGTACTAAAGTACACTGCCTGGCCCAAAAAAAAGTTGCCATTGCACCCGTCATGCATAGTGCCCACTGTACAAGCCTGGAGGCAGTGTCATGATCTGGGGTTGCTTCAATTGGTCAGGTCTAGGCTCAGCAACGTTATTTACATTACATTACATTACAATCATTTGGCGGATGCTTTTATCCAAGGCGACGTACAATAAGTGCATATTGAAGGTCATTGACGCAACTACAAAGCAAATCCGACAAAGCACAACTTTCTCACAGCATAGGAGCTATCCCTAGTAATAAACATGAGTAGTACACACAGTCAGCTATACATTCTGAACTATAAAATAACCAAAAACACAAGTTAAATAGAAAACAAGCAAAAAACAGGAAGCGGGTACTATAGAATGGAATGGTCCTATATAGGTAGTTTAATCGAGGTGGAGTCTGAAAAAGTGCGTTTTCAGACCACGACGAAAGACAGACAGTGTTTCAGCTGAGCGCAGCAGAGTGGGGAGTTCGTTCCACCACTGGGGAGCTAGGGTGGAAAAGCTCCGCAGTCGGGAAGAGCGGGAGCCGTTAACACGGAGGGAGGGAAGTACAAGTCGCCCTGCAGCAGCTCCTGCTCGAGGTGGTCAAGCAGGAGCGTAGTGCTGGATTAAGTCCTGTAGGTAGGAGGGGCCTGACCTTTTGGCTGCAGTGTAGGCCAGGGTCAGAACTTTGAACCTGATCTTGGCCACAACCGGCAGCCAGTGGAGTGACCTCAGCAGTGGGGTGACGTGCGAGAACTTCGGGAGGTTGAACACAAGCCGAGCAGCCGCGTTCTGGACCAGTTGTAGGGGCAGAATGGTGCAGGCTGGTAGGCTTGCGAAAAGGGAGTTGCAGTAGTCCATACGTGAGGTGACCATGGCCTGCACAAGAAGCTGGGCGGAGTAGGTGGTCAGGTACGGCCGAATTCTCCTGATGTTGTACAGGAGGAACCTGTAGGACCGTGCCGTTGCCCTGATGTGTTCTTTGAAGTCCAGCTGGTCATCCAGGACCACCCCCAGGTTCCTTGCAGAGCGGGAGGCGGTCACCATGGTTCCGTCGACGGTGATGGTCAGGTCTAGGAGCGGGGAGGTCTTGTATGGCATGAAGATAAATGCATGCAGCAATAAAATGAAGTCAGCTGAGTACCTGAATGTACTGAATGACCAGGTTATCCCATCAATGGGCATATTTCAGGACGACAATTCCAAGATTCATCGGACTCAAATTGTGAAAAAGTGGTTCAGGGAGCATGAGGAATCATTTTCACACATGAAGTTTGTCAAAACAATGCCACCACAAATGTGCGTTGTAATCAAAGCTAAAGGCGGTCCAACGAAATATTAGAGTGCGACTTTTTTTTTGGCCAGGCAGTGTAGCTTGTAAAGAAAAAGTACTAGTATTTACTTTAATTCAACACATCATTCAACGAGAATGGAATCAACCCTTAAATAGGTTATGTTTTAAATTTTAATTCCTGCTCAACTTCCTGAGCAACTGTAAAAAGTTTTGTTAAAGATGGAATTAAATTAATTGACTGCAAAGTTATATTTTTTGCATTTTTAACAAAAAGAAATGTCAAATTATAAAAATAACATTATATTATATGAACATAATATTCCTTTCATTCAGTAGGTATCATTAACCTGAGAATATGATAAACATTGTATGAACTCATTGTAAAGTAAAATCAGTAAATTGCCATAATTTAACGATTGGTAAATTACCAACAGAAAGTGATTCAACCTCATTCATGGAGAAAGCGATAGCCCTTCCCCCGAACAGCGATAAGGAAATTACGGAACTTAAGACTCGGCCAGATGACAGCCGATATGGGTGATGACGTTCTGGAAATGACGTCTAAATCATCCCCATATCAGCTGTGATCTGGCCTATTCCTGAACGTCACTGAAAGACTTCATCACAACGTCATCATGACGTAATCTGGCTTGCTGCCTTGGTCCCATTTACTAATTTGCTTTGCTAGATTAATTTATACATTACTTTAAATCCAGAGCAAGACTGAGGTGGAAAAAGTGCACTATTAACTTTGCCATTTTGCAAAAACTAGCATTATCTAAAAATACAAGGAAATAAATATGTGATCACAAATATAGACAACTTCGCTTCTAAAATACTCATCTACATACTAATGTTTAACTCAGTCATTTTGCAGTACAACAGTAGATTGTGAAAATATGTATTTAATTAAACTTGAACAATTAACACATACAGTCAGGGGTCAGCAGAGGCAGCCAAGTCAGGAGTCAGGGGGGTGTCAGTCGTCGGCAAAGTCAAGGGTCAGCAGAGTCAGCCGAGTCAGAGGGTCAGCAGAGTCAGGGGTCAGCAGTCAGCAAAGTCAGGTTTCAGGGGGCGGTAAAGTCCTGGAGTGTGTCAGAGGGTGGTGAGGATGAGTCCATCCAGGAGTTTCTGCAGAGGGCGGTCCTGATGTGGGCAAATTAACCTGAGGGAAACATCAGGGGCAGGGCAGTGAAGTCAACGATGGGTGGGATCGGCACACGCGTGCGCGGGGGTGGGGGGGTCAGAAAGATAACCAATATGAAACACAGAACAGGAGGAAAGCAACAGGATGACCACCAACAGGATGATCTGGGAAACTGATAGTTTTCATGTTGCATTGTTTTTATTGAGTTTGCATAATGAACTTCAGAATTTCATGTCTTATCATTTGTACATCTCTCCCACTCGCGCCAGATGGGCAATCTGTGGATATCAATGTTGAGTGTCAGTTGATTGTATCCATTTCGGAGACACCTCATACATTGTTGACAATATAGACAATTATTGTGGCTTCCCAAATATATTGAAAGAACAAGAAAGTCAAGACACAAAAGGCAATACCAACTTGTCCTTGTGTCCTGGGTCGTCTTCTAATCTATCCTCCATCTCCAGGAACTCCTGGATGGAGTCCATCCTCTGGAGTGAGAAGGGCACTGCCTTCTGTCCCCTCAGCTCCTTCAGTTGGTCCTCAAGGTCCAGCAGCTTGCTGAGGACTTTACGCTGAAATTCCGAAAATATAAATCACCATTACAACAATACTCAGTTGCTTCACATCAGTTTGAATTGAGTTGTTAGTGCTGGAAATACAATATAAGCATATGTGAAGAGATCTAGTTATTGAAGCATATTTTAAAAATGTTCAATTACAATACAATCATTCACCTCATCATCTATGCATGGTTATACTTACTTTCTTCCAACATTGGGAAGGCCAGTCCTTCATTTCATTTGAAAGGAGGGGAAAAAAAATTTAGAACAATAAACAAACAAATTTCGCAACTTTTCACAATATGGTTAAGAATTAAAGTGCACTGCTGCATATATTAAGACTTACCTGCCGTCTTTGGCAACTTCTTCTTGACAGGGGTCTCTAGAGGCATATTGGCAGCTGGCTTTTGGCTCACCTTCTTCCTAGGGGATCTCCTCACTATAGTTGAAGCAGAATGTGTAGTGTAATATAATAGAACATATTTTCAATGAGGAAAAATTGACGCTGTGGTGCATGAGCCATAGTTCCACAGAGACCTTTACACTTGAATGGACCTTTCTCACATGGCGGCCATGACCGTCTGTCCACATTCACTTCCACAGAGTTAGCTCATGTTAGCTAACTATGTGGACAGGAAGTAAATGTACTCAAGTAGTATTTTAGCATGTAGACCATCATGGCCACCGTGCGAGAAAGGTCCATTGAAAAAGTTTACCCTTCTGTTGAAAGCTGCCAGCCAATACTTTGACCAATGTGGAAGTAAGCCGTAGGCCCAAGAAAGCCTCATATGCAAATATATAAATAATTAAATAATACAGTCAAGATCTAGTGGAAAAGTACTGAGATGGGGGGTTGTGAGAGGGTGCAGGATAGTTCTCTGTCAGCAAGGACGAGGGCATCTAGCACACCAGTCAAAACAGGAATGTTTTCCTCCTGTGTTCCATAACAAAGCAGGAGTTGTACTTATAGATTGTGCTGACCGAACAGGTGGGAGGAGAGTTCACAAACAATTTTATTTGATAGATCAAGAGTGCCCCCAAGCGCATAGGGTAAGAACAGGTCATATAACATATTAATGTTTTGCCTAATTTGTTATTGGATAAAATAAGATATTATGAAAAGGTGTTACCACATATCATTGGTGTATTAGCAACGTAAAGGAGGAGTTATGATATTGTAAAAACTAATGTTTGTTATTGTTCGGGGAATTCTGAATCCTCTGCGTAGGTTTGTGGTTTTCCCATGTTGAATCAACATTTGACCATTTAATAAAAGATTATACTTCTGCTATTTCCTTCATCTTTATCTTGAGTATTCTTCCACTCGAAAAACCCATCTCAAATTGAATTTAACGAGGAGGGAGTCAAAGGACTTACTTCCACAGTTGGCGAGCCAGCAAGGACTCCAAGATCCCGGGGGGGATACAGGAGGGAACCAACGGCGTGCGGTGTTTTTCTTCAAGTTAGAGACCGGTCAATAGTGAGAGGTAAGCAGACACCTTTTTTAAAAAAGTCTGCAGAGAAGGATTACCCGCACTCCGTTGGCCCCAAGTGTGGTCCTACACCGGTGACGGAGCTCCAGTGGGTGAGTGGATTAATTGAATTATATTGATTATAAAAACAAAATAGAGAGGATAAATAGGTAGAAAAATTATTGTGATGAAGTAGAAATAAGCAGAAGTGACTCTGAGTGTCAAGATCTCTGAGTGTGATGTTTTGTGGGGCTTGGAGCTCAGATATTTTATGTTTTGTTTGTGGGGCTTGGAGCTCAGATGTTTTGTTTGTGGGGCTTGGAGCTCAGATGTTTTGTTTGTGGGGCTTGGAGCTCAGATATTTTGTGATATTTTGTGGTGCTTGGAGCTCAGATATTTTGTGATTTGGGGGCTTGGAGCTCTAGGACAACACTGTGGGGGAGTACTGAACTCCAAGTTAGCTAACCAAAAACTCTGAGCAACTCTTGAGCAATATAGAGCAATTCCGGATTGTGGGTCGCGTAGAGGTTGTGTGTAAAGGGACGCCTTTCCCTTCAAAGTCCGCCACAAACGGTGAATAGAGTGAAGCAGTTGAAAGATACTGCCACTGCTATATTACGGTAGGCACAATTAGGGAAACAGTGTTGTGAGAAAATAATCTTTCTAAAAGACAAAAAAAAACTATTTTTTAAAAGTTATGTTGTGTGGCCAAATAATTTACTGTTGTTAATAATACTATAGTTATAATTTTTTGTAAATAGTACTATATGTATATACATATATCTCAATTGATCAAATTAGAACAAATAGATCCATTGCACGGGTTGTACAATCAAACTGAACATAATCGATTAAACAATACTGTAACAGGAGAATAATAGAAAAAAGATAAGGTGGTGTGCTAACATTATACGATAATTTGTTATTTTGGATATGCTGTATATAATGCTGAAGGAAATTATGTAAATAACAGGGTTTTACTTAGATAAATAGTACTCCACTAGAAAAGTGGAAATATTATGTGTATGTTATTGTGGGAATACACAATAACATACAGGAATAAAGATACAGTGGGAGAATAATTAACATGAGAACAGTTATATGGAGTAAAATCTCTGTGCTGCCATTCAGGGATTGATAAATCCCTACCCAAGGTCACAGAAACAGGAGAAACATTTGAAATATGTTTAGACTGGTGGGCAGACGGAGCCGTTTGGCTGGAGTGTACCCCAGTGAGGGAATTGAGAACTGAGGAGGTAGAAGGGGAAGTTGAGCAGGGGCATTCAGGGGGAGGAGCCACACGAGTCACAGTCACTAAGTGGGAACTAACAGGATTAAAGGTAAAGGCGTGGCTACCAAGAAGAGTGGTCCCCTGAATTATAATAATAATAATAAATCAATTAAGAATTAATTATAAATTAAGAAACAAAATCAATTAAGAAACAAAACAAATTAAGAAAAAAATATTTTTTGTTTTTATTGTTTATTATTTTATTTTTATTTTTTATTTTAAAAAGAAAACATGGAGGCAAAGTTATTATAGTTGTAAGTTTTTTATTTAGTTTTTATTTTTTTATTAGTTTTTAATTTCACTTTCTAATTTAGAGGGAAAGTGTAAATTATTAATATTGGTTTTGAATGTTTTAAATTACTCTATATGCAATCCAGATTTCAGATCGCAGATCAGGAAGAGGATCAGAAACTAAAACTAAAAAGAATTCATGATTCATTTTTATTTTTATTCCAGTTCATTTTGCACCACTACAGTTAGTTTTAAAAGTTTAAAAGTCACTTTATTTTTATTTTTATTTCAGTTAACTAAAATGTTTTTATTTTTATTTTTTATTTTTTATTTTTGTTTCAGTTTTAGTTTCACTTTCAGTTAACTAGAATAAGCTTGCATGGGCTAAAGAAAAATAAAGATTTGAAAACGCGGAAGGGCGAGACTTTAAAGACACCTCTCTCCTGCATGAGTGAATTATTTCAAACTATGAGACTTGAAATATGACTATGAGAAGACTATGAAAAAATGGGAAAAGTGGACAAGAGGTGGTCCCTTGGTATGGCCTAAGGAAGGTATTTTTGGCCTTCAATACCTGCAATCAGTGGAAGCAAATGGAGCTACAGGCCTGTATCCCCTATTGAACAGCACTGGGGAACAAGAAGATTTGAGCCAGGGGCCTGATACTACTGTGAGGATGAGACCAGAGTTGGTGAAAGTGAAAGGGACCCTGGAAGTAGAAGGTAATTTGGAAACTGTTTTAATAAGATCAAAAGTTACAAGCAACAGGCCCAGAGGAAGGAGAATCAGAGACAGCCCAGAGTGACCGCCGAGGAAACGAGGGAAATCCCACAAATAGCACACCATTCCCATGCCTCCACACACCTCATGATGGGCCAGAGAATCAGGGAATGACAAGTTGCAAGAAAGAAACAGTCAAGTCGTCGGGGGCACGTGAATCTGAAAGGAGCAGCAAGCTAGGATGTGCCACCAGATATCAACAGGCAATGGAAGAAGCAGAGGGATGTGAGAAGTGAGAAGAAGGTGTGAGAATGTGAGATGTGAGAAGAAGAAATGAAGAAGAAATGTGAGCAGAAGAAACAAAACCGAAAGGAGAAGCAAGAAGAGCTGGAAGAGACCCAAGGAGAGGAGAATATGACATCAAAGGAAAAGTGAAACTAAAGTCAACTGCCATTCCCAAAGATGAATCAAGCTCCTCTGATAGTGAAGAATCAGATGAAAGTGCAATAAGGAAGAAAAAGAAAGTGACGAAGGAAATGCTGAAAACAAACCCTAAAGGAGGTGAAGAAAGCAGAACAAGCATTCCTGCGCGAAGGAGGGTACTCGCAGCAACGAGTTCAAGAATTGAAGCAGGTCTATGACATCAGTAGTGATATCCAGAACAGTGCCAGCAAAATCCTCAGGAGGAGCGGCAAAAGAAGGAGAGCACCTGCTCGATACAATCCAGGGGAAGAAGGAGACGAAGAGGATGAAGAAACCTTCCTGGCCCCATTGCAAGTCCTACCCCAACCAGGGAAACAACAGCCACTCACTAAGTACACCTCATGGTCAGAAATGACCTAGCGGACTTTGCGCCAAAGGGGGGAAGCACTCTCATCCAGTACGTGGACGACCTTCTCCTATGCAGCCCAAGTATGACCGCATGCAAAGAGGACAGTAAGAAACTGTTACGAGAACTGACACTAAAAGGCCACAAAGTATCCAAGTCAAAGTTACAGTTTTGTCAAGAACAAGTGCAATGCAGAACGAATTGAAGCAATTACGAAGGTGCCCAGACCGAGAACGGTGAAAGAAATGCAGAGATTCTTAGGAATGACGGGGTACTGCAAAAAGAGGACTCCAGAGAAAGGGCGGGCAGCAGCCGCCTTTGCAGTAGAGAAGGCAAGCAACGCCCATAACGGCAGGGCATGAAGTGTATGTGTCACATGCAGTAGAAGCACTACTCAGTAGAGGGAAATCGTCCCTAACTTATCGGAGAGTATCAGGATACGAGATCCTACTCACACAGCCAGGATTGACCATTATCAGATGCAAAGCTGTGAACCCAGTGGAATTAATGATGACCCCAGAAGAAGGCCAACCACATGAATGTGAAAGAGTGGTAGAAGCAGAAGCAAGAGCAAGAGAAGACCTACACCAAGAACCACTGATGGCTCCGGACCACGTGTTTTTTTGTGGACGGAAGCAATTGCACCAAGCGCAGTAATAGAGGTCATTTGCAGAGCTGCCCATGGTGTTGGCCACTCTGCAAGGGGGGAGATGATGAGAGAAATACAGAAACATTGGTTTATACTAGCATGATATCAAGATGCGCATGCGGATTCTAAAACTGTAGCTAAAGCCTTGGCAAGATAGATTTCCCCCAGATTCGGGGTCTGTCAGACCCTGAGCAGTGACAATGGTTCTAAAAACTAGTTTTAAATAAAAGAAAATTTTAAAAAATAAAATAAAATAGTCAGAATAGATTTTTCCATTTGGCAACCCATGATCACACATTAGGCAGGGGATTAGGCACCCCGAACCTAGTGTGTAACAGGCGGCGGCGGAATTGCAAAGTTCCGAGGGCACGTTAAAAAGATCATATAGTGCAGGGGAGAAGACTGAAGGCCCCCGTGTCTGATGAAGTATGAATTGACATACTGCCGTGGTACCGTCTAGTCGGCGTAGTTGTCGCATGTAAGTATGCAGGCACTGCGTGGTACGTGGATGACAGTCCACACCTAGCAGAGGGGAAGAGACAACCTCTGTGAACAGGCAAGGCTGGTGAAAACGGTCAAAGTTTCTATACCCATAGCAAAGTGGGATAGGGATCAGACCGTCGGTTCCCAACCGGGTGGCTAGTTACCACTACGGGGCTCGGTGTTTAGACGCTGGGCTGGGGATCGCTATCATCTGGGTCACCGGCCGGTCGGGTCGCATAGAGCAGTAAGACCATGTGTGGCGTCCCTGAAGTGGAGCCCTTGGCCGCTGCGCTCGGCTCAATGTACAGTCAGGCCACTGTAAGTTGAAACCGAATGCGTTAGTAAGCGAGCAGTGCTTCCTGTGATCAGGGTTTCTGAAAAGGAAACGCCTGGGAAGCAGAGAGGCTGAGGGTCCTTCACTCCGAGGAGTCGGGTGGAAGGAACTCAGCGGAAAGGGATCCAGCCTGGAGCTGCGCCCGAGAGAGAGGGAGGCTCGAAGGATCTAAGTGATTACATACACTGACTACATGAAGAAAAGAACAACTCAAAGGGGACATAATAAAGCCCCAACTGACTAAAGGCCCTTAGGATAGATAAAACAGACACATAAATAGATTAAGGAAAAGGGCGAAGAAGGTAGGAGACGCCTGAGTGAAGTGCTAGTAACCTCTCCTCAGGCTTCTTAGAATATGGGCTCCTAAGAAGAGGAAGAAAACATTACAAGTATAATCCAATTCTTTTTATGTAATCTTTGTATAATTATAGCGAATCAAAATTAGATGATCATTAAAAATCATTAAATACAGTAGCTTTTTGATTAACGTTTGATATTTTTAATTAACTTTTGATACTTTTGATTAAATTTTTGATATTTTTGATTAAATTTTTGATATTTTTGATTAACTTTTTGATATTCTTTATTATTTACTTATTTACTGTTTGAGAGATCATCTGTTAATTGTTAATTAGAGGAAATATTAACTTAGGTAAATTATGCATGAAACTAATCAACTACAAATGTTTATTTTTATCATACAATACTAATGTCATAACATAACTCCACCACCAGGCGAAGTATCAACAAGAGAGTGTGAGACCGAAGGGTCTCAAAGGGGGGAATGTGGAAGTAAGCCGTAGGCCCAAGAAAGCCTCATATGCAAATATATAAATAATTAAATAATACAGTCAAGATCTAGTGGAAAAGTACTGAGATGGGGGGTTGTGAGAGGGTGCAGGATAGTTCTCTGTCAGCAAGGACGAGGGCATCTAGCACACCAGTCAAAACAGGAATGTTTTCCTCCTGTGTTCCATAACAAAGCAGGAGTTGTACTTATAGATTGTGCTGACCGAACAGGTGGGAGGAGAGTTCACAAACAATTTTATTTGATAGATCAAGAGTGCCCCCAAGCGCATAGGGTAAGAACAGGTCATATAACATATTAATGTTTTGCCTAATTTGTTATTGGATAAAATAAGATATTATGAAAAGGTGTTACCACATATCATTGGTGTATTAGCAACGTAAAGGAGGAGTTATGATATTGTAAAAACTAATGTTTGTTATTGTTCGGGGGAATTCTGAATCCTCTGCGTAGGTTTGTGGTTTTCCCATGTTGAATCAACATTTGACCATTTAATAAAAGATTATACTTCTGCTATTTCCTTCATCTTTATCTTGAGTATTCTTCCACTCGAAAAACCCATCTCAAATTGAATTTAACGAGGAGGGAGTCAAAGGACTTACTTCCACACCAATGACATTCCTCAAACATTTCCTTTATTTAGGCAAAGGACAAATGAAACTAGCACAACAATGAATACACGTATTCACAGATTGTACACTATGCAAATAACACATACAAATTTAATGAGGCCATAATCTGACACATGGGATCCTCTCTGGCACTGGACCAGCAGGCTCTAACTCAAGTCACTGCTCTCGGTCGACATGCCATCCCACGCTTTTGTAAGAAGAAGAAAAAAAGTGTCTTCCTTCAATCCTCTGTTTTAAATGACTCACTTGCTCACAACCATTAAATGTAAATAATAGTGTTATGATGCTGTAATCAGACACTACCAAACTGTCAAAGAGCTTACCTGGGGTCTTCTTTGGCACTGGCCCCTTGGGCCCCTCCTTCATTGCAGAAGCCCCAGCTTTTGAGGTACATGGAAAGACAGAAGTCGTGTCTCATCAAACAGGCATAACTTTTTGGCAGTAACCAACGCCTTCAGTAACACTGAACTCTCCCTGCAATAGGAATAACTTCAACACTACAGTGCAGGGGCAATTGTTCGAAGTGATACATAGCCTGAAATAGAAAGGTTACCTTCATCGTCGCTGGATGAGCTCAGATCCTGTAGCTTACTGTTTTTGCCAAAACAAAGAAATTTAAATTGTGAGTATTCACAGACTTCACTCTGTGTTCAATGCAAGTGCTGTACAATACCCATCCCTCCCATCCATTCATTATCTAACCCGCTTATTCCTGGTCAGGGGTGCTGGAGCCTATCCCAGCATGCATTGGGCGAGAGGCAGGAATACACCCTGGACAGGCCGCCAATCCATCACAGGGCGCACACACCATTCACTCACATACTCGTACCTATGGGCAATTTAGAGTCTCCAATTAGCCTAACCTGCATGTCTTTGGACTGTGGGAGGAAACCGGAGTACCCGGAGGAAACCCACACGGACACGGGGAGAACATGCAAACTCCACACAGAAAGGTCCTCGGCCGGGATTCAAACTCGGTACCTTCTTGCTGTGAGGCGACAGTGCTAACCACTGTACAATAACATGCAATGCAATAGGCCCCTGAGATACAGCATTTGTAATCAACTTAGTCTTTGTCCCTTGGCCTGCCCCCGCTGCATTTGACTGCAGATCTGTGATAAACATAATCATAGATCACAGATACTCATGTCATGGCGTGAGGACAACTGTATTCCAAAAAACAACTAGATAACATGGCGAGTTAGGATTTACAGTAAATGCTTACCTTTGGCTTCAGGCTCAACCTGGGGTGTGTTTAGGGGTGGGAATCGAGAACCGGTTTCCCGTTAGGAACAGGTTCCAAGTTGTCCGATTCCTCGGAATCGTTCACCTTCGAGCTTATCGATTCTCTTATCGATTCCAGCATGTATTCCCTACAGCTACGCATAGTAAAACAGCGTCACGTCATGCGCGCTGTCGTTTTTCATTCAGTCAGCGTATGCTGGCTGGCAGAGTTTGGCGGCCTGTCTAAAAATATAAAATGTAAACTAATTTAAGCTACTATCATTTAAAAATCAATATAAAATGTGTTCGCATAAGATCTCCATTTTGTGATCTGTCTTCGGAAATGTGTGTGGACTTCCCTCGGGAGCCTATAAGGCTATAACCAACTACAAGTGTAAAACTACAGTGTTTGGATTGGTGGTAGACTAATCTGACAACGATTGCCTGCTTGGTCACGCACAGATGAGTAGCCTAGATTTGGAAAGCGGATAACTAACCTAAATTAGCTAAATGATAATCTTCAATCTTTGTCATCTTCAGCTAATAAGAGGAGCCAGCTTGCCTCCAAAAAACAGTCAGGTAACGCTCAAGATCTCGTCTTTCTTCCATGTAAATGTATAGGCTAAATGAGATAGGGGGAGAATGGTGACAGTTGAAACTGTTCTGATAATACAGAAACCAACGCAAACGTTACGGTGCAGCTTTATGAAACACGTCTAAGAGCGTAACTAACTCATAAGTAAAGTTTGCGATCTTCGTTAGAGAATGAAACTCCTAAATATCACAATCACAGAGCAGCAGTTAAACAACAATATTTTTGACATAACGTTAAACTGATAATTTATCCTCTTCTCGCGTCTTCATTATTTTCCGGTGTTTTCTTTGATGTCTGATATTTTTAAGCACTCGTATTGATCAAGCCAACTTACATTTACAATGCCATTTCAATTTTATACAATTAAAATTATACAATTCTGACTGTTTTATGGATGCTCTGCCACTTGTGCAGGCAGAAATATAGCAGATAAATATTTTCCATGATATGACTAAGAAATATGAATGAAAAACGAATGCTTTATACTTTCTAAATATTATGTCATTGAATCCATTTTAGATGACCACCCAATAGTAATAGTAATAGTTGATCTTTTAATAGCCGGGGAGCAAATTATATTTGAGGAATCGATAAAGAATCGGATCGATAAGCAGAATCGATAATGGCATCGGTAAGCTGTCAGTTTTCCTTAAAAAGGTACAATAGTGCTCCAGTCAGAACAAGTGTTGTGAAATAAAATTAAATGCAGCCCCAGATACAGTATGTATTCAACTTACTTATTGACACAACCATTGAATTGATCACATTCGTCAATAATGCTATCGAATGTGAAAAACTGCCTGCTTAAATAAACACAATAAATAAAATTGATTCACTGTACTCATAGCTGGGGTCCTTTTTAACAATTTGTTTTCTCTTTCCCTCTGTGAAATAATGCATGGTTGTAGTTATACTGCAAGTACCCAATTGGATTGCAGTACCATGTGTATTTCAGAGCATAAATACCTGTGGCTTGTTCTTTCTGCATCGTCTGTAGAGAATTACAGTGGAGTGAGATAAAGTAATTACACCAGAGTGCACCCAATTGAATCTTACAGTAAAAGTACCCAAAGTAATGGTTACACATGCACATTCATATTTTGTTAGTTTGTTTTTAACTCAGAATGCTCAGAGAGCATTAGTGAATGCCTCTTGAAAACTCAAAAACATTTGTTCTGGACTGTCAACCATCATCGTCACCCCCTCCGAAAGGTTAGTAGGAAAACAACAAGTTAGTGTAGTTCAGTTAGTATATTAGTATTTTCTTCAAGCACTGGAAGTGGTTCTCAAAGGGGAAGCAGATGTCGTCATTTAATGAACAGCCAAAAAATCCAACATCGTCTGCCACATGCCTTAACGAATGTACATTTTACACAGGGAATTTGTCACTGTATAGCTCCGCACCGTTGGTCACGAACCGCTGCATGAGCTCCTTGGCATAGGGAAGATAGGCCTGTCTCTTTGCATCGTCTGACTCCAGGAGAATGGAGGTGGCAACTGAGAGTCAAAAAATGCTCGTAGTAAGCCTCTTCAACTACACCCAAGAGAACAATTGACCCAGTGTACAGAAGGAATTGCCGTAACTCTGTCACCTTCCACTGGTCCAGCTCTTAAAGAGAGCTTGGCTGTCTGGTGAACTCAGCTGGCATTGCACCCCGCACCATGACCAGTCTTTCAGAAATCTGCTCTCTTGCTCTCAGTCTAAGTTTGCAGACATCAGGGCCACACAACAAAAAATGCAGCAATAGCTTTGTCACTCCAAGGCATATGAGGTGCATGTAATCCAATGCAAACTGCTGTACACAGAGTATGCAAGCATCAATTAAAGGAGATGGCCCATGTTGGTGCTTTGGATACTGGAGCTGGCTGAACCTGAGATCAGTCCTGAATTCATGACTATCCTGGCTATGGACAGGAATGTTTGTTTGTTACTTGATCTTACTGCATTTTCCACACAACGCTCACAGCCCTGGACGGCATTGTGGCCCTTGATGTTTTTCAGAAAGGCCCTGGCAGGTGCATCACACAGAAATGCCCTCAACCTGAATGTGTGCATTGTGCCGCCATGCATAATGCTGTTGGTGTGCAGGTGTTTCAGTTTTGCAACCAAGTCCAGAAGATAATCTTCAACAGGCTTTGGCTTTCCTGTACCACAATAAAGTGCTACCAGAAACGGTTGAGAGTCATGGAAATTTGCAAGTAGTGGCCACAATTCATTCATCATATTCATCAACAGTACATTGATGATATCCTATTGTTTTGGACTGGTTCTGAGGAGGAACCTTTACTGTTTCATGATTTTTTTGAACAATAACTGTAACGTCCCATTCCCATCCAGTCCGTATTCCCTGTTTTGCCATGTCCCTCCGTTTCTTGTTTGATTCCCTTGTCCATGTTTTCCCTGTTGCTACAGACTGGGCGTGCCCCTTCTGTTTGTTTCACTCTGTTCCCCCACTTCGGTTTCAACCTATCTCCTTCCCTCCTTGTTGCATGCATTCCCCACTGGTCAATTAGTCAATCACCCTCGGTTACATTCCTCACGCTTTCCTGATTGTTTCCAATCACACTCCCCTATTTAACCCACCTGCTGTCTCCCCTCCGGTGTTGGTTCATTACTTGTGTTGCCCTCCTGACCCTGTTTGCTGCTCTGTAACTTACCTTGTTCGTTGCCTGGTCTCCTGTTTTCTAGTCCTGTTAACTGAGTGCTTGGTTGTGGGTTTATGCCCTTCAGCTTTCAGTTTACCTTCCCTCCAGTTTGGTAGCTATCCAGCCCTGACATTTCGCTGTTTGTTTGTCTCTAACCTGTCTCCCTCTAATTACCAGCTGTTCCTGCTTCGTCCAGTCTGTAGCTGTTAGTTTCCCTGTTTGTGTGTTGCGGTACCTCCAACTCCAGCTCACGCTGCGCCCGCAGTTGGGTTATCTGCCTTGCTATCCTGCAGTGGTTCCTGTCCGGCCGTGGCTACCTCCATTGCTGCGGTTACGGTCCCAGGTTCCGCAGTAATCCAGCTACCCCTACCGGACCTACCTGAGCTTCGCCACACAGCTCTAGCCAGCCGGGTTCTGCCGGTTACCTACCTCGGAGTTCAGCCCAGTACCCGTGGGACCTCCCGGTCCAGTTTCCGGTCCAGTTCCGGTTCTATACCCTCCTGCTTCTTACAGTCCAGTTCCGGCTTGGAACAGCCCGCGGATTCCGTGATCCAGTTCCAGTTGGTCCTCCCGGTCCAATTCCAGTCCAGTTCCGGTTCGGAACTCACCTTCAGTTAAAGTCCAGTTCCGGCTTGGAACTATCCCATTGTTCCTGTAATCCAGTTCCTGAGTGGACCCCCCGGTCCAGTTCCAGTCCAGTCCCGGTGTAAGTTCACCTCCAGTAAAGGTCCAGTTCCGGCTTCGAACAAACCTGCCGTTCCAGTATCCAGTTCCTGAGTGGACCCCCCGGTCCAGTAAAGTCCAGTTCCGGCTTGGAACTCGCTTCCTGAGTTAAAGTCCAGCTCCGGCTCGGAGCAGTTCGTGTTTGGACTTCCTGTTACCTGTGTATATTCTTTGTTTCCTTTTTGTACAGCTTTGGGACTACCCCAAAGCTTTAAATAAAGATCCTTTCTGTTCATCTGCCTCCTTAGTCGTGCATTTAGGTCCAACCTCCCCCAGGATCGTAACAATAACAACAGAAACATAAAATTGTGTATTGAGTATTCTAAAAGCAATATTAATTTCCTAGATTTGACTATATCTAAGGGTGAGGATGGCCAGCTTCACACTACAGTATATAGGAAAGCAACAGACAAAAATACTGTGCTGAAAGCCGACAGTTTCCATCCTAATTGGCTTGAGGACAACATACCTTTTGGCCAATTCCAACGTCTTCGACGTATTTGTGACACAGATCAAGAGTTTGAAAAGCAGGCTATACTCTTGTCAGACCGATTTGCACAGAGAGGCTACAAAACAAAAACCAAGATTCTTACAAAAAGGCCCAGTCTACCTCTAGATCTGAACTCTTTAAGAAAAAGAAAAGAAAATCCTCAGGACAAGAGCAGGTTTACTTTGTCACAGGATACAGTTCCCTAGCAAATCCCATAAAAAGGATAATACACTCAAATTGGAATCTCTTTAAAAGTGACCCTATTCTTAGGTAAGTTTTTCCTGCCCCACCTAAGATCAGTTTCAAAAGGGCCCCGACATTACTGGACAGGTTAGTGCCAAGCCATCTCCCTGTTAATAATATTTAAAAAACTTCATCGACCATTGAAGGGTACTTATAAATGTGGCTTTTGCAACCATTGTGCTAATATAAAGGAATGTAAGCAATTTAGTGACTTTAAGACTCAAAAGGTGTATGACATCAAAACATTTATCAACTGTAACACTACGTTTGTTGTATACCGTTTATCTTGTACTTGTGGTTGCTTTTACATAGGCCGGACAAAGAGACGACTGAAAGACAGAGTCTCTGAGCATAAGTATGCTATCAGAAAAGCTAATTTGGATTACCCTATGGCTAAACACTTTAATAATGCACATAACAGTAATCCAGACAGCCTTATGGTTGAAGGCCTAGAAACTATCAAAAAGAACATTCGGGTGGTGATCGACTGAAATTATTTATAAACACTTGCATCAAGAAGTTGTTGTGGTTCAGAGTCACTTGACTTAATGTGCTTGTTGTAGCCAGTCATAACTGATGTCATCAGACTCCTCAACTGGATTTGTGGCATCGCCCTCATCTGTGGTATCGCCCTTGCGTGCAGCCCTGTGTGAGGTGTCACTTATTGGTATATCGCTCTCAGTTGGGGTAATGCCCTCTGGTGTTATATCATCCTCTAATGAGGTGTCACTGTATAATGTGTCAATTTCATCATCTGCCTCAACAAAGGCACTAAACCTCCTGTTAGACCATTTCCGGTCACGGCCATAGTTGCGATCCATTGAGAACTTCTTTGTCACTTACCAGTCAGTTGTTTTTGAAACCTGTGAGGAAAAAAAAAAAGCAGATGTATTGTTATGACTTAGTACTGGACTGGACCCAAATGCAAGACTCTGAGACAGACTCGATGAAACTCCACCGGGGAGTATATTTACTTAGGCAAGGCAAAGTAGTAGGCAAGCAAGCAAGCAGGGAAAACTAAGGGGTGACGGGCTGGAAACTGGGTTGGCGAACTAAAGCAGGGCAGGAAAGGAGACAGAGCTGATAGGGGCAGAACAGGAGGCAGGCTGGGCGGTCTGGAACAAGGAACAGAACAAATTGGTACTCTGTTTGCCCTTAACCTAACAGAATGGCCGGGAGTGATCTCAAACAGAGCAGAGAAAACGAACTGGCAACAAAACTGTGAAAGATGGGAACTAAAATAGAGACGGGAACAGGAGAAAGGGCTAATTGAATAATTAAAAGGAGTGAGGAATGTGTGCGAGAGGGAGAGTGATAGGCTAACTAATCAGGGGACCACACCCAGCCTGCAACGAACAGAGAAACGAGACGAACAGGGTAAACTGAAAAACACGACATGAAACACAAGGAATGGGGAAAAACGGAGGAAACGAAAGGGAGGTGGACTGGAGGGAAACGGAGGATGTTACATGTACAGCAGATCATTTATTGTGTTGAGAAATAGTAGACACAAACACTTGCTGTAACATCTCCACACTTTGGTTTTACTATATAGCGTTAGTTTAACCAAGACAAAATAAGCCACCATTTAAACAATTGAGTTTCTGGGAGGTCTCATGTATGGAGCGCAATAACTGACAAAAGTATTTGAATTTGAATTTAGTATATTTGAATTATATACGTGTGACATTTCATAAGCTTGAATTTTTTTGTGGTGTATTTCATAAATTTGCATTTAAACATAGATTGAAATTCAGATTTTCAAAATTCAGATCCATAAATACAAATCTCTCGGATTCAAATTTCTGAAATTAAGGTTTTAAAAATTCAGATCCAAAAATTCAGATTTTATGTTAACTAGGCCAAAGGTGAAGCATCCGGGCTTCCCAGGAAAAGTAGAAGCTTTCGGAACTGTCTAACTCGCATTTAGCCAATCACAGAGCTGCTAGACTTCAGCTAGCGGTGGCAAGTGCAGCAACGCTGTTATTCATGCCGTGGTGCAGATGACGAGCCGTAATGTTAACGAGGTAAGTATATAGTTATATAGCCTACGTTAGTTATATACAGGGTTGATAAACACTCAAAGCGCTGTATTGCTACTAGTGTGATATATTTTGCGTTAGCTAATAGTGGTCGAATTGTAAAATGTTTTCCGCAGGCAGGTAGCCTACATCCAATCTTGCCGTTCCTTTTCATTTATTTCAAAAAATATATTAATTTCGCTGTATGTAGCCTATGCAATATGTCACGTTTAGCCAAAACAAAAATGTCAGTAATAGTATGCTTACCTGCGAAACTATAATGTTTTAGCCGATTTTTTCCATGAATACACGTGGCTTTTGTTCATCCTAAAGAATTGGTGTTGTTATGGATTAAAGCACTTTATAATAAATTAAAAGGAACGGTAAGATCGGATGTAGCTACCTGCCTGCGGAAAACATTTTACAGTTCGACCACTGCACCTAACCATTGACAGCAAGCTAACGTAAGCCTGGTGTAGGTAGAGAACATTAGTTAACGCAAAATAGTCACACTAGTAGCAATACAGCGCTTTGAGTGTTTATCAACCCTGTATATAACTAATGTATAAAACTATATACTTACCTCGTCCGTGTAACGTTTATCAGATCAAAAACGTCTACGACGTAAAAAAAAAGCCAAGTTACTCACGCATAGCCTACATAGCGCTGTCCATAAATTCTTAATTCCAACTTGCAAAAACTAGGCCTGCCTTTAAAAGTATTGATATCAAAATGTGGCCAAGTTACAACTAGCAATATTGCCTATCGTAGCTCACACTAAATAAACTAGCTCTATTCCAAAGCAATGCTATCCAAACTTTCCTAAATTATTTAATGCAACTTGGCCCTGTGTTTCTTCATCTTACCATCTCAAGAGAATGTGATCAATGAAACTGTATGTGTCACATCAAACTGCAAAATGAAAATAATTTATTTTCTCTCTGATTCAGATGTGTTACACTTAGAAATTAAACAGAAAAATTACTACACTATAGGGCATGTTTGAACAATTGTCTGTATCCACTGCTTTGGGTCTATGAAAAGCACAGAATGAATAAAATGTATTATTATTATTATTATAATTATTATTATGTATTTATTGATTTATTTATTTGGATTTCTATCAAAACCTGTGTGGTCCTACAGAGCATAGATATCCTTGTGTTCATAAAATTAGCAAATATCATCATCATTTTTATCTGCATTTATTTATTCATCATCCCTTTCTCTATTGTACATGATGTTTCTTCATATAAATGTCTGTTTGTGAATTGTAAAGAATGCTGTAGCAGCAGTTAACATTTTAAAACCTGTACAATTTCTCAAGTAAACTTGCCAACAAAGTACAATCATATCCTTTCTGGAGTGTAATTATTCATCAACTGTTAAAAACATTCATTGAAATCATATGTTGTTCCATGAGGCACAATCTCTTCACATGCTAAGATGAAGAAACACAGGACCAAGTTGCATTAAATAATTTAGGAAAGTTTGGATAGCATTGCTTTGGAATAGAGCTAGTTTATTTAGTGTGAGCTACGATAGACAATATTGTTAGTTGTAACTTGGCCACATTTTGATCTCAATACTTTTAAAGGCAGGCCTAGTTTTTGCAAGTGGGAATTAAGAACTTATGGACAGCGCTATGTAGGCTATGCGTGAGTAACTTGGCTTTTTTTACGTCGTAGACATTTTTGATCTGATATCACTTATTTTTTATAGCTAACTAATGATGAATAATGCATGAAGATAAACACAGAGACATGCATTCCAAAGAAATGTATGCAGACATTCGCTTAACCATAACGCCCTCTATTGACAAGAATGAGAACAGTTATCCTATTACAGACAGCACACAATTACATTAAAAGAGTTTGTAGATGAGCAGTATTTAATGTGTAATGAAATACAATGAACAGCACCACCTGAGCTATGGATCATTAAGAAGCATGTAAATTAATGAACCAAGTCTACATGGAGACATACATGCACAATGGGCTAGACACAAACACATTCTAGCTGAAAGACATACAGCCTAAATAGCTAGTACAGCCTAAATAGTTTGCGTCAGTAAAATATGGAAATACAGTTTTAAAATAGGGCTATTAGTATTCTATGAAATAAATTTAACGTTAGGCTATTCAACACTGGATTGCCAGATGCGTAACGCCAACCTTCCATGTGTGGGCTACGAGCTAGCGAGTTTCTGCACAGCAGAGTTTTTTTTCCGGTAGTGTAGAACGTTACCTGCGGGAAATGTTTTGGTGCCGGACAGCTAGGTTTAGTTTAGTTTTCTGTAGTGCAATGAATGTAGGCTATAATGCATGTTGATTCGCTTCATAGTAGCCTAGCTTGTCTCTGCTTCCTGACGAGAAGCAGGAAGTAACGTTGGCGAACAAGCTTAATTGGACAACGCATATTTCCCAGGAATCTTAACCAGAAAGAAAACAGTAGATACTACTAAGAAAGTACATACCAGAGATTATTCTTCTTCTTATTATTATTATTATTATAATAATTAAAAGTGTTTGCAGTAAGCTACATTATCAGCAGAGTAGCGTAGACTAGAGCCACATGCGGAGGCTATCTATTTATAAGTGACTAACCATGAATCAGATATGTTTGGGGAATTGGCGGTTTATAAATCCGATCGCTTAAAGGCTTGCAGCTTAAAAGAGGCTATCTTCAATTCTTAATGTAGGCTATTATCGTAAATTCTTAATTTTCCTAGCAGTTAATTTTATGGTGACCTTGTGTTATGTGTGAAAAGGATAAAGTGAACAGAGCTGAAGTGAACGCTCCGCTAATGTTAGTCTCTGTGTGATGGTGTAGAAAGTATTCGCAATATACTTGACAAAAGCATAAGCCAGCTATACAAAAGCATAAGCCAGCTATTAAATTATTTTATCCCATTCAGGAGGGCTAAACCGGAAGTTGATGACTGACTTGATGACTCGAGTGACTCCAAAACCCGACTCTCTTTGGTGAGTGACTCATACAAACTCGAGTTAGTAAAAAGAGTCAAACCTCCCATCTCTACAGTGAGATGCAGGCAGCATTTCTTCCCTCACTGGCTTCGCCTACTTGCCTATGTAATTTACACACCCACTTGAAAACACTGGGCTTGTTCAGCTAGAGCCGATTTACGTCATATCTGCGTCGGACTGCATTGGAAACTGTCCTAGATGGCCAAAAAATCGGTGCTGCGTGAACTAAGGCGGAAATGACAACAGGAGGTTAAGCAGGCTCCTTAGCAGCGGTGCAGCAGCTCTCGGGCGCCTTCAACAACATTGCCGCGCCTTCAAACAAACCAACGACAGCATTGGTTAGAGAGCAAGGAAAGAGAGGTGTTTCGTCATGATACACGCGGATCATTTCACAATATCGCCATCTACTGTATCTCGGCATATTGATAAACTACTGTCAAAAAAAAATCTAAATGAAATTTCTCCCTCCCTAATAGTGTTCAAACACAGGTAGGCTATGAGTTATTTAGTACAATGTAACAGCAGTAGTCTATTTTCCCCCTCTTTCAGGTCTCTTTCCTAATTTCACAATTAATATTTATTTAGTTGTTTTTCTTATTGCTCTTATTTAAAAATCTTTTTTTTATTTAATACAATCCTTTTTTGTACTTCAATTAATGTGATTTTGTTTTGTAATGTGAGGTTCTAGTATAAGCCCAACCTATCTTAACACATTTCTGTAAATTACTTTGTGTACTTGCATTTATTCTTTATTCACATAAATAAATAAATATACGTAGGTGTTTTGGGAGTGTGGGATTGAATCACATACGGTCGCTACTCTGGTTATTATATACTGAACCTTACATGTACTTTCTTGAGATAAGCCAATATGGATGCGAAAAGTATATTGGTAATGTTTATAAAATATGTTGACTGGACCAAAAAGTGTCAAGAAATAACAAAAAAAAGGCCTGCCCAAATATCCGTAACTTAATGTTTTGTTCAATAAATTATCAACTATATTTGGAATATTACCATATTCAATATAAAATTAAAGATGCAACTTTGTTATGAATGCGTTGTATTTGCAACAGCTGGTTTAAGAGTAAAATCCTAATTGGACTGTTGTCAGAACATTTGGTGTGAGCATAATAGAAAACTAGATTAACAATTCCTAAAGAAATTGTAGATGTGGTTGATTCACAAATATCAATGGCTGGAAATGGCATAGAAAGATGGTAATATATAGTGTGAGGTGGAAAATAAAAAGTGGAAATGGTATGAACTGTTAATGCGGTATAAAGGGATCTAGTGAAGGTGAAAGTGTTACAATATGGTGATGTAGCCTATTTTGTGGTAAGTAGTCTAAAGAACCTGGAAGTGATACAAATAAGTAATGTATTGTGATAAAAGCACAAAAAGGTAATGTCAAATCATCTGGGATAGTATTGTTGGGTCATAACAGTGTTGTAGAGGAAGGCATTGTGAATGCCCAATTTACTGCGTCCTGTGTACTAGCATATTGCTTACTGTAGTCTACACTGCAGTGACATGCAGTATGCGAAATATCCTCCATATAAACCTGGACATAAGTAGCCTAGGCTATATCAGTTTCCTTTACACACTTTGGCTACATCATCTGGGGATATTGAGAACACTCAATTTGGCCGTGCAGGTAAGGCTAGCCTAATTTAACAGCTTTTTTTTTTTTTTAAAGAAAAAAAAAGTATACTCAACTGGCATACTCAAATAGTAGTGTGTGCTGATTCGGACTATTCGGACACAGTTGTAGTTGTGTTTGTAGAAAAATATGGGTTCATACAATTTTTGCCTTGGTTTTAACCAAATGCTCATCTACGGATTTCTCCACTTTATTAAACAAATCTGATTCCGATTACAGATCTCACCATTTTGTGAAGTCCAAACCACATGTCCTGTGCTGAATTCAGCGTTCTATTCAGCCTACCTAGCATGCAGCTATCTAAAGCAATAATTAAACATAGGCTATCGTTTGCTAATAGTAACTTAGTTTAACGTTGTTGACTCACATAAACTTGAGATTATAACCCAATCACGTGTAGCGGATAGTTTATTTGCTGTAGCTATAATCGATTGCATTTTGCTAACGTAGTCTACTGGCACCGGTGAAAGGTTTGTTTTTCCTGGTAGCTTAACCACAGTAGCCTAGCTAGCTGGCTTATGCTTTTGTCATGTTTTGTTAGGAAGTTGTCGGTGTTAACGTTATTAAGACATAAATCAGAATTCGTTGAATAATGTTGAATGGAGTGATTAGTAGGCTAGATGAGCATTTAGCTAAAACATAGGCAAAAATTTCAACAGCGCTAAAAATGTTTTGTTAACAATTCAATTGTAGCCTATTTTGTAACTTAGGCAACAACGTTATGTGACAGCATTTGGATTTGGATCAGAGACGGGAAGCATAGGCAGCATTTGCTGTTTCATTTGTTTCACCTGAAAAGCACCTCTCAACTGAAAGGGGCCTCGTCTCAATCATAAACTGAAAAAGTATATAATTTAAAAAATAAAAATAAGTGAATAAAAGAACCGCCGATCCTGTAGTTTTCCCATTCAGCCACTGTAGGCGCTGTTCCTTACTCAAACTATTTCAGTGCTTCTCCTTATTTTTCTAGTCTATGGATCTGCAGATACCACAGAACTGTGGCAGATGCTCATGACTATTTCTGACCCACATCAAAACACTTGCCAATAGCTACGATGTCAGAATGATCACATACAGTACATTCATAATATAACGGAACAGTTATGTGCATAATTCGGATAAAATACGTAGCCCAATGTATTTATATACCTTAAAAAGTAACGTTACGTGTGTTTTTACATAACAGCATTCGTAGGCTATTAGTAGCCACGAGTGCGATAGTGCTGTGGAAACATCAACGTTGCTGGGCAGTGGCAAAATGGAATAAGAGAATCTCTTCAACATTAAACAGAAACCAGTTGTAGAATCGTTACAAGGTAGGATATTTGGTTCCTTAATCTATTTCAGAGATTTGTAGAAAAAAATGTTAAAGCTACATTGGGTAGGCGTAGCCTACGCAAAGGAAAATATACCGAATGTTTATTTGTAACAGTTTCAACTTATTAATAATAGCCTAGAGGCTAGCCTATATCGGAACAAACATTTTTGTAGTGTGTAGAAACGGTACATTTTATGCATGTTATTGTCTGACTGTGGCTAGATGGTTGTAAACAGGTTTGGGCTATTTAATCATGCAGTGCAACTTGAGAGGTTGATGTATGCACAAGCGGCGACACTGCAGCAATCCTGCATTGGAATTTGTTTACAATTCCAGAGAAATATGAATAGGCTACTATAATTGGGACATTGAAGACTAGGCTAGCACCGTAGATAAGGCCAATAACCTGCGTGTTCGTGGCGAATGATGTAGCATTTGTTGTAGTTATAGTCCAATGGCAATGATTATTATTTTTGAAAGCTAAAGTGAGTATGATCATTTCAGTTGCAGACGGAAGTAGGCTACGTCGTTAGCTATGGAATTTCTCGTCGGCATTTTTCCAAGGTTGTTGACAGAACGTTAAGTGATTCAAAATCATTCTCACCGTGAGCTAGCCTACTGCACGTGCCCATTGACCCCCATTCATTTTTTGGCGATAAAATGTCAAATATCTCAAAAAGTGTATATGCTATAAAGGTAAAAAGTAATAGCAACCTGGAGGGGGTATAAAGGTATAATATGAGGTATGAATGGTGTCGATGGTGTGAACGGTGTAGGAGGAGATAGGTTTTGAAAAATCGGCGGAAGAATAATAACGGTTAGTCTGAGCGATAACAGTAGGTGTGGTTTTTCAACCACACCTAATTAAAGGAGAAGTTCGGTATTTATTTCATGTTAAGCCCTGTTAAAAGGTTATTTACGATCATATACAACGGTCCATATCAACCCTCAACATGGTGAGGGTTTCCCGTTTCCTGTTTGGTGAGTGACTGAGCTGTGCTACTGAACTGTGCTGTAGAAAAGTTTGGTGGTGATCGTTTTGTGCTGGCAAATCTGCAAATTTGTGATTGTTCTTAAAAACAAAACAAAACAAAATATATTAGGCTACAAAATAACGTTAGGTAAGACGAATTCGCTGCTGAGCAGGCTGCTACCGGGCCAGCAGTGTTAGGCTAGGTTAGTTGCTGCCGAGCCGGCCTCTACGGAACCAGCAGTATTGATCCTGAGTTGATCCTGCTTCCGACAAATTTTGTATATCTTCTAATACAAGGGTAAGCTATGGCTTCGTTTGACCCCTCAGTCTCTCCCATTCCTCGCTCGGTTTCTCCTTCCTCGCCCTATTGGGCTATCTCTTGCCCGGTATGTGACATGTTTACTTATTCCTTCTCCGCCATTAGTGGGAACTTTACTTGTGATAAGTGTAAATTAAATGCTAGGTTGACTGAGAAAATAGCCAATTTGGAATCTCGCATCCGTACCCTACATGAAATTAGAGAAACCGAAAAGTTCATAGAATCCTTCTCGGTTTTGGGTGCTCCAGCTAGCCCGTCCCCAACTAATGTTAGAATTCCGAAAATGCCTCCGCAGCAAGGTAACAGCAGGTGGATTACAGTTCGCAAACGTAGTCGTAAGCCCCCGGTACTCCACCAACCACCAATTCAGGTTTCAAATAGGTTCTCTCCCCTGAGCAATGCACCTTCGGTAAAACCGGCTGAAAAAGCTTTGATAACCGGTGATTCTATTCTATGAAACGTAGAAATTGCGAGTCCAAAGACCTTAGTTCAGTGCATTCCTGGTGCTAGAGCGACCGACATAGAAGCAAATTTTAAAATGCTGGCTAAAGCTAATCGTAAATTTTCAAGAATTGTTATTCGTCGGCGCAAATGATGTCCGGTTGAAGCAATCAGAGATAACAAAAAGTTATTTTGAATCAGCATGTGAAGTAGCAAAACGGTTGCCTAACACTGTTATTTGCTCTGGCCCCATTCCTTCTAGGCGTGGTGACGAAACTTATAGTAGACTAACGTCACTAAATCGTTGGCTATCTGAGTGGTGTCCCTCTAATAATATCGGCTATATAGATCATTGGCACACTTTTTGGGGGAGGCCTAATCTTTTAAAAAGAGATGGTGTTCACCCCACGTGGGAGGGTTCAGCTCTTATCTCTAAAAGAAAACTGGCCTATAGTCTTAGAAATTCAAGTCCCTGACTAATTAGAGCCAAGGCCAGGAAGCAGAACTACTTGTCTGCTTGTTCCCCAGAACCGTCAGCTAGGGTTCACCCTTTAGAAATTGAAACTGTGTCTGTCCCCCGTATACAAAACCATGTCAAATCTGGCAAAAACCGTGAAGTTTGTTTTAATAATCTGATTAAGATTAAAACAAAACACAATCCTATTAGCTCAAGTGATATTACTACCATGAGAGTTGACTTATTAAATATAAGATCCCTTAATTCCAAGGCAGCTCTTGTGAATGAATTAATCTCAGACTGGTCTCTTGATATACTATGTTTAACTGAAACATGGCTGAAAGCGGATGAGAACTTTACATTAAATTAATCCTCTCCACCTGGGTTCATATATAGCCAAAACCCCTGTCTCTGTCGAAGAGGGGGTGGGGTTGCTGTTATTTATAAATCTGTCTTTCAGTCAATTCCAAAATTAGAGTATGCATTTGATTAATTTGAAGTGTTAGTTATGAACACTCAGCCAGCAGTGTTTGGTAGAAACCGCCCCTCTTCTCAGCCTATTTTACTTGTAACTGTCTATAGACCTCCTGGCCCATATGCTGGCTTTATTCATGAATTTGCAGATTTTCTTTCTCATTTAGCTGTAAATCATGACAAAGTGTTAATATTGGGCATTTTAACCTGCATTTTGAAAATACAGATGATCCTTTTACCTCAGCATTTACGGTCATTTTGGAATCAATTGGTTTTGTTCAAAATGTATTCGGCCCCACACATTATCATAGTCATACTTTAGACCTGGTCTTAAGTTTTGGTATTGACATTGTTAATGTTAAAATTCACTCGCATAATCCTATTCTGTCTGACCATTTCCTCATTACTCTGCAGTTAAAATTAGCCCATTCTGTAGCATCTGAACTCAGAACGTATACAGGTCGCACTATCACTACCTCCACTACTGGAAACTTTATTCATGTGCTACCTGATTACCTTGATTTAGACACTTCATCCAGCTCCCTGTCAACCAATGATCTGGCAGAGGAATTAGGTACTGCTCTACGCAAAACCCTTGAAGTAGTTGCTCCGTTAAAAAGCAAAAAAGTAATTGAGAAGAGGCTTGCGCTTATACAAGAAAATAAGACCAATCCCCGATTTCTATTCAGAACAGTTGCTGAACTAACTAATAATCATGCAACAACTAACCCTCAAATTCCAGTCTCATGTAGTAGTAATGATTTCTTGAATTTCTGTGGTAAAATTATTGAAATTAGGGAAAAGATCACACAAGTTAGTGACCATGGTTTTGACTATATAGAACTGCCTCCTAGACACACTGAACGTCTTGAATCGTTTACTCCAATACTTGAGAGCGAACTAATTAAATCTTCTTCAAAATCATCCACCTGTCTTCTAGACCCCATACCCACAAAGTTATTGAAGGAGATATTGCCTATGCTCATCAAACCAATTCTTCATTTAATTAACTCATCATTGCTATCGGGCCATGTTCCTACATCCTTTAAATTGGCAGAAATCAAGCCACTACTTAAGAAACCAAATTTGGATCCCACTGTCCTGGCTAATTATAGACCCATTTCAAACCTCCCATTTTTATCAAAGATTCTTGAGAAATGTGTAGCGCAACAGCTTTCTTCATTTTTACATACTTATAACGTGTATGAGAGGTTTCAATCTGGGTTTAGGAAGCACCATAGCACCGAGACCACCCTTGCCCTAGTAATGAATGACTTGTTCCTCTCTCTGGACTGTGGCTGTATTTCTATTCTTGTTTTACTTGACCTGAGCGCTGCCTTTGATACTATAGACCCCTGGTATTCAAATCACGGTCCTCGAGGTCCGAGTTCTGCTGGTTTTCCACCCTCCCTTTACCTGGGAGTCGGGTGTGAAGACAGTCTGGCCAATCACTAGTACTAATTGTTCAGTTAATGACCTGGGAGAAAGAAAACAAGGGCCAGACTTGGATTCAAGGTCCAGATTTGAATATCCATGTTATAGACCATCATATTCTCCTCTGCAGGCTAGAAAATTTAGTTGGTCTTACCAGGCATGCTCTTATGTGGTTTAAATCTTATCTCTATGATAGATCCCAGTTTGTTAGCGTAAACAGTCAGTCCTCTGAATTTTCTAAGGTGAACTTTGGAGTACCACAAGGATCGTTTTTGGGTCCTCTGCTCTTTTCTCTTTACATGCTCCCTCTTGGGAACATTATAAGCAGACATGATGTTAACTTCCACTGCTACGCAGATGAAACACAACTTTATATATCAGTTAAGCCAGGTGAAGTTGACCAGTTGTCTAAACTAGAGCCCTGTCTCAAAGATGTAAAGGCCTGGATGACCCAAAATGTCCTCTTATTGAACTCAGATAAGACTGAGATATTAGTATTAGGTCCCAAATCCCTTCGAGATAAATTCTTACATTCCCTTAAATTTAGATTGCTTCTCTGTCTCCGCCAACAAGGTTGTTAAAAACCTTGGTGTAATTATTGATTCAGATCTCTCCTTTCAGCCCCATATTAACAATATCACAAGAATGGCCTTCTTCCACCGGAGGAATATATCTAAATTAAGGAAGGTGTTGTCCCTGGAGGATGTTGAAAAAATGGTTCATGCCTTTGTAACCTCTCGAGTAGATTACTGCAATGCATTATTGTCTGGTTGCACTGGCTCAGCCCTGAATCGCCTCCAACTTGTACAGAATGCAGCTGCTAGGGTTCTTACTAGAACCAAGAAATGGGAGCATATCAGCCCGGTGCTCAAAACTCTTCATTGGCTGCCTGTCAAATTCAGAATTGACTACAAGATTTTACTTCTAGCGTTTAGCTTTAAATGGCTTGGCCCCTGAATATCTGAGTGACTTACTCATTCCTACTGTCCTCCTAGATTACTTCGCTCTCAAAGTGCTGGCTATTTGAAAATTCCTATTATATCTAAAATTACAATGGGTGGCAGAGCCTTCTCTTACAGAGCTCCTTTTTTATGGAATAATCTTCCCATGTATGTACGGGCTTCAGACACACTTTCTGTCTTTAAGTGTAGGCTAAAAACGTACCTCTTTAGTCAATCCTATATTTAAGGATGTCGGGGGGGGGGGGGCTAACCTTCTCTTTTCCTCTCTCACCCTGAGCTGCAGATTACTCCGGCCCGTCCCCCTCTCACCCTGAGTTTGCAGACTGCTCCAGTTATCCCCTCACCCTGAGTTTGCAGACTGCTTCGGACCTGTCCCTCCTTTGGTTTATCCTCCCGACTTCATGCAACCGGAGTCCCAGATGCATCTGAACTCCTTTGCTCCAATAGATCTCACTGAATTTAATACTATAGTAAATTCTTCAAAATCTTCTACCTGTCTTCTAGACCCTATCCCAACGAAGCTACTGAAGGAGCTACTGCCAGTGATTGGAACACCACTGTTGCATATTGTTAATGCTTCTTTAGCCTCTGGACATATACCACCGACTCTCAAACTTGCAGTCATCAAACCCCTTCTTAAGAAGCCAAACTTGGATATGAACGACTTGTCTAACTATAGGCCTATCTCAAACCTTCCGTTCCTCTCTAAAATAATAGAAAAGGTAATTTCAAAACAACTCTGGTCATTTTTGCACCCTAATCAAATATTGGAAGTTTTTCAATCTGGTTTTCGACCCTCTCATAGCACTGAAACAGCCCTAGTCAAAGTATTCAGTGACCTACTCCTTGCTTCTGATAGTGGCTATATCTCTGTACTCATGCTTCTGGATTTAAGTGCAGCATTTGACACAGTTGATCACCTCATCCTTCAATACACTGTCAGTCTATTTAAAGCTAGGCTTAAAACTCATCTTTTTAGTCTGTCCTATAGTTGAGGGGCAGGTGTGGGTGGCTGGCATTAGCTATAGAGTCTCTGGTGGACAGAGCGGTCAGTGCTGTCACTGGATCATTATTGGTAGTGCTGTGTTAAGCTCGACCGGTCATGGTCTAGTGGTGACTGTCTCAAGCCTGCCCCTCATGGCTGTATTGGCCCCTGCCTCTGTTTAGCCCTTAGCTATGCTGCCATAGCCTTATTCTGCCGGGGTTTCCTTATCGCAGCAGGCACCTCTGTCTCTCCTGCTGTGCTTGTTCTGCTACCATCTGAACCCCCTAACAATGTTTTTTTTCTTTTTTCCTCTTCCCTGCTCCGGGCACCTGCCCGGAGCTCTAGCCCAAGTTTCCCGAGTTTCCCGCGCCCTTCCCCCGCCCCCCTCCTGGCCCGGAGCTCCAGCCCAAGACCAGCTAGGCGCCCCCCACCTGCCACTGCTGATCTCTACATGATGGAGTCATCAGAATAGAATACCTCCCTATGACATAATCAACCCATAGGCCAGTGGAGGATGGGCATCCCCCCAATAGCCGGGTTCCTCTCGAGATTTCTTCCCATCGGGGAGTTTTTTCTCGCCACAGTATGAGGGTTTTCTCTCCTACTAGAGTTTTTACCTCTGCTATCTGGGGGCTTAGAGCTGGCATTTCCATTTCCCCTTTCCTCCCCTTTCTGTTCTGTAAAGTGTCTTTGTGACAGTCATCTGTGAAAAGCGCTATATAAATAAAATTGAATTGAACCACCCCGCCCCCTTTGAACTGATGATTGAACTGATTATTGAATTGACTATTACCATTCAGTCCACCTTTAGTCTAAACCGGGCCGGCCAGCGAAGGATGGGCACCCCCTCTCTAGCCAGGTTCCTTCCGAGATTTCTTCGCACTGTTCAGTGTTTTTCTCTCCCCTACCGGGGAGTTTTTTTACCTCATTTTGCTGGTTGGGGGCTAAGGCCTGGTTTTTTGCTCAATTTTCCTTCTGTTTCCCTGTGCAGCGCCTTTGTGACAGTTCTCTGTAAAAAGCGCTATACAAATAAAATTGAATTGAATTGAATTGAATTGAATTGAATTGAATTGAACATTTTGACAAACTTTGTCAGTCTTGAGATATATTGTTTATTGCTCATGTCACAGCTAACACACACAATGGATCTGGACGTGCACAATAGAAAATCCTTCAAGAAACACCATAAACTCTCGTTTTCAAAGACGGGAAACTCACCGAGTGGTCACTGGTGTCCGTTGATGTTCTGACACAAAAATTGTCGCAAAGTATCCTTTGTATCAGGTTTTATTTATCATTTTATTAAATCCATTGACTTGTATAGACACCAACTGAGGTTTAGATATACATCCGCAGCTGGAAACCGGAAATACTTCTGAATTGTTTTGGAAAGTTTGTTGTTTTCTGTTGCTCACTAGCATTCTTCTGCGCTCGCAGTGAAGGAATTAGTCGCATAAACATACACTAATTTAGCAAAATGGATCCTTTTGAAGAGTTTGTACTAGCTGCAAAGCAAACCCTGACCTGGTAACGCAACATTAAAAGTATTATTTTTAATAGATTGCTAACAAATTCAGCAGAGACACACCGCACAATGTGGATAACGTGGAAATACTCGATTCGGAGCCTAACCTCGGTTTTGCAATCTGTAGCCTACATACGGTTTTCCACATTCATTTTTGTACTTATGTGGTGCCTTAGGGGCTCCATGCAAAACAGTGTAGAAAAGAACAAACATTGCGTCTCCATTTGATTCAGCTACGCATTTTCTCAAATAAATATCATCGGAGCAGGAAACACTAGGATCAATTCGATTTCTAAATACAACTTTCGTTATACCCACTTCCTATAGGCTACAACTGTGTAAGACAAGAAAGAAGATTTATAGGCCTATTTATCACTCTGGCGGCAGAGTGTAGGCTACCTCGCCTCTGTGTGGTTGCCCCTTGTAGGCTATTAAATTACAAAAGAAAATGAATAAACAGAATTGGCCTACCAAAAAAAAAAAAAAAGTTTTCGATAGCCTACTATAATTTTAATACATCAATGCAATATTCGATATATCATGACATCTCTATAGTGATCCAGAAGCACAGACTGCCCATTTACATACGCTCTGTATAGATGGGGTCAGAAGATTTCAGGAAGTTATGTCCTTAGGCTATTTGTTAGTGAAACTAACCTAAGAATAGAAAGGTTTTGACAGAAACGTAATCCCAAATAAAAGATGTCTAGCTAGCTGTCTAACATTAGGCATTGTTAGTTTTGTTGAAGCTGAACATAGGCCTATAGCTAACGTTAGCGAAGTAAAAAATGTCGAGCGATTTTTTAAAAGCGCCTTTTAAATAGTGGATTTTGGTGACTTCTAAAGAAAGATTATTCTAAAAATGATCTAGTTGTAAATTAATCACGATTAGCATTTAGCTATCTAATGTGGTAAAACATAGCTACTAAACAATGTATGATTAGCTAGGTTGACATTCTTGAAATGAGCAAAAAAAAGAGTTCATTTCAGAGACATTAGTCTCTGCACTGTGCACTTGTTAGCTGGATAGCATATGTAGTCGTAGCTAATTTTTCATATTCCCTTCTTGCAGCAATAAAAAAAACAATTCCCACATCAGACTAATGTTAATTAATTAGACACTTAATTTTTTAAGCAAGACTTTCAGGACTCATCTGTAAAGTTTTGCTGTCTGCTAGCTAACTAGCTGCTGGTCAACTAACCAGCGTTAGCAGGACAGGTTGACGAGCTGGCGAAAGTGATTTGCAGGAACCAAACGCCAAATGAGCGAAATATTTCAACAGTAGTAGCAAAATGGGTAATTTTTGCTAGTGTTTTGCCTGAATTTTACTGGGACGGGGGATCGGGAAGGTGCCCTCTCCAGTCAGAGTAGCAGGACAGCAGAGAAGCGGCGCCCGAATTGCCTTTGAAACCGGAGGCTAGGGTATCGCAAGAGCCAAATGACACCTCTGAGCTAACGGTCTAAAGCCACACACAGGCATTTTTACACAATGGCTACCTAACGTTAGCTCCGCTAGCCACTGCAATGTAAAACCCCTGTCAAATGGGGTTTCTAATGTTTCTTCGGTAGTAGTGAGCACGAAGAGATAATGTTCTCATTTCCGTTTTTTCCAGACACTTTTTGAGAGGAACAAGAATAGGCTAACTTTGCAGGTACAAAGATTCAGAGAGGTTATGTTAATTACATTAGCTACATGTTATTTAACAGAATCCTTAAATTAAGCAGGAAGTCTTTTTGTTTGCAGACGATAGTAGGTAGCATCGCAAGCTAACTTAGTTAACTGCCCCCAGTCACTAACTTAGCCCAGCTAGCTAAGGTTAGTAGCGCTAGCTGTTGGTAACAACGTACTTTCAAAATTGCATAGATGCGAGGACATAAAACAATTGAAGCCCTTCAAGTTTGCTTTTTGCTGCATTTGTGCACAGCCTAGTAATATTGCGCAACTGTTCTCTGCAGTTGTGATGCTTCATACACAATCTCTCCTGTGTATAAATATGCACTTCCGCTTAAACAGGAAATGAGTGTGCTGGCTGAGACAAACTCAGAAGCGTTGCGTGCATAGAGCCAATTGTCTTAATTGGCCTCAGGCGCGTGCCTCTATTTAAGCAGGGCGTTTTCTTTGTTCCGTGCTTTTGTGTAAGCTTTGTTTAAGCTCTGGCCAGTAACTTTGGTATCAAACTCAGAAGACTGCATATCTTTTCTGTACTTAAGATACGCAGGAACTTCTTTAGCTTAGAGTATAGGTTTAGTCCCTCGGACTTTTTCTTTCCTATTTTCTTCTCTAATCTAAGTTCTTTCCTCAGTTTTCATTGTCCTCATTGTGGCTGTAACCTTACTCTTTTCCCTCCTTGTTTGAGCTCATTGGTGTGTTATTGAGCTGGAGGTTTTTTCTTTCTCTTTCTGTCTATTTCTACTTGAGTCTTCGAGTCTGTCTTCGCCCTCTTTTTTGGGTTGTTTTCTGTTGGCTGATATGCTGGGGGTTATTTCCCCTTTCCTACAGGTTATTTCCCCTTTGTTTATTTTCCCTGTCCTGTCAGGGTATCCCTATTTAGTGGTTATAATGGTGACAGGTAAGAGAAAGATGATACATTGATACTGGAATACATGTTCTGCAAATACAATTGTATTTATCCATATATTACCATAACTGGCTAGGGACATGTAATCGTTCTTGACATTAGTCCCTCAAAACAGCTAAGAACTCCCAGTATCCCAATGTCCCCATATGTACTATATAGGAGGGAGCACTTCAAGATTGCATCACCTGCTTCGCCCAACTCCGCTAACGATAATTACAAATGATCCATGTCTGCTTATAATGATCCAGACTCAGGAGAGACGTGACAGTGAGAAGTATGAAGGGGTCAAGGTCCTTTCAACTCCCAAGTGTCAAAGGATGTTTTGGACCAAATTCAGTCAAGTAAGTTTTTTTATAGTTCATATAAACTAAGATTACAGAAGACTGAATTGAATATTGCCAGTCACTTAAGGGCCCATCAATAGTAAAGAAATACTGAAAAATAAAAAAAAATGAGCAGGTACACCTTTAATCTACATAATTCAATAACAAAAATAATATTTTTCCCCCTATAAGTGTGTTAAAAATAATTTTTTATATACATACTCATTTCCCTTCCTAAACCGGAAGTAGCATTTTTTCTCACTTCCCCTCAAAAAAGCCCTTTTTCCAGCCAAATTTCCACTTGAAAACTCTTTGCTTAGTGCTGTCACCAGTACAAGGTGACAGCACTAAGCGTATATATATTTGTTCTATTAATTAAGACTATGCTTACTTCTGTTTTTATTATACTGATATCACTGTATCGATTTAAGGTACTACAGAATCAAAATAGCTGCTAATTCTGGTGCTAGAAAGCAAGAAGAGAGGCGAAAACTGAGCGATGCTGACAGTACTACAGACACTGATGTTACCGCTACTGGTTCTGAAGTCGAAACTCATCAACATCAACCAACTGAAGATGAAACTACTGTACAAGGGACATTTCGTGAGCTGAGAATTAGAAGGTTCTATCTGACATTTTTATCAAAAATGAGTTAATTACATAAAAGTAATCTAAGTGGTTCTTCATACATGTGTTAATCATTATTCATTATTTATTTATTTTTTTGGTCAAAATATACAAAAACAAAGTTCTATCTGCACATCCCCCTCTGCACTTGGTGTTAAAAGGTTCTATCTGCAGTCCAATCACAGACCTGATTATAAACAAAGTAGCCAATTAGAGAACGTTTTATTCATAATTCGAAATTCGTTTTATGCCTGACACTGATAAGCAATGTAAAGCAAAGTCACTGATAAAAAAAGCATGGTAAGAAGGACAAACAAGAAAAAAAACGTAATATTTTATAAGAAAGTGAGGGATGACTTTAAAAGACAGCAGGTTAGAGATAATTTGTTGCTAATGTGAACTACATAATAACTTTATCTTTTAATCTAACGTTAGCTAAGTTAGCAGGCTAGCGAACGTTAGCTAGTTGTCAATACAGTTTCACTCCTAAATAAAACTTATTATTCATGGAAAAAATCATGGATTGAAAATGCAAGTGTGAAAACAACTGGGGTTGCTCACCACAGGGTGAAAGCGTAGCTAGCTAGTTCGTTTCTAATTGTTTACATGGTTAGCTAGCGATAGTGTTCACACCTAGAATATAGCTCCGCAGTTCGTTCATTGAGTAAATTAACTTTCTGACGAAGGAACTTGACTCCGAAACGCATCAGTTTTTGATTAAATATACACCCCAAAAGGCAGAGTGCTGTCCTTAACCTTTATTTTATCTGGCTTACATAAAATAGTATGTTGTGATGCAAGCTAGCTAGATTTAGCAGCTTTGAAATAACATTGTCAATGCTTAGCTCACACGTTACCAACTTTGAGATAACATTGTCAATGCTTAGCTCACACGTGTGTGGGAGGGGGGTACCGAACATAGACTTTATAATAAGGTATAATACACCTACTACAGGCCTAGCTGGGCCAAAAAAGGTGTGCTGCCTTTCACTGTCCCTCTTGCACAGCCTACAAAGAAATTATACTCTGGCAGAAGCAAAGAACAATTATCTGAGGTCCATGTTAAAATATGCCTGCCATAGACAGGGGGCATGTCCCAATACTTCAAAAAATCCACCCTCCTTTCCTCCGTGCCCCGGAAACCGATCTTTGTGTCTTAATCTAATGTTGCTGATTAGGCTACATATTAATTACAAATGGTTACAAATTGATTAATGTCTCGACGCAAACTGCAATGTCAGGTACATTGTATACTGTGCATGCAACTACTTGTACTCAGAATGTTCAGGCAGTTTTGCATACTTCCGGGTAGGAGACAAGACGTGGTAGTGGGGGAGTGGAGGAAAGGAGGAGAGGACTGATGAGTATTGGGACGCAACCAGGGAGTACTACATGGTAATATGCAAAGATTAAATCAGCTACTGCCTAGTCAACTGAGGCATGTTTTGGGGCAAGACTTTGACCACAAACACATTGGGACTATGTTTAAATTAGAATATGCCCATCAACATTGATATGCACAGACACATTGGAACTATGCTTAAGTTAGAATAGTCCCATCGACATTGGCAGACACACACACACACACACACACACACTGGGACTATGTTTAATCCCATCGACATTGGCAGACACACACACACACACACACACTGTGACTATGTTTAAGTTAGAATAATGTAATGTAATATGCTTCTTTGTAAACTCATGTGCTTCTGTCCTGTCTTGTCCTGTTATTGTATTGCACACTGACTTTGTTTAGTGTAATAATAAAAAATATATGTACAGTGAGCACCATAATTCATTGGACATTTTTTGTTATTTTGGTTCTGTACACTCCCCAATTCCCATAGAGATCCATTCAAATGTGGAGTGGTTATAGTATCGCTTGTAAGAGTACCAGAAAATAAGATATCAAGAGTCTTTTGATATTGTTGGGTCACAGACATCAGGAAGTCATGGCATACAAAGGCTATGCGACCAAATATTTAAAATTATTACTTTATTCTAAACTGTCCAATATTTTTTGGTGCCCAAAATGAGGGGGACTAGGTACAAAAGGTTCTATAATTTCTAAACGGTTCATATGGATGAAAATACTGATTAAAGCTGACAGTCTGCACTTCAACCTCATTGTTATTGTATCCTTTCAAACTCAAAGTGCTTGAGTACAGAACCAAAAGAAATGTGTCACTGTCCAATGAACTCTGTTATGCTGTGGGGGGGCATTTTCCTGGCATGGTTTGGGTCCACTTGTCCCCTTAGAGGGAAGGGTCACTGCAAATCAATACAATGGTATTCTGAGTGATCACCTTTATCCTATGATGAAACATTTCTATCCTGATGGGAGTGGTCTCTTCCAGGATCACAGTGCCCCCATCCACAGGGCACTGATGAGTATGAAAATGATGTGAATCATATGCTATGGCCTTCGCAGTCACCAAATCTCAACCCAATTGAACACCTATGGGAGTTCATCACCACCATCATCAAAACACTAAATGAGGGAATATATTTTGGAAGAATGGTGTTCCATCCCTCCAGTAGAGTTCCAGAGACTATATACACTACTCACAAAAAGTTAGGGATATTTGGCTTTCGGGTGAAATTTATGGAAAATGTAAGTTCACGCTACAGTGATATTATACGTATCATGAAAGTAGGGCATTTAAGTAGAAGCATGCAATGGTGATTTCCTCATCTCAAACAATTTATTGAAACAAAAGCCAACAACAGTGGTGGGTATACCACAACAAAAATGTCAATGTCTCAATAACTTGTCATGTGCCCTTGAGCATCAATTACAGCTTGACAACGACGTCTCATGCTGTTCACAAGTCGACTTATTGTCTGCTGAGGCAAGGCATCCCACTCTTCTTGAAGGGCGGCCCTCAGGTCATTGAGGTTCTGGGGTACAGAGTTACGAGCCTCTACACGGTGAGTCAGCTGATCCCATAGGTTTTCTATGGGATTCAGGTCTGGAGAAAGTGCAGGCCACTCCATTTGAGGTACCCCAGTCTCCAGCAGCCTTTCCCTAATGATGCGACCTCGATGAGCTGGAGCATTGTCGTCCATGAAGATGAAATTAGGCCTGTGTTGTTCATGCAGGGGCACAATGACTGGATTAATGATGTTATTCAGGTAGTATGGGCTTGTCACTGTACCATTCACAAAGTGTAGGGCAGTTCTGTATTGACTAGACACACCTGCCCACACTGTAACACCGCCACCACCAAAGGGTCGTCTGGTGACAACAGTGGCTGATGCATAGCGCTCTCCTTGACGTCTCCAACATCGTTGGCGGCCATCATTTCTGCTCAACGTGAATCGACTTTCATCAGAGAACAGCACTGAGGCCCACTGGTCCCTCGTCCAGCGTAAATGCTCCCTGGCCCATGCAAGACGATGACGCCTGTGCCTGGTGGTGTGGTCAGGTACCCTTGCAGGTCGTCTAGCACGCAGACCACGCTGATGTAAACGGTTTCGAATGGTCTGACGTGACACTTGGGTGCCTCTCACCTCCCTTAAATGTGCCTGGAGTTGAGTGGCATTCATCATCCGGTTCCACAGGGCACTGTTCACAATGAAGCGGTCATCAGTGTGGGATGTGGCCAAAGGACGTCCACTTCTATGCCTTTCTGTGACTCTTCCAGTCTCTCTGTATCTCTGTTGCAACCTGCTGATGACACTCTGTGACACTCTAAGCTCAGTGGCCACTTCCCTCTGAGAACATCCTGTTTGAAGCCTCGCAATGGCGAGGTACTGTTGATCAATTGTTAGGTGTCGTCTTGGTCTCATGATGTCAAAATGTGAACAGCATGATGAAGAGGACTGTTTAAATACCAATTCTAATTGAACCAGGAAATGTATTGGTCGATTCATGGATCAAACACCTGTTGTGAATTTTGCCGTTCAGCTCCTTGTTAGAGAACAGCAAGTTGTGCAAAAAGTACTGAAACATTGAATAGTTGGACATGTGCATTCAAAAGTTTAGAGAAGGTCAAATTAATTTCACCTGTAAAGGTTATAGTGCATTTTAGGTTCATCCTGAAATTTCACCCGAAAGCCGAATATCCCTAACTTTTTGTGAGTAGTGTATATGCTAGACTAGAGGTAGAATCTATGCCAAGGCGCAGTGAAGCTGTTCTGGTGGCTTGGGGTGGCCCAACACCTCACTAAGACACTTTATGTTGGTTTTTGATAATGTATTTTGATATCAGCAAAGTGAAATAAGCATCAAGATTCTAAAATAACTGCAGTTTTCAATAAACAATATTATTCGATGCACCTTCAGTGACAGATAGAACCTTCTAATTCTCAATCGAAATTACCTCTTCGGAATTAGATGGTTCTATCTGCAATTTTGGCTCTTCAAAATACCCCACTTACAAATTTCACAACATTTTCATACTTTGCATTTGAAGTACACCTAAGATGAGGGACAAAATGAGCAATAACAGAATAATAAACTATGAACCATTTTTGAGATGTGGGGAGTGAGAACTTTGATGCTCAATATCTCAAAACTATGCCGAACGCAGATAGAACCTTCTAATTCTAAGCTCACGATTTAGTAAGAAAATGGAGGCTTCAGACATCAATAGGGAAAAGAAAACCACCATCCAAAAAAGACCTGAAGAAGAAAAGTCCTCCAGCCAGAGCTGAACAACCCAAAGGCTACCGGCTCGTTGATATGGACCAGTTATTACAGACTCTTTCTGAGCTTCACATTTGTGATGGAGGTAGGCATGCTTTGCTTAGTTCTAGTGACTCTGATGTTCTTACAAAATAAACTTAATTAGATTATGTGATATACTGTAAATATTGTTTATTTGTCGTGTTTTGCTCAGCTTTACTTACTTGACTTTAGAATGTAGGCAACAAAAACAATAACATGTTAAGTGAAGTGTTGCATTTTAATTCTGTAAAAAACTGCGTTTTTGGGCTTTTTCTCGGGAACCATGGTTCCGATCGCGTTGTTTCTGGTATTCGATCGTTCAGGGGAGTCTCCCGGTTCCAACAAGCCTATACCCGAGCCTGTGCTCCTCTCCTGGGCGGGAGATATTTGGCACAAACAGGAGACACAAACGGCGTCTTGGACGTTTGGAGCAAATCGGTGATGAAAATTGTTATTAGATAAATTTTAAATGTAGGCGTGATATTAATTTTTCTCTTGGTTCTCTCTCTTTTATTCAAAGGTAAACTACTACTGCGAGAAGACCCAGCAGACTCCGATGGTTTATGCACAACGTTGTATTTCTGTTGTTCGAAATGTGGCATGGGTATCCCAATGAAAACATCGCCGTGCTTCACATCGCAAGGAAAGTCATACGATGTCAACAGGAGAATAATGTGTGTCAACAGGAATTGGTCAAGAAGGACTGAATAGTGTTTGTGGCACCATGAATATGCCACCACCTGTGGAAAGCCCCAGCTACAAGTGTCACTTGAACCGTATCCATGACAAGGTCAAGAATGTTACAGACTAACACAACAAAGATGCTGCTGATAGGCTACGTCAACACTTGACAACAGAGCAAGATGAGGATGATGTGCCCCTTATTCGTATGAAAGATCCAATGCACCAATGGATGTTGCCGTTACGTACGATGGGACATGGATGAAGCGTGGGTTTACTGCAAACTACGGTGTAGGTGTTGTGATGTCCATAGATACCGGGGAAGTATTGAATACGTTTGTCTGCTCAAAGATTTGTGAGGTATGCAAAAAACATGAAAGTGACGATAAGAAAAGTGATGCTCATGAACAGTGGAAGAGAGAACATTTGGCTAGTGGTAAATGCCAGAAAAACTATGATGGCTCCAGTCCCGGCATGGAGGGCTATGCAGCAAAGCTGTTGTGGGAAAGGTCTGTGAGCACATTAGGACTCCGGTACCAGTGGATGATTTGCGATGGTGACAGCAAATCTCATGCTGCTGGCTCAGACCATCCAGTGATAAAATTAGACTTCATCGGTCACGTGGGTAAACGGATGTACAAAGGACTAGAAACTGTGAGAAAAAACACAAAGGGAAAACTGAGCGATGGTAAATTCATAGGTGGTGGTAAGGGGCGGCTCACTTCGGGGCCAAAAGGTGTTGACTCGCGGATCAGTGAGCTATACAGGAAGGCAATCCGACAAAACAGCGACCCAAGTGCCCTTGAAGATGAGGACAAAATGAAAGCAGCTGTAGAGAAAATGCAGCATGCCATTATGGCAGTTCTGCACCATGAGTGTAAAATGATAATGATCGTCACAAGTACTGCCCTGATGGTGACGATTCATGGTGCAGATTCAAACGAGATGGAGAAATGACAGACAAAGACTATCATCTTGACCCTGTGTTCTTCGACCTTCTCAAACCAGTGTTTGAGAGGCTATGTGCTGAAGAACTTCTAACACGCTGCCTACCAGGATACACACAGAATCAGAATGAAGCATTCAATAACGTCATCTGGACATTATGCCCCAAGAGCCGGTGGCACGGCCCTGTCATCGTGAATACAGCAGTGTGTTTAGCTGTATTGAGATGGGATTATGGAGCTGAGCTCTCTCATCAGCTAATTATGGATGAATTGAACTTGGTGACTGGGAGATACACCGAAGTAGCAGCAAGCAAGCGAGACTAACAGAAAATACGACTGACAGGGCTGCAACCAACAAAGCAAAAACTTTGCGTGTTGTCAGAAATAAAGAGCACACTGCAACAGAAAAAGCTGCAAAAGAACTGATTTATAATGTATACATGTACAACTAGCAAACAAAAGTCAATTTATTTTGAACTGTGGAGAGCTCTGGCAAATCATAAAATATTTGTGTCATCCATGTTGACTGCCATGCATTGTATCGTGGTTGGAGGTAATTTACCCCCCCCCCCAAAATATTACCCCCATATTTCATTATATCATTTTCATAATTGAAATTGCATAATTCTATCTATTGAATTGCATAATTCTGTCTATTTTGAATGCAATTTACATGCAAGAAATAACATGTACTGTATACATGTACAGATGATTTTAAAAATTATTATTATTTTTTTTTTAACGTAATATCAATTTCAATCTTTATTTCTCGATCAGAGTGCAATCAGATCAGCGTTGTCAATAATCTACCGTCGGATAGGCTAAGTGTCGTCTTTTCATTCGGTTTCAGCTGTGCGTTAGTTAATTGAACTGTTTGTAGCGTAGTCACTGTTTAGTTGAAGTAATTTGCAGCATTAGCGGTCAGTTGTTAACTTGCTTTGTGTTTTTAGGCCAGCTGCTAGCCTTTTGTGTTGCTAATTGAAAATAGATTCACCTGAGTGAACTAGCCCTGCAAGCAGCTGAGTGCAATTGGGAAATGAGCAAATAGTCTATAAATTAAAGCAGAGGCTGCTGTAAATACCGTAAATACAGCAGCCTCATCATCAATTTGTCTGAACTATCTGTTTGTAATGATCTTTCCCCACCTAACCTGTCTTATCACCCCCTACCATGTGAATAACCCCCATTCCTCTGTGCTCCATGCCTCGCTCCAGGAGGCCCAACCACCGCAGACGCTGTCCGGCTAACCTGGTCTGCCCACCGCTGTCCTCTCATAAGGAACTCTCAGCGGTGGGTGGACTATGGAACTGCCGGTCAGCCGTCCAGAAAGCTGACTTCATCACTGCCTATGCCAAGGTGAAGTCCCTCCACTTCCTGGCTCTCACTGAGACCTGGATCACTCCCGATAACACAGCCACCCCAGCTGCTCTGTCTGCTGGCTACTCCTTCTCCCACACCCCCAGGGCCTCTGGCAGAGGCGGGGGTACTGTTTTGCTCATTTCCACGTCCTGGAAATTCTCTATTCCCACTGTACACTGCCTGAATATCTCCTCCTTTGAGTTTCATGCAGTCACTGTAACTCACCCATCTGCACTTAACATTGTTGTTCTCTATCACCCTCCAGGTCCGCTCGGCGCTTTCCTGGATGAATTGGACACTCTACTGAGCTCCTTCCCTGAGGATGGTACCCCTGTAATCCTACTGGGAGACTTCAACCTCCAACCAGACAGTTCCCAGCTATCCAGTGTCGCCTCACTCCTCCAGTCCTTCGCCCTCACTCAGTCCCCATCGCCTGCCACCCACAAGGGTGGTAACCAACTGGACCTTGTACTCACCAGGAGTTGCACCACATCTGAACTCACGGTGACCCCCCTCCACGTATCGGACCATTTCTTTATCTCATTTTCTCTCTCCTGCCCACTCTCTCTCAATTCCGCTAACAACCCACCCACTGTTATGTTCAGGAGAAATCTCCGCACCCTCTCACACTCCTCTCTCACTACTTCTGCTCTCTCTGCACTTCCCCCTCCTGCTACCTTTGCTAAAATGCCTATTGATGTTGCCACCTCTGTGTTTAACTCATGCCTCTCTCAGTCTCTCAACTCACTATGTCCTCTTGTCTCCAAACCAGCTCGACCATCACCCCCCTCCCCGTGGCTAACAGATTCTCTCAGATCCAGCAGAACCATGCTGTGAGCCGCTGAGAGAAAGTGGAGGAAATCCAGATCCCCAGATGACCTGGCCTCCTACCACACTCTGCTGGCAGCCTTCACAGCTGCAACCACATCAGCAAAAACTTAATTTTTCCAGTCTAAAATTGATGCATGTGTATCTAACCCACGTAAACTCTTTTCCACCTTCTCCTCCCTGCTCATCCCCCCTCCACCCCCTTCACCCTCCTCCCTTTCTGCAGATGACTTCCTGACCCACTTTGAGGGGAAGGTGGCCACGATCCGGAACTCCTTCACGCATCCGGTGACACCCCACATCCCCCATACTGAACCCATCGCTACACTGTCGTCCTTCAAGATTCTGGAGGACTCAGATGTGCTCCAGCTGGTGACGCGCCATCGCGCAACCACCTGTCCACTAGACCTCATAACTTCAGCTGTCCTCCAGTCTATATCCGCTGAGCTCCTTCCATATCTGTCCTCCATTATCAACACCTCCCTAATCTGTGGCCATGTTCCTGCTGCCTTTAAAACTGCCCGTGTTACCCCACTCCTTAAAAAACCAAGCTTGGATCCCGCTGATGTCAGGAACTACCATCCTGTATCTCTCTTGCCCTTCCTGTCCAAAACAATTGAACGTGCTGTCCTTAACCAACTGTCTGTTTTTCTCCACCAGAACAACCTGCTTGACCCGCATCAGTCCGGCTTCAGAACCAGCCATTCCACTGAAACTGCTCTCCTGGCCGTGACGGAGGCACTCGCCACTGCTAGAGTCTCATCTCTCTCCTCTGTTCTGATTCTCCTTGACCTGTCTGCGGCATTCGACACGGTCAACCACAAACTCCTGATCTCCACACTCACTGAGATGGGCATTTCTGGGGCTGTCCTCTCTTGGTTTGTATCGTATCTCACTGATAGATCCTACCAAGTCTCCTGGAAGGGTTCCGTCTCTGCTCCCCATCCCGTCTACAGGAGTCCCGCAGGGATCTGTACTGGGTCCTCTGCTGTTCTCTATGTATACTAAGTCTCTTGGTTCAGTAATTCACATGGCTTCTCATACCATAGCTATGCTGATGATACACAACTCTTCCTCTCTTTCCCTCCCTCTACCCCACAGGTTAAGGAGAGGATATCTGCTTGTCTGACTGACATCTCTGAGTGGATAGCTACCCATCACCTGAAGCTCAACCTTGACAAGACAGAGCTCCTCTTCATGCCGTACAAGACCTCCCCACTACATGACCTCTCCATCACCGTTGACGGGACCGTGGTGGCTGCCTCCCGCTCTGCAAGTAACCTGGGGGTGGTCCTGGACGACCGGCTGGACTTCAAAGAGCACATCAGGGCGACGGCACGGTCCTGCAGGTTCCTCCTGTACAACATCAGGAGGATTCGACCGTACCTGACCACCTACTCCACCCAGCTTCTTGTCCAGACCATGGTCACCTCACGCCTGGACTACTGCAACTCCCTGCTCGCAAGCCTACCGGCCTGCGCCATTCTGCCTCTTCAACTGATCCAGAATGCAGCTGCCCGGCTTGTGTTCAACCTCCCGAAATTTTCCCATGTAACCCCCCTGCTGAGGTCACTCCACTGGCTGCCAGTTGCAGCCAGGATCAGGTTCAAAGTTCTGACCCTGGCCTACACTGCAGCCAATAGGACAGGCCCCGCCTACCTGCAGGACTTAATCCAGAACTATGTCGACTGCTCGACCACTTCGCTCTTCTACAGCAGGGCGACTTGCACCCCCCCCCCCCCCTCTGTGTCAACGGCTCTCGCTCGTCCCGACTGCAGTTTTTTTTTCCACCTTAGCTCCTCAGTGGTGGAATGAACTTCCCATTCCCCTACGTTCTACTCGAACCCTGCCTGCATTCCATCAAGGCCTGAAGACACACCTCTTCAGACTCCACCTTGACTGATATTCTAACCTAGGAATATAAGTTCCCTGTGTTTACTAGTTCCCTGTGTTTTCCTGTCTGTTTGTTATAGTTTATAATAGTATTTAGAATAGAAGTGTAGTATAGCTGATTTACCCATAGCTTACTGTGAACTACAGTCAACGTTCATTACTAGGGATAGCTGCTACATTATGGGAAGGATGTGCTTTGTCTTGTCTGATCTGTAGTGATCTTGATGATGTCTCTGTATGCACTAATTGTACGTCGTTTTGGATAAAAGCGTCTGCTAAATGAATGTAATGTAATGTTACCAGAACAACCTCCAGATGACTAATTTAAACAAACATTTATTGCAAATGACTACATGTACAAGACTCATACATCATTGTCATATTATTACAAGGAAATGGAATTATAACAATTGAGTAGTGCATAACACTTATCAAATGGTTGTGATGCCATGTGAATTATTGTGTAACTTTAAAGGCCGTTTTCTCAAAATATAAAATTTGCATAACCTGCCACAGCAAAACAAATGGATCTCCATAACCGAACATCAGAATTGCACCAATTCTTGCACAGATACTCTATGATACACGTTCCATTAAACCATAGAGCCATACGCTATCTTGCATACTTTTTAAATTACAGCCTACTGTTTTTTGATTAATCTGTTGCCATGGCAATGGCCGCAGCCAATCAAAATTTGCTCTATGCTTCAATGCGGAATTTACTGATGTACCACCTGATGAAGTTTCATGAAAATCCATTAACCTCTTGCTGCCAAACGCCCCCTAGCGGTAACGCGGGCGTTACGGAAATTATTAAATTATACATTTCATTAATTTAATTATATATAATAAACTGCTCACCTCAATATTTTGATTAAATATCCTTAAGATATATCCATTCCTTCTGGGAAAGTGGTTTTTAAGCCCAAAACGTCGAGATAAAACTTCGTAAATAACGTTGGAAACTCTGACCTAATTCTCAAACATGTATTGCAGCTTGATGTCACACCATAAACAATTTGCTGGTAAACTGTTCTGCTTAATTGTATTTCACAAAACTTTGGTTTGAAAAATCATTATACCTTTAGACTTCAAGAAAAAATACTTTAAAACTTTCATACGGCTGTACATGATTTTTTTCCAATTTTAAACCGACTTGTGCTTTTTTGCACTTGATTACGACTCGTACGACTCGCTGTGTTCAGTTTGGCGTTGTAAAAACTCAGCCAGTTTCTGGAGTACCAATCCCGTGGCTTAGTATATGTTAGCCAGAGTCGTTTTGAACTTGTTTGCAGAGAATTATGCAAAACCGTTGTCAATTGGGTGTATTTCTTTGACTGATAGCACAATAGGCCTATCTGAAGTGGGAAAAACTGTCTTCGACCCGCCTCCACTCCGAGTATTATTTGCTTTCCATTGGGTTTTAAAACTGTCCGTCAAATATTCCAGCCAATAGCCAAGACTCTTATCTTTCAAACAAGCCCTCATTCAACACAATGCCGTCGTAAATCCAGGAAATACAGCCCCGCGTAAGAGGAAGAGGGTACCAAGCGTAATTATCGAACCAAGATGGCGCAGTGTTTTTACCTTGTAGCGTAGCTCGCTACATTCCGTTTAGCAAAGCACAATTCATAAGGTAACTGCGCTGTTTATCTTTTTACTTTACAGTCTCTTTCATACAGTTTTTGGTTAGTTATGTCTATGTTATTCAGGAGTTTCTCCGTGCTGCAGCTTTCCTAGCCCAATATGGTTTTGCGGTCTCAGTGACGCAGAGTGATATAAGGTAACAGATTATTTTGCCGGTATACCAGTGCGAATTCACTGTTATGTATAAAACGAATCCCTCTGAATTAAATGAATATAGCTAACATTACTATATTGTAACAATGGCAAGCTAGCCAGCAAAATTACACATAGCAGCTAGCTATCTATTTGTGTCTGAGACAAGCTGTTCCGAGTTTCTATTGAATGCAATGGCGTCTGAAGGGTTTGTTTTGTTCCACATGAGTAAATTGTTCTGTAAGCAGTACAGCAGGCTCTGCAGATAAACGAATGAGCAATTTATGCATGACCTAACACGAGGGAGAGATAACATGAGGATGAGTTTGTTGTTGTTGATTATTATGCAGGGGTTTATTTTATTTAGGGTGGACATTTGATTTTATATACCTGGACTAATTTCTGGCTAATGAGGCTCTGGTAGAATACAAGATTCACTGTGCTGCTACATGGGTTTGGGGACCACGGGTAGGCTAGTTAGTTGTGTAATATGAAACACACCAAAAACTCATCTAAAAATGAACTTTTATTGCCAATTATCAGATTTTATTGTAAAACTTAAAAAATAAATTATATTGAGACTTTTCTGGAACCTGGGCCATTTTGCACAATTTGTGCCAACTTTGGTAACCGAAATGGTTCACCTGAAAAAAAGCTCTGTAGAATTTGAATGATTTGAGATATTGACACCAGGGGCCCTATCTTACACCCGGCGCAAAGCGGCGCTAACGCAAACGCAAGTGTCTTTGCTATCTTACACCCGGCGCTAGGTCCATAATAACGCCTAACGCTTACGCCGTTTAACTACCATGTACTCTTGCGCCATCATTAGTGAACTGGGCGTGTTGGTCTTAAGATGAGGAGTGGCCAGGATTCTTTTTGGCGTATTGCTATCTTGAGCCAGCAGAAAGCGCTTGCGCTAGAACCACCACAAACCTGGTCTAAAGTCATGTCGCAGTTGTTTACATGCTATTTTAACGGCGCATATAAGTGCGTCTACATAGGCGTGTGCACAACGCGCATACCCTCCTGTCTGTTACACACAGGGGCGTGCACAGGCATGACTAAAATATCTAGATCACAATGTGAAATATTATTATTGTGTAGGCTATATCAAAAATGCATAATAATAAAAGGTTCCATAGGTCCACATACCTTTCCCTCAGCGAAGGGAAACAATGCCACATTACATTGCTCTCAGCCCACTCCATCAACATCCAGGCGATGTGCGATGGTACGGGACAATGGCTATCCATTAAAAAGGAGCTGATAACACCTATAGCTATCAAGCCTAATGCGCGAATTGTCTTTGCACCTAATGCGTGAATTGTCATTCAATGGAAAACTCGCACACGGCAATAGACGGACATTTAAGTTCTGAAAAATGCGCTTCAGATGTCATTACAATGCAGCTCTGTTTATCTATGAATACAGCCTGTAAGTAAATAGAATGGTTTGTGACTGAAAAAAGTTCAAAACCTTGTCCAGTGAATATTGCATTTATTGTTTTTCAAATAGCCTAGGCTACAGCGGATTCGCTGTGCATAAGGTTTTTTTTCGATAGCCTATGGTTAAAAAACGGAGATGTCACCATGTTAACTAAATTGTAACCTTAGCTATTCTTCGTCCTTCATATTTTTTAAATTACAGTGACCAGGTTTCCATACTCTCACCGTTTAAAACCCAGCTGATTTCACCCGTTATTCCTTAACTGAACAAAACGATTTTAAAGAGAACTAAGCGTCTAATTAGAAACTAAAACAAATTTGCAGCACGTTACACAATTAATTCACAATTAATTTGAATGCCATTCTCTGCACGTGAGCTGCATGTTCTCTGTTTCCCCTGCTGTAAGTCGCACGTTTCACGGTCTTCCTGGGAAAGTGGATTGTTTTAAAGGATTACGCTACGAGTAAAACAGGTTGGTCACATTTCCATAAACAGGACATTATTAAACAAGGGGAAATATGCCTGAACTTATGGGTTGCGAACCTGCCAGCTTTATTGTAGGCTATTTAGTGTCATCATTAAGGCAAAATAACGGTATGTATGTTATTAATCAATATTAGCCTACTATGCAGGTAGCCTAATGAACTTTGGATGAAGCTTGAACTTCGAGAACTCCATGAGAACAGCCTCTTGGAATTGATGTTTGACACTTTCATTGCATAATCAAACGAAATTCGCTGAACAAGCAGGCTAATTTGGCGTTTTCTAAGGTGAGACTGAAGCCATTGATAGCTTATTCTCAGCTGTTGCAGGTCCTTTTAACGAAATTTAACCGCACATATTTTGTAAAATAACAGCCCTGTCTGGAATTACCGGGAACTCATAGGCTAATGGTTAGTCCGAATAATATTGATCATACTCCATTTAGCCTATTCCTTGATCACACTAAACACGCACGAGCATGTCTGTTTCGCCATCATAAGCAATCCGCCAAGGTGGAAAAGCAGGCTTTTAAAGGGAATGGGATATGACATTTTGATTGGTTTATTGCATGTCACGCCCAAGACACACCTATAATTAATGAAGCGACTAGGTTCAGCCCAGTTGCGCCATGCGCCGTGCTTAGCGCCAAAAAAACACGCCGTTAAAATAGCAAAAGTGGACTTGGACACGCCCTAAATGGACTTAGCGCCATGCGCTTAGACTAAGCGCCAAGATCGCCAAGATAGGGCCCCATATCTTTACCAGAGATAGGCAGCATATTGAGGAATCACAAAGAGGAGTTATTTCCTCCATAGCTCTTGTAGCTCATCAGGTAAAAAATCTGAAATTTGAATTTAGGTACCCGTTTTTTGTTTTTTCACAATTTATGTACATAAATTGTTGTAGTTAAGTAGCAAGAAGTGTATGTATATGAATTATGACTACTTAGTTCTCTGTTCTAATAAAAGCTATGAACCATATTTGTAGCCTTTACAGTTTTTGAGATAAACAGCTTTGTCACTAGTAAAAACAGGCGAGAATTGGCATATTTTGCCCTTGGTATTAAGAGGTTAAAGCATGACAGAGTTCCATTTGTTTTGCTGTAGCACCATTTTACATTGAAGTCTATGGGAAATTTGCATGCATTTCTTTACTATTGATGGGCCCATAATGAAGAGATCTATTCAAACTTAAAATGTATTACTCATGGCCCTCTTGTTGTATTCACTTTAGACCAACAGATGGCTGATTAGATTTTTGAAGAGATCTAAAAGGCAAATTTTTTTATTTATTTATTTATTTCGGCATGCATATAGTCACACTTCATCACAATTACTGTAATATGCCTTGAACAAACACAGTACCTGCCGAAAAGGGATACGGGAAAAAAGCAGCCTGCTTATCAAAAGTCCCGCCCCAATTCCCTACTCAAATTTAAATGTTCACATTTTACATTTGTTTAAAACAGATTTTTTCGTATCACAACAGCATAGCTGAATTTTCTTTATAACAAAACAGACCGAGAAAGAAAAAATAAGCTAAAATAAAATAAACCAAATATTAAAGTCCAAATAAGTCGGATTTAAATGTACATTAAATGTTGAGATGCCTCAACAAGGTAGGTCCCCATTCATGTTTTTCTGACTCCATTTGAACATACAAACAATCATTTGTTTTTCTTTAGCTTTAATGCTGTGATATATAATATAATAAATAACCTGCATTGTTCTTGGTATAATCACCACTTTAAATGGTAACAATTGTAATCTATGGGCCAGTAGTGTCCTGCAAACTGCCCCATGGCTTCTGCTGCTTTGCTACGGCTAATGACTAATGGCAATGTAATTCCAGGGCCGTAGGCCTAGTGTGTGACCTTGAAATT